>VXBL01003214.1:176275-208145 GCA_013400195.1 Aramus guarauna
TAGAGGAGCACAGATTTAATGTTTCCTTGAAGTGATTTGTCCAGCAGCAGCCTACCGTGACCACAGAAGGAAAGACTGAAACTGCTTTTCTAGGATGTCTGGCACTTTTATGATAGTTATTTCTTTCCCTTGATTACCATAGTCTTTTCATGCCTTCTAGCTTCTGTGTCAAATGAGCACATAAGCTTGCAGACACCACCTGTCTCCTTTCACAACATGCATTCTCTGTGCCCACAGGGTAAATGGTCCTTTTCAGGTGGTTACCTGTTTCGTGCTTAAGAAACACAAAAGCGTTCTAGTTAAGGTTTGAAATGCACTCAAAAGTCTCGTATTTTTTACACTGTATGTGACTCATCACCTTTGATGTGATTTTACCAATATTGTGTGTTCTTTGAGCATGGGGGAATTTGTAATACTATTTTATTTTTTTACCATAAACTAAAAGATCCATAGATAGAAGTGTGCTAAGGTCCAGAAAGTCAGTATTTGTACTTCAGAAGGACTGCATTTACCTGCTTTGTACGGGTGCTCGAAACCATAGGTTTGGAACTTTATAATTTTTGACTTGTGCTTGAGTTGTACCAGTAATGAAACATGAGAAGTGTGGGACCTAAATCAATTTATGATGTTTGATTAATACCTCTTTTGTACTTTGTGTTTAATTTCTAGTTGCATCTATTTTACACAGATATAAAAAAAGTTGTCCTCAGAGTAGAAGAAGTTTGAAATCAAGCCGTCCCCGGTATGGGGCCGTGACTTCCTTTTTGCAATCACTGGTCACTCAGGCAGAACCTCGCTTTGCTATGTTTGGACCGGGCTTGGAAGAGCTGGACGACTCTTTAGTGCAAAAGATGATGACATGCCCAGAAATTCTGCTAGTAGCTGGCTTACCTCAAAGACAAATTCATGGTAATGTTGTTTTTGGGTTTTGGCTTTTTTATTTTGTAAACAGATAGAAAAAAAGATTGGGGGAGAAATGGAGAAAAGGGATGCTTTTTTCTCCCCTTGAAACTCAATAGCATAATGGTATAAAAAAATTTCTCTCTCTCTTTGTATTTATTCAGAAGGGTAAATGTGATAAACATTTGGGATAAAATTACAGCTGCAGTGAATTTATCATTAAATTTGTACAATGTCAGAGGGATCATTCTGCTCCTTGTACTTCTATTTTGATCCTAATTCCATGTCACACCTGCTGTTGTAATGGATAAATGCAGCCAGAAGTTTAGATACTGCTTCCAGTAAGTGGCAAAAACCACATCTGTGTTTTTATGCAGGAAGTCAAGACTGATCCTTTATATGATTCAGTCTTGTGGTGTCAAGTGGTGTAAATTTCATTTAGAAGAGTTACAGCAGCAGGTAAAGGATTTTTTTCAATGTTTGAAAACATAGTTTTGAACATCTGTAAATTCACTTCAGTCCAAACCAGAGGCAAATATCTGTTACTTTTTAACTAACATTTATTTCAGCTCAGAAGAATTGGAATAATTAAATTGTATTCACAGAAAGTGTGAAAATAAGATTTCTTAGTGTTGTTACCTTTTTTCTTGCTTACATCCTTGTCAGTGCAGCTAGTTGTAAACAGACTAGGGCCTTTGCTATGCCAGTTTCGGCTAATAAACACCAGTCTAGCTCCTCTCTGACTTAGGTTTCTAGGTTCAAGTCTAAGTATTGGAGACATGGAAATGCCTCCCTGCTTTCTTTTAATACTGTTGAATTGATTTTAATTAAAAGTCTGATCAATTAAAGCATGTATAAAATTTCAGTGTAAAATAGTCAATACGCTACCCCCAACAGCAACACCTAAGCTTGGATATGTCCATTTTATAGCACCACAGGAATTTTCAACATGATGCTTAGTTGTGTTCAGTAACCAAATAGTTGTAATTTCATATATTCATTTTTTCCCTGTAGGAATTGGATCAGGAGTCAGTTTTCAGTTTAATAACAATCAAAAATTCAATATTCTGACATTGTATTCAACCACCAGGTAAGATTTGTTCTCCACCAAAAAGAAAATTACAGTTTCTCAGTTATTTCCTACTCTTCCTCATAGTTTTGTCATGTGATTTGTATATGGCGCATTCACATGCATGGGTATTCGCTATAAACTGACACTTCAATGCATATCTTCACTTTTTTTTTCTTTCTCCAACTGTTAAATTTCCACATGGAAGTAATAAACCTTTTCCAAATCCTATGTGTAGCGAATGTGTACGACAAATACGTAACAGGTCTTTCTGTCCCTCTTGATACCTTGATTTCTCTTTTGAAACACTGTATAAACTCATTCTGGGGTATATTTTCATATGCATCTTGCAGATTGCTAACCATCTGTATGTGTATACTAGAAAAGAAGGTGGGCAGGAGGGGGGATGGGGAGAAATGTAACTGGTTTGCTGGCTCAGGCCATTTTCCTGTCCCTTTCCTGTGCTGCCTAGAGTCTCAAAATTGAGTGTTTGCATTCTCAATTAACCTGACTAACAAAATATTGAAATATCTTGCAGTGTGGAAAGGAGGAGAGCAAGGGCAGAGCAAGTTGTTGCTGTGAATAAAATGTTCTACCAAGAGAACAGCATAGTAGGGAATCAGCAAGCCGTGCACTACAGTGTAATAGCTCAAGTGAAAAAGGTGTGCGAAGTAGTCGATGGATTCATTTATGTTGCTAATGCAGAAGCTCATAAAAGTAAGGGGTTTATTTTATTTATTGATATTTTGTGAATGATTGGAACATCATAAAAGATTGCAAAGAATATGTAATACCTCAAAAACCATGTTCTGATTCTTTCAAAATATGCTTTATTAGTGCTATTTATTCACGGCTTATCCAGTCAAAGAGGCCACCTATCCTAGACACTCTCCCTCATGTCCCTGTGGGGGGTTACGGCCCCTTCTTTCATTTATGGCAGATACTGATAGGGTTGCTATCTAAGCAATGATCTTGATTTTTAAAAAAAAAAAAAAAGAAAAAAAAAAAAAAAACAACCCAAAAAAAACCCAAAAACAAAAACATAGGGAAGGGTAGGAGAAGAAGCCTGAAATGCATCTGTAGTGGTGTGATAGCCTGGAAACAGAAGCTTCACCAGGAAAACTGCAGTAAAAGATGCAATTAGTCCAAATCAGGATAGTCCTATAAGAGAATAATCCAAATACCTATTATGGTAATTGTCTTTACATTAATCAACTAGAAATGCAGGGAAAGAGCTACCTCAGAAAAGAAGAGGGTAAAAGAAATGTGAAGGGATATACTAAGGAGAAAAGTACAGTCAGTAGGGAAGGACTGTGAGCATTTCTTAATGGCTTGTTGCAATTTTTATCTCTGTGAGGTACTTGGAAAACACTCTGATGTTAAGGATTAGAACAGGCTGCCTGTAGAATCTATGGAGATCTTTAAATAACATCTAAGTGTGAAATGAACATCTGTGTGACATGAGTGCTGGCGTTCCAGCCACGTGATAAGCAGAACTAGATCATTGTGTCATGTCCCTCCCAGCCCTCTGTTTCCTCACCTCTAAAATTTTAAATATTTGAAAACTAGAAAATTTTTTAAAAAAAGTTTTCCTTGGGGTTTGCATATATTTAATACTCATATATTAAAATTTGTTTCTTAGAGCATGATCGTCAAGAGGAACTGGCTCGCATTTTGGCAATGATTGATCCAGCCCTCGGGCCTCCGAACAGACCTCTGCTAGTTTTGTCTTGTGTCTCTCACGTTGGTGTGAAAAGAATTCCTTGTGTTTACATGGCACATCAGTTGCAACTAAATCTGCTACGTCAGCCCTGGATGGTACTTGCTTTTAAACCCTTATTTTCTATTTCTCTGTGACTTAAATTTAATTTAGGCTTATGGTAGCTCCTGAACTACTTAAGCAAGTGTGCAGCTTTCAACACTAATACGTGAGCTCTCCACTTAATTGAAGAATTTAGTTTCTGTGGTCCTCTAAGATGAAGCATTAATGTCTGAACATAGGCGAGCTAAGTGGCTTGCCCAGGAACACACAAGAAACTTCAGATGGAGCCAGAATGTAAGGAAGGACAAAACGCTGGTCTCAAAGGGAGTAAGGAAGCCTCAGTTAATTTAAGTCTAAATCTCCTGAATCATGACCCAAGGCCTCGGATACAAGGTAGATTTTTCTGCCATTTTCAGGACACTGTTAATTGTCACTTGCTTGACGTGATATATTGAGTTCTTAACAAATCAGTTTTCTACCTAGCACAACAGGTCCTGAACCTATTCTTTAATGCTTGTCAAGCACAGTATATATCACTATGGCTTAGCCACACATGATTTATTTCTGGTCATGTTGTGTAGCTGAAGAATAACACTTAATCAGAAAAAAAAAATTCCTGATTTGAGATACTTCCTTTGTTTTCATAATGAAAATGTTTACAGGCTTTTTAAGAAACATACTTTTTATCATAGTCACTTTATAATACTTACCAAAATCTGAGACTTAATAATATGCATTGAATTCTAAAGCAGGCATCGTTTTTGCTTTAAGAGCTACAAGAAGAATTTTCAAGTAGATTGTGACATGAAAAGTAAGTATAATGCTCCAGAATAGCCGATGGAATGATTGAGATTCAATTCACCTTGATACAAAGAATATTAGTCTTTACTAATGGATCTTGTAATTCATTCTGTAAAAAGTAGTGTTTTCTTTTTTGTAGCTTACTCTTAAGAAACCTTTTTTGATATCATTATTTCTGCTTTTAAGGATAGACGTGGAGCAATGTTAAAACACTGTTAGATCTGTTACCTGTTATCTCTAATACATTAGCTTTTTTTATTTTTGCAGGTGCAGGACACTGTAGCTGCAACTTTGGCTGGATTGCTAGATGGAATTGAGTGGCTCCTGGAAGAAGCAAATTGTAAAAATGCACAGTAATGGAACCGTGCATTGTTTTACTGTATAAGGACTTTGGTGTGTTGCAGTTCAGATGAAGTGAGAATCTTGTCCTGACAGAGCACTGTCAAAAGAGAGATTTAAAAGGCAAACCTGCATATATTTCACTGCAAATACTTTAATAATTAATATTCTTCCAACTGTAATCCTGAATTAGAAGTACAAGTAGGATTGTCTGGATTCCAGCAGCTGATGAAGAAATTATTTTGAGGGGCAATCTGGCTGTTTTGGTTTTTTTTCTTTCTCTCAAGCTGGGGTCTTTAGGGTGCAATGTTTTCTCAGTGTATCTGATAATCTAATCTCTTCTGTAAATATACCTAACATTAGGTTAGTTTATCAATACAACCCTAGGGCACACATTGCACATTTAATAAATATACTCAGTGGAGATCTTGACAGTGACTATTCCCAACCAAAAAAATTATACTGTACATTGTACAGCAGTAGGTTGACAGAAAGACAGTATCTCTTTCAAAGGAATAAATTCCCCTGTATTTTTTCCAGAAACAATACCTGGGCAAGAAACAGCTCCTGCAGGAGGATTGTTGTCCCAGACCAAAATTCTTAGAAGCAAACTAACAAACTCCCATGTATTAATTGGTTGTTTCTTGCTTGTGATCTTATTTATTAACCAATGACAAAAGATCGGCATCTTCTGCTTTCTGTTGCAGTGAATTTATTAGCTTGAATAGGACATACCTCTGCTATCATGAATAAATGTTAAATAGCATTTTTAGTAGTTCAGGACATCTATCAAATACATAGGACCTATCAGTTACTCAAATAGTTGTGGGCATTCACAGATATGAAGTGTACTTGACTTAAAATTTTCTACACAGTTGCAAATATTTTTATAAAAAGGGAAACAACATTTTACAGCTGGAATTGCTTTTTCCATATTGATGTCATTTGAGATAGTCCCAGTCTTCCACCTTTTAATGTTTTTTTAAGGATTGGATGAATGTTCGGAAGCTTTCCTTGGATTTCTTGCCTGTGTATGTGTTTTGTTCTGTGGGTTTTTTTTTTGTTTTTCCTCTCTCTTTCTCCATGGAAATAAAATAGTCTCACAATTTTTTCTTGTTACCTAGCTAAATGACTGCATGGTGCACATTCAGATGTAACTGCCCTCAATCTGGTATGTGTGTGATACTCAACACAGCTATGTCAGAAACGTATTTGAGAAGGTTTTTATTTTTTAATGAACAAGGACAGACACAGGAAGTGTCTTTTCATCTTCATGCACAATTAACTCAGCTGTCTAAACATTTTTGTATGTCTTCTGATCAGGACATATGGCAGTTTGAATGGAAAATCCATGGGATGCTATATGATGATACTGCTGTGGTTTTTTGGTGGGGTTTTTTTGTTTGTTTTTTTGTTATTTTTTTTTACGAGTATGTGTGCTTTTCTCTTTAAAATAGAGAAGACACAAAAGATTTATGAGTATTTGGGGGAAAATTCCCCACTTCATGACCGAGTGTATGTGACTTCTGCTAGTCATAGTAATTCTGTAATCTATCTGTAGAAGGTTGAATGCAGCAACCTGTTGCTATGTTAGCTACTACAAATACATTTTTTTATGCAAGATCCTTGTTCTGCTTTCTTCATAAGGAATAAATTATTTTGTAAAGAACGGTATTTTCTGTGTGTGTTAAGCCCGCCCCCGCATGCATGCACATGTACATGTGCACACAGATCTGCAGTCATACTGTCAGATAAATTATTGTCATAATTAGTCATTAATGAATAATGTTATTGTATATTATCTGTTTAATTAATTAATTAGTGTAATTTTAAAAGGTCAAGATAATGTACGGAATATAATTCTTCTTAACCTAAAGAACACCTCTTATATTAACTTAAAGCTTGGATAACTTAAAGAATTAAGAATTGAGAGTTTTAAGGATGCAGCCTAGGAAAGAAACAGTGGCAATTAGAAGTCTGTGCAGTCACAGAGCTCCGCATCACAGCAATCGCAGAGCTGGTGGTGAGGTGTCCTGTATGATTGAGTGCCGTGGTGGATCAATACAGGCACGCAGGTAAGGAAGATGAGTGTGTGCGCAGTGCAAAGGAGCAGCTTAGATGCACAGAGGTATGCTATTGAGGAGGGAACCAGCCTGCTGAGAATTCATATGCCAAATAGTTGCAGAGGTGCACCGTGGATTTAATTTAGCACTGCCTTTTAGATTTCACATAAACACTTCCTACTATTTAACTTCCAGAGTCTGCTGGGTTTAGAAGTGTAGTAAGTCAATTAAGCTAGGGACTTAAATTGTTACAAATTCAAAATTAGTTGGATATGGAATATTGGAATGTCACTAAAATGTTTTTTAAAACTTTAATATAAAAAGCTTTCAAAAATCTATTTGGTTTTGTATTTATCATAGTAAATGCAACTGTGATGGGTTTGTAAGAAAAACTGCCCACTGAGGCAGAATGTTTATCTGAACAGTGGTCGCAAAAAAAAAAAAGGTAAAAGGTTAAAATTACAATACATGTGATTTATAAGAAAACTCAATTACCGAGGCTTCCCCTGAGCAGCTTCCTCAAAAAGAAACTGCTTGTGGGGATGCTAATTTTCAAGTCTTTGAAACTTAGGACGACAAACATGCCTGCTGCCAGCTTAAAGCCGTACGTGGGGGCACCGGCCCGGCTCGCAGCACACAGCTGGCGGGTGTCTCGCAGTCCCTTCGGTGGAGGGGCCACGCGTGGGTGGCCACGGATGCTCCACTCGGGAGCGGCAGTGGGGACCCTCCTCTTCCCTGCTTCGCCCGGAGGGGCGATGTGCCTCGCTGACTGTCCCGCTGGATGGCACTGCTGATCCACATCAGCACTGATGTTCTCCCTTTGCCAAAATTGCTTCAAGTGGCCAGTTTTACTCCCTTCTCAGATATGGCGGCAAGCAGATGCAGTTATAAAGCCTATGAGAAAATCAACATGTTTTTCAAAGGCTTATAGACGGAGGATATGGTGCCTCTTCTTCTAATCTGGTAGGTATCAATAATGATTTGTATGGTAGGATGGGTATTGCAGCTAAAAAGAATAGCTGGAAATAGTTGCTGGCGTCATTGCAAGGTGATTGATGCTTTAGTCTGTGATTTAGTTTGTCTTTTGTGCCGTTTTAGCACTAGTGGTTCTGGATAAATTATTTTCCTTCTGTACAAGAAAAGAGAAGTAATATTCTTCAGCCAGTTACAGAAGGTGATATTATAAATAGAGCTTGTGCTTAAATGTCAGGCCAGAGGATGTATACAGGCTGCTCTCTGTTCCCTCGGGAGGCTGAAACTACGAATGAAGAACGTAGGTAGGCCTATAGCAGAGATGTTCAATGGGTGAGACACAGCAAACAACAAAACACGGTGCATCTGGGTAGATGGGTATATTTAAGAATGGATGAGATTAGATTATCTCCCACACAAGCATCACTCCTCCTCCAGCATTAATGTTCATGACGTCTACCCTTCCCAGAAGGGAGGTCACAGCTGGTCCAGGGTCAGGCAGAAAGTCCTGTCCGTTTGTGCTGTGCAACTTCTTGCAGGTACCAGCCAGGACATTACTGGCCAAGGTCCCTGGGCGGTTCTCTAGCCTCTTAACCATCTTGGTGTCCTTTGCTGGATTCTCTCTGGTTTATATCTTGCATACTGCAGGCTTAAAACTGGATACTGTCTTGCAGATTCAGAACTTCAGGTCCTGGGCAGAAGGAAATGAGCACTGGTCCTCAATGTAGCCCAGTATGTGGTTAGCCTTTATCACTGCATGGGCACACTGCTGAATCCATTCACCAGTCCGCCAGGAGCTCAGGTCCCTTTTGCAGATCTGTTCCCAAACCAATCAGTCCCTGACCCTCACTGATGCATACTGTGTTTCCTCCCAGATACAGGACTTTGCATTTTTCTTTGCTCAACATCTGGAGGTTCCTGGAGCACCTGTTGGCCCATTGAATGCACACTTGCAATATTTCTGGCTGTTCTTTCACAAGGAGCCTAGTGTCTCTGGGAACACTGGCCCTGCACATGACAGTATGCAGAATCAGTCACCTGATGGGAGAGAAAAAACGTATTCAGTCTTTTCCCGAAGGCTGAAATCAATCGAGCCACCTACTCCAACAAAAAAGTTGAACAATACTAGTCTTAGAGCTTCAAAATAAATTCCTCCATAGTTTGGCAAACTGGTGGGAGATGAGAGCTGTGAGTGTGAAAATCTGATACTGTCCCAGAAGTACACTTCACCAAACCCTGAAAAGTGTTGTGTTGTGACATGATCCTGGTGACACCCCAGAAACACCTGCTGTATTAATTACATTATTTTACACTACTCTCTGCAAAGCGATAACAATAAAATAGACTCTTCTGTTTGTTCTCAGGCATGACAATCAAGGTAGGTATAGAGTGACTGAGGACTGTATTTATTAATCAATAGTGTTCTGTTGATAAAAGGATATCATTTTGGTGTGGCATCTTTCACATCTTCTCCACAGACTTGAATTATGAAGGTAATTCCACAGCCTGATGTCAGAGGAAACATTTTTCCACGGAAGTCAACATATAAGCGCTACCCTTCACAAACAAAATCAAGCCTGTTTCTCTACTTTGAATCAAATCCAGCTTGTCTTTTACAGGTTTTTATACAAGTTTCCTAAACAAATGAATCTGGAAAAACAGTTGCTTAGAACTTTCTCCTGTAACACTGATAGTATTTGCAGCCAATTACCTTTGAAATTCATCTGGCTTAATCTTACATTTTGTGGACATTTAAAGAAATAGCCATAACTTTAATTCATATGAAAGCAGCAGTTTAAATTTGACCTGCATATATGCTATACATTAAATTATTTCATATAAATTATTTTAAATTTTGTCATGAATCTGAATCATGAAGATTTAAGTAAACAAGTTACATGGGAATCCTCTTTTCAGAATATAACCTTCATTCCTCACATGTCCAAACCTGGCACAGTGTAGCATAAGAATGGACTGGTACAGCTGCACATTATGCTGCTTTTAAAAAGCATAAGCTACTTGCAAGATAATAAATGCAAATTGCAACTTTAGCTAACAAAAATATTAAAAGAATCTTATGTTTTTTCCCAAAATTAGAGACTCAAATTTTGTTAAATCAAATTATTGAGAGCAAAGAACCTAATTACCTGGTTACTGCTACATTCATATAAAATAAGAGAGGCAACACTGAGTATAATCAACATGTGGCTGAATTTTGCATTTGAATTCAAGCATCTTTTTTCTTGTTGAAAAGAACTGCTGCTAAGCCGATATCAATATCCTTCTTTTCAGCTCATTTCCACAGTGCCCATTGTCTATGGGTGTCCTACTGCCACCTGAGCCACCCCCTGAAGTCTCATACACTGAGCATGAGACTCACAGTCAGCTCCTGCCTTACTTTCCCCCAGGGGTATATTCCATGTCTCTCTGGTCTCTAGGCAGTGTAGCACAGCAGTTTCCTTCCTGTTCTGTTATTCTGTGCACCGAATTAATGTCACCAGCTTGACCTGTGATTTGCTGAGCAGATGGTTCTGAAATCAGGGGTGGAAGAAAATGCATAACTGTACTTCATCTGAAGCCGGCAGCCCACATGAGATTCTGCACTCAGAGGTGCAGCTATATGCTGGGAACCCTCTCCTAATTGTAATCACATCCTAGGCATGTAAATTTACCCCATATTTGAGCACACAGAATTGCATACACCAGCAGAAAGGAAGGTCATAGAATATTTGTGTTGCATCCACAGAATTTCAATTGTTACAGCACAATAAGCAGTGAAATTCCTGAAGTCTGATCCTGTATTCCTGGTGAAAATGCTGCTCAGATATTTCTGTGCATTTGTATGTTGTTAGTTTGTTTTATTTTTGTGCACGTCAAAGTGGAATGGAGATCTTTGGATACTGGAATATCAGTGTTACACCATTCCCTGCAATGGCAGAAAGGTCAGTTTGCTCCAGAAAGGTGCTTGCAACATACCCAGAGGTGGTCAGGCTGCATATTTATCTGAGCTCAGCTAGAAGTTGGCATGACAGCTCGGGAACGACTCTTCAGAATGGGTATCTTCTTCCTGACACCTCTGTGAAATATCTAAACAAACTGTCTACTTTTGAAAGTTTTCTCCAATTCAAGAGTGAATTCAGAAAAAAATTTGCTATTCTTGAACAACTGCAAGTAGGGTCACTCTTATTCCACTTTGTTCATTCAAAGTGTGCTAAACTATGCTAGAAGGACATACTCCTGACCTGGGAAAAGAGCACCAGCACACGGATTTTATGCTCAGGTATAAAATGTCGTAAAACAGTTCCAGAATAATTTCAGAGAACGTAAGACTTAAATGATAATGTCCTGTGAGATAAACAAATACTGCATTTCAAAAATGCAAATTCAGTGACTTAAATCTTTGAATTAAGTCTTTTTATTTCTTCCTGGATCATTGTTTGACACACTGTGATCACAGGGGCTCTGTGAAGCACACATCCTGACCTCAGCAAGTTGTGGGCCATGCTTGCTCTGTACTTCAGCTGCAGCACATTCCAAAGAGATGGAGCACTGGTTGCACCTTGGCAGCCCTGTATGGTTGCTTATTGCCAAGAGAGTGCATAGTGAGTTGTACCTGTGTGGACCCAGGTCCAGAAGGCACACCTCACACAGTCCATCCAGGGTGACAGCAAGCCATAACAAGGAGTTATACGGGCTCTCTGAGGTGCCAGTGTACTGGAGCCCACCCAAAACTTAAAATGTAGTACTAGTCATATTGATAGTGAGCTGGAACCAGTTCCTAAACAGAGCATAGATGTATTGTGAATTCAGTGAAATCATGTTCCTACTAGGAGAGGAATAGGACCCTCTAACTCACTGCTGTAGGTCAAGGAATGACTGAATAGCCCTCTGTATTTATCACCAAGGTTTCTAAAGATAAGTTTTCATTATACAACTATTAAGAGTATTTAAGTAGGGTGTTGTTGAGAGCATCTAAAGTTAGGGATCTAAAGTCCCTATACAGAGAGAAAGAGAGAGAGTTGTATCCTCAGACAGCATTTTGGAGATCCTGTGTTACTTTGCACATTGCAACATCATTGCTCCTAAAGAATTTGGTTTATGATATTTAATTCTTTTTTGTTTTATCTCTTTGAAACAGCCTGAAAGTCTTGGATAAAAAAGTGCTGGACTCTTGCTCAGCTAATACTGTGCTTTTCTCTGGGCACTGGCAATATGGTGTCTTGCTCCTTGCTATCAATCACACAGAGGTCACAGTGCTGTTCCCTCCAGGAAATTACCCCATTGTTTGCAGAATAATAAGAGCTTCCTGTACATACTGTTCATTTTAAAGTCTAGGACATCAGAGTTCATTTTTGCCATAAATGTAATAGGGTCAGTGCTATTACTCCTTTAATATGCTTAATATGCTCTAGAATCTGACTGCAGATTCAGGTCCTTCAATACCACATATGTAGCAAGGGTCATCAAAGTCAGTAGTACTCATATGCCTGAAATTTTGCATGTGGGTCTTTGCAAAATGAGAGTCTTGCTTTTCCTTTAGAAACTATAAACCATCTATATATGTAGATGTAATAATAAATTAATTTTTTTCTTATTCAGTTGAAGTATTCTAATCAGACTGATCTGGAAGCTCTAGGTTTATTTGATTTTATGGATGTCTTCACTGATTTCATTGTGAGAAACTGAGGACTGCGATTTATTTAGTCCTGTGCTTGCCAGTCCCTCTTTGTATAGAACAAGAATCACCCTTTGCTTATTTTGGGGTTGCTGGAGTGATTTCCCCTCATCTAGCAACATGCTACAGGTCTGTGGTTCAGCTGATTACTGGCATAACTCAAATAGTCTACAGCATAATGAGGAATCTCTTTAACCAGTGGAGGCTAGAAGAACTTGGTTTCATAATTAAACAAAAGTGAATTAGCGGTACAATTTTCTGTCAAAGAAATAGGCACCAATAAATATCAGTGAGGGAAGAAAAATCTACTGAAGTCACTAGTGACCATTTACTTTGATTCAAGAGCCAAATGTATTTTTATTGATCTGTGCATGGACTCCTCTTCTAGTAACCATCACTGTCCTCTTCCTTCCAACCCTGCTTGCAAAGGGTTTGAGTGGAATGGAGAGAGGTGCATTTCCTCACGTTCTCCATATCCTCAGCATACGCACTGTTCCAACACTCAACATCCGTGTATTGCACCTGGCCTCACAACTCTGGCCTTCTCTTTTCTCACACCAAACCTAATTCTGGCCTCCCAATCCCAAGGAGAATTTTGGTTCTTCATTCTGATTCTCTTCTGTCTTCACATAGAGTCTAGCTGACTTTTCAATACCAAGGTGAGTGAAATCCAGCAGGGCTTGACCTGCAATTCCCAAATCCCTCTCCCTCTTTCCTTGGATATCCTGGTTGTTTTCCAATTCTAACAGTTGCATTTTAGCTTGAGGTCTCGCTTTCTACCATTACTTGTATTTCTCAAAATTGCACCTTCCCTAGGCTTTCCAGACTTCCCAGTCCTTTTTTCCTTCTCTGACTGCTCACCACATCTCTGTTTCTTCAGCAGCTCTTAGCCATTTATAGAAGGTCATTAAAATGGCTGTAGTGGGTCAGTCTGTCATCTCTAGCAGATAGATACATCATCTACAGTGACTGGGTATGAAATGTACTTTCCTGGCCCTCAGCAATTCATTTTTCAGACATTCTGAAGCAGTCATGATATCTTTGCATTTATTAACCCTAATAATTTCTCCTACTTACCCTTTTTAATGTGTCTCTGTCCTTTCTTTTTATATGTTTTTGAAGCCAAGCTCAACTATCATCTCTTTATCTAGGTGAATCAAAGATTTTTATCAGTCTCTGGATCGAGATTTTCTTTTTATTTCTGCAGCACCTACTGCTCTCAGCCAGAGACATGGGAGCAATTCGTGCAAGGTACTGCTCGAACACAAAGCAGGAAGATAGATCTTACTCCAGTGCACTCACCATTTAATTATGAGAAACACAGGTCGATAAAAGTGAAGCGGGAGTGTTTGGATGGGATGACAGTGGATGGCTCTGCACAGTGATACAAACATGACAGTAAAACAAAGTTTTAAAGACATTTTTCTTGTTTTACCCACTTCCTTTCTCATATTGCTTTAGGTAGACAGTCGCCTTACTTGTGTTTCAGGATTGTTCATCTGCTTGTTTTTTCCTCACAGTGACTTCTTTCTTGTCTGCAAAACCAAATTGTGTAAACTTTCACTGTTGCTTCTTTCATTTTATTATGAAGAATCAAAGTTTCTTTTTCCTTTTAACACCACTAAATCCAGCAGAGTGAAAAGAAGCTGGAAAATCTATCACCTAAAAAAAGTATCTTGCTTATGTTTGTAACTGAAGAATATCTTTAGAAACATTTTATCTGAATACCCTATTACAAATTTTAAGTCCCACTCTCCTGATAATCATCACTTCTACACACTACATGAGGAGAACCTTGTTGTGTACTGCACATGAGAGGAGCTTGTGGGTTTCTGGGCTGTGCAACACTCTGCTGGCTTATAGGAATTAATACAAACTGAAGCTGAAACCTAAAGTGAAAACATGAGCTGGAGACTGGGAGAGAAATTGGATGATCTAGACATGTTTTTCTGTGGTGCTTCTCTCAGACCTACTGATTTCTTAGAATTTAAAAGGAAAACAAAATCAGACATACTTCAATGCAAGGTTTCATGGTTTAGCCCCAGCCAGCAGCTAAGCATGATGCAGCTGCTCACTCACCCCTCCCCTACTCTGATGGGATGAGGAGGAGAATGAAAAAAAAAGGGTAAATCTTGTGGGCTGGGACAAGAGCAGGTTACTGGGACAGCAAAGGAAGAGGAAAATGACCACAACAGTACTTATAACAAAACATACAAAGAAGGTGATACACAATGCAATTTGCTCAGCACTGGAAACCGATGTCCAGCCAGTCCCTGAGCAGCCACTCCTCCACCTCCTCCTCGGCCAGCCACCTTTATGTACTGAGCATGGGGTCATATGGTATGGAATACCCCTTTGGCTAGTTTGGGTCAGCTGTTGTGCCTGTGTCCCCTCCCAACTTCCTGTGAAAATTAACTCTATCCCAGCCAAAAATGAGGACAGTATCCACCTATTATTCATACTATCTATGTCATGCCCAGATCCTACACTTCCCAGTTTATCACCACCACTCTTCCTGTCTTTGATGTATATATTAGTGTATATATATGTATATGTGCACAGATATCATTCCACTAGACTATGGGCCATCCCTCTAAAATGTCTGTTGAGTTCGTTTAAGCTGTGACTTTGGGCTCCATCTGTTGTAACAGCTTTTCAGGGCAGGAGAGATGGTGTGTGGGGTTGAATTGTTACATGCTGCACCTGGAGCTCATAGCTAATGTATCTGGCATGGCCCATACCCACAGTCTGCATGTTGAAGATGCTGATTTTCAAGGAAGTTGCTGGGTGCCGGTTGCTAAAGTCAGGTCTAGTTCCATCATTGCTGCACTTTGATTGGTTTCATCAAATTTCATCCTTCATTAATTTGGGTGATTCTTACCGTAATACTGTTGATACAGAATATAGCAATTGTAGTAGTGATGACACACAATGGCAGTGTTATTTAGCAATTAACATAATATGATTTAATTTATTGGCTATTTTCACCCAAAATCAAATCCCCTTGAGGTACACATCAGACTTCCCCATCCTTCTCCATCACCCACCAAGTGCACCCGGGTCTCTGAGCAAAAGCAATCCTGTGAATGGGTTTGCTGTTGCCTGAAGCAGGGATAACCCAGCCTGTCTTCCCCAACATGTTCTTCATGCGTACTATGGGAACTTTATAGCCTTCTGCAGTGCGTGGAAGTTTTGATTGGGTGGGGCCAGCTTGATTGGCAGATCCCCTGATGTTAACTAACCAGGTGGCCTTTGCTAAATGTGTATCTCAATGTTTGAGTGTCCCACCACCCATTGCTCTTAGTGTCATCTTTAGCAGTCCATTGTATCATTTGATTTTCCTGGAAACCTGGTGCGTGACAGGGAATGTGATACACCCACTCAATGCCTATGAGGTTGTTTGGGAAATGAGTCCCATTGTCTGACTCAGTTCTCTCTGGGGTGCCATGCCACCACGGGACTTGCTTTTCAAGGCCAAGATTGGTGTTCTGGGCAGTGGCATGGGGCACAGGATATGTTTCCAGCCATCTGGTGGTTGCTTCCACCATTGTAAGCACACAATTCTTGATTTGGCGGGTTTGTGGGAGTGTGATGAAATCAATCTGCCAGGCCTCCCCATATTTATATTTCAGCCATTGTCCTCCATACCAGAGGCTTTACCCATTTGGCTTACTTGATTGCAGCACATGTTTCAGATTCATGGATAACCTGTGTAATAGTGTCCATGGTCAAGTCAACCCCTCGATCATGAGCCCATCTGTATGTTGCATCTCTTCCTTGAGAGCCTGAGGTATCATGGGCCCACCAAGCTATAAAAAATTCACCCTTATGTTGCCAATCCAGATCCACCTGAGCCACTTCAATCTTAGCAGCCTGATCCACTTGCTGGTTGTTTTGATGTTCCTCAGTGGCCTGATTCTTGGGTACATGGGCATCTGTGTGAGGTACTTTCACAACCAGCTTCTCTAGCTGGACAGCAATATTTTGCCACAATGGGGCAGTCCAGACAGGTTTACCTCTGCGCTGCCAATTGCTCTGCTTCCATTGCTGTAACCACTCCCACGGAGCATTGGCCACCATCCATGAGTCAGTACAGACGTAGGGCATCAGTCACTTGTCTCGGTCAGCAATTCACCTTACCAGTCAAAAGAGTAAGTCAGTCACAAGTTTCTTGCATTTCTGGCTGTGTATTGGTGTTCCCTGCCTTCAGTCTGATGAGGAAACATGCTCTCAAGAGCTGTCATTCCAAGCTGAAGGGACCTTGATTCTTAATCTCCTGTTTCCTTTTCAAGTCTTTTACCACTAAGCTGCTTTGGACAGGTACTGTCAACCTCCTCTTTCATTTTTAAGTGTTTTCTATATGAACTGGGTATGATCTGATGGCATAGTAAGAGGGGATGTAGATAAAGTATTTCTGGATTGCAACAGAACTTAGACATGATGGATTTCAGGCAACTTTGACAATTATGTAATGCTTGACAGTGGTTAGTCTGTTTTGTACCTCTTAGAAAGTCCCAGCTGTGACACCTGAGCATGGTCTAAGCTTGCTCATGGTAGCATAGAAAGTCTGTAAATGAGCAAGATGAGCAATGAATTGAATCCACACTGAAGAATTCAGTGGCAGTATTAAATTTTCAGTTGAAATTTGGGTAACTCATTGAACAGCTGGAGACAGTATGTCAAGTAAAAATATGAATGGAAAATTGGACTCCCACCCTGTAGACAAAGTATCAACCCATAATGAAACTTTTCTTAGCTGCAAATGAGATATAAACAGACACAATGAGAATTTTATTACAAGTGTTCATATTATTCAAAATCCTGACACCAGCTGGTGTTCAAATTACTGAAAAACCTTCTTTATTAGTTCAGAGATAGGGAGATTAGTGTTATGTGAATAGTACATTATGAGTCCAATTCTCTGCTGTCAGCAAGGGTTTTTTTCCCTCAGCAGCAGCATTCTAAATTGCCTTTCTATCCAATTTTCTAACCACACTAATTAAACTTTGGAACCTGATTTCATGTCCTCATCTGTGTTGCTACCTTAGCCAAAAGGGGAAATGCTATACTATGTAAATGACAGAATAAAGTACATTTCACTGGAAGAGAACCTCAAACCTTCTGCCTCCCTGTGAGAGACAGCCCAGAGCAGCAGCTGGAGCTGGCTCTGGAGAGGAGAGGGACGTGGGTGAGTGGATCAGTGATTCCTGTTTACCAGTTCGAAGGGAATAGCATTGTGTTGAGACAATCTTTACTGCCTGAACCAAAAGTTAAACAAAACCCCAAAACAACAATTAAAAAAACCCAACAAATCTGTAACTGCCCCACTTGCAAAAGGAAAAAACCCACAGCATATTTTCTGTCCTTTGCTACAGCTATGGCTTCTCTGCCAGAGGGACTGGGAAAGGACTATGTCATCCTCATTGGGCTGACATGTTGGGCTAAAAAGCTTAATGAGTGAGAAAAATGCACATGCAGAGGGAGAAAAAGGTAATAAATTCCTTTTGGCCTATCTATAGTGACAGATGCACAGATGTTTACTGTGAAGACTGATGGCCTCATTCCCTTTTACACCATCAGTCTTTGACCATCCCTCTGGCATGGTAGTAACATTACACTGGGTAGAAATTACATTATATGACTTCATGCCTGCTTAGAACAGGACCTTAATTCAGCCTACAGAAGACAGCTGTGTCCTGGGTGCTCCTACGAGGTCCCTCGGCCTGTGCCACCCCACAGGGACCCCATGGCCTCACCCACCATGTTCGGTTTGCCTCAGCGAGTCGTGGGCTGGCTTCAGTCTCTTGCTACAGCCTCCCCTCGAGCTGCAGAGTCATCTGCTGAGGGAAGAGGCCACACTAAAAAGACAAAAAGAGTTGTGTTTTGGTGGCAAATGTCCCAGATGGCTGCTGGAAGTGTTTTGTCAGATGTTTTCACATGAAGCCTGTGAGCAGGTGCCAGACTCCACCGTCCTGTGAGGCAGGTCTCAGCATGGCCGACATGGAACTCCTCAGATGAGGCAGCACTGCTGCTGCTGAGCCCTCTGGGGCTTGTACAGAGCACAGGCACCTTCAGAAAGTCAAAGTTTTATCTGGCTTTTTTGAGTATCAAACAATGCAGCTAGAGAGCAGAGGAGTCTGGTTTTCATCTGTTTTGTCTCCTCCTGACCCACCTCTCTGCTTGCCTTCAGATGGCACCTAAGGAGGGAGAGAGGAATGTAAAGGGAGGGAGGTGGATCTCAGCTCTTTGTACCCACAAGTGAACAGAAAATTGAAAGATTCAGCTGCACTATATCATCTCCTCAGCAGTGAGGTTTGTGCAAGTCTTACCACTGGTGGTATTGCTCTTTTCTCCACTGCGGTAGAGGCTGTGGAGCTGTTTATTGCACACAAAACTAAAATAAGTTGATATCAATTGGGGAAAAAGACTGTACAGGCTCTTCATTGTCACCAGTGTACCGTTGCAGTGAAGAAGGCTACCTGTGCGTTGGGCTGCAGTGCAAGACAGGAGCCTGCAGGCTGAGGGAAGTGGTGTGTCCCTCCTGCGCCACATTTGGGAGGCCACTTCTGGAGCATCACATCTGGTTTGGGACACTGGTCTCAGAGGTGATGATGAACTGGGGAGCAGCAAAATCCCATTCAGTGGATCAAGGGACAGTCCGAGCCTGAATTTATAGAGCCCTTGTAATTTGTTGTAGTAACACAGAAGAGCATGGACCCCTCAGTGGAGGTGGTTTAAAACGAGCATGTCATAGATCTTTTTACTAACTGCAATACTTGAAACCATAATTTTACTTGCAAGATATTTCTTAAGGCTCCTCTGCATTTACTTGGTGTAAAGCAAGAGGAGAAGATCAGTAAAAGATTCTCACTACAAAGCTGTGAAAACAAAAGGCAGAGAAGACCTGGAGGGAAATATTTGAATATAATAAAAATGTTCAGTGAAATTCATTAAGTGAGTATGTCTTGTTTTGAAAGCTTGGATAAACAATAAAAAGATTAGCAAAAAAACCCCCAAACTGGCAGAAGTACATATAAAAGAGAAAGAGAAAATATTACTACAACAAATATTCTATGATAAATATGTTTAGAAGATAAATATAAAATAGATTATTTTTTTAAATTATGTATTTACGGATTATAAGAACACATCAATAGAAGACCTAGTGCAGTAAGATCTTGAGTTTAACTGCTGCTGGCCAAGAAGGAGATTCCAGTTTTATAAAGTTTGAGAATATCACAATTTATATAAAAGTTTATTCTCTACTTCCAGTTTGCATATGGGAAGAGAGAACAATTTGCCTTTAATTGTTTCCATAGGAGGAAGTTAGCAGAAATGTAAGCAGAAGTAAAGAGTTGGAAACAAAATAGAAATTTAATTCACTAACCTGTGCAGTCCTTGGTCTCAGTTTTGGGAAAGAGTACACATGTAAATAATCAATCAAGATTTCATCACTTCACTATTTCAGAAGCCTCTCTATGTCCATTTCACATTTAGAAACACTTTTACAAAACTGTAATAAATTTTGTACCCAGACCTCATTTTGCCTCTTTTGTGAGAGGTTTACTACGGATCACTTTTAAGCCAGTACATTTATTCTTACTTTAAACATCTAGCTCACAATATTCAGCAACCTCTATGGGGATGTACCATGCTTTACATAATGCAACATGTAATGAAAATGAGATCCTATATATTCTCTATAATAAGTATTTTGCCTAAATATTCTATGAATCTATGAATCTCTGCCAAACTTCCAGGAGGCCCAGGTGAGCCATTATCTTTTCTGTCTATGATGAATTTGCTATGTTACCTGTTTTTTTTTTAATATTTTGGCATGTTAATGGAGCACGCTACCACAATAAATTAATATTCATATATTAACCAGTATGTTCTTACTTCAAATAATTGACTATATGTATGAAGAATAATTCACCTAGGGTAATCACAACTGAAGACAAATGCCAGTTCTATGAAGCTCCACATTTCTGAGTTTAAACCAGGCTGAGAAATTAGAATGAGATTCATGCAGGTTATATTGCTTTCTTAGTTTGAGATTCTTGCAGTCTTTAGGCACATTAGCTATTTTCTGCTGATGTAAGTAGGAAAACAAACTAGATGTTTGGATCAGTTCCTGAATGGCAAGTTCAAAATGTATCAACACCCCATTCTTCCTTTAAGACAATAGGAAATTATCTTGAAGTTTAGTGTAGACTTGTGTGAGGTGGATGATTTTGTCTAAATCAGCCCATTTAAGTTCTATGTATTTATGGTAAGACCAGCATCCAAGATGGCTAACTTAGAGTGAGGTCAGGAATTCCTCCATTGTTCCATGGCCACTGATTTAACAGTAACATAGACATATTCAGGTACCTGGACTCAGATTCGTAACCAGGGTGATAAAGAATAAGGAAATAGGTTTAAGGGAAGTTTTCTTCAAACCATTTCTAATAAAACAGTTGAAGCAGCAAATTATTCAATAAAGGAGACAATTGAAGGTGAGAACAAACTTGGATGGCTTATGCTTTGCATTAGGGTCATTAAAGGAAAGGTTAATACTGTGATTATTGTCATTAACTTTTTCTTACCCTTTCTTCTTCTTACTATTATTATTTTTATCTAAATGTCTCCTTCTGGTTGTAGTCTGGAATGGCCCCATCTTTCTATTCCTCTTGAAGATAAAAGATTCTTTTGTTCTTTTTTGAAATTAAATGTTCCCAAGCAGTGTAGAAAACACTTTAAACAGCTTCTTTTTTTGTTTCAGCTCACAGGAAGCCCTTTATTTTTATTGGTGTTACTCTGAGTCAGATCAGGTAATTCTCCAGAAAAAGAAACAAGGAAAGAAACTTTTACTATGCAGTATCTCCCTTAAAACTCCCCTCTTCTCAGTGGGCATTTAAAAGCACTGATTTGAGGATCAATCAGCATGCCTTTCGCTCTTCTCTGAATCATTCACTGTCTCTCAGAATGCTTTGAGAAACAAAGTATAACTTCATGAAGAAGCCTGTGCAGTCCTGGACTGCAATTAGATGCACTTAATGGAAGAGAAAGTGTATCCTGCTGTTATGTTAAAAGTCTAGGTATTTACCTTTTGTTTTAAATCTATTTGATTAATTCAAAGGATTTCAGTTACAGATCAGATGCTATAATTCAAATGAGATGACATGTTACCTATTTTTTCATTTAATTTGAATAGCATTGAAGTTTGCTTTTTGCTTGTTAGTAATACAGGAGGTTTTGGGTTGCTTTTCAGTGTCTGGTGTGGTTTTGCTCCCTCACCTGGTTCTGTTAAAACAATCTAGGTTGGTGTAGTGGATTGATGCTGGCTGAAGGCCAGGTGCCCACCAAAACTGCTCCATCACTCCCCTTTCTTAGCTGGACAGGGGACAGAAAATACAACAGAAGGCTCATGGGTCAAGATAAGGACAGGGAGAGATCACTCACCAATTACCATCACAGGCAAAATGGACTCTACCTAGAAAAAGATTCATTTAATTTATCACCAAACAAAATAGAGTNCCAGGGGGACCACCTGCCTCACCGTGGTCTTCACTACAGGCTGCAGGGGGATCTCTGCTCCAGTGCCTGAAGCATCTCCTCCTCCTTCTGCACTGACCTTGGTGTCTGCAGAGTTTCTTACATCTTCTGGCAGATTGAATTGAGTGATAACTTCTAGCAGGATGGCTGCAGTCAGTACTGCATGGGAGTAACAACCTGTTCACATAGCTTGACAACAACCAGAACAGCATGTCTGACCTGAGCCTGAGATTCTTTGATGACCCACTTTGGAAAATCAACTTAAATGCTTTCTCTCTTGCTATCTTCTCCTAATCTTTCATCTACTATGGCTTCAGGGTTTCGCCTCTTCAAAAGACCTCAGTTCTGCAAGATGCTGAGAAATCCAGTGCTCTTGCCTAATCTTGCAGAATGCTTGAGGTTAATTTCTTTGTCTTCAACAGACTCCTGTTGAAGACAGCCTCTCTGGAGGCTAAAACTTCAGTAGTGTTTTGGTTAGTTAGTTAGTAGGTTAGCTTGCAGTGCTCTGAATACAACAGAAAGGAACTCAAGCCCTCATTCATGCCTGGTATTGTGATGCTATCCAGCTCACTGCCTAATTAGGCAGTAGAATTTTTGTTTTATTTGTTGTTTTCATGTCAGCACAGTGATCTGCAATGATTTTCAGATTTTCTTCAGCTACAGAAAGCACTTACCTAAGACAGCCACAGTAAGAAGCAGCCTTCTGTAGAGTGATTCCATTCAGCTTACACTTCAGCTCAGAGGAATATTTTCATTCCCGCTACCTAAATGCAGCTTTGCAGGCCTTCACAGAAAATAGGCTATTCTGATATGCCATATTTATTTCACAAAATAAGGAGCCACAGTGGTTTTATACCCATTTGTCTGTACTTGGTCTTATAGAAGAGCATGCCAGAGGTTTCATTTGGTTACATTTTCTTTTTAATGTGGATTATTTGCCAAGAAACAATGTGAAGGACTAGCAGGTGAGACTACTAAAACAAGCTTGCTCTCCAGGTAGTCATATTTTCAAGCTAATGAAGAGATGTCATAGTTAGTAAACTCTTGAGTACAGCCCTGGAGCTGCCCTGTAGTTGCATTTTCTATCCCTTTATGCCCAGCTATGACTCTTTAGGCCAAGACATTCACCCACAGTAGTGACTTCACAAAATGTTTCTATGAATTTCCTTCACAGTCTTTACCTTAAAATTTCTCTAAGCTTCAAAGTTAAAAGGAAGAGTTTTGCATAGGGAGATGCTTCCAGGTTGTTTGCACAATTTTACAAGAAAAATCTACATTTTCAGGAATCATAGAATAATTTAGGTTGGAAAAGAACTTTAAGATCATCAAGTCCAACTGTTAACCTAATATGGCCAAGTCCACTACTAAACCATATACCTAAGCACCACATCTACACATCTTTTAAATACCTCCAGGGATGGTCACTCAACCACTTCCCTGGGCAGCCTCTTCCAGTGATTGACAACCCTTTCCGTGAAGAAATGTTTCCTAATATCCAATCTAAACCTCCCCTGGTGCAACTTGAGGCCATTTCCTTTTGTCATATTACTTGGGAGAGGAGACCAACACCCACCTGGATACAACCTCCTTTCAGGTACTTGTAGAGAGTGATAAGGTCTCCCCTCAGCCTCCTTTTCTCCATGCTAAACAACCCCAGTTCCCTCAGCCGCTCCTCATCAGACTAGGATGCTCTAGGCCCTTCAACCAGCTTCATTGCCCTTCTCTGGACACGCTCCAGCACCTCAATGTCCTTCTTGTAGTGAGGGGCCCAACACTGAACATAGAACTCGAGGTATAGCCTCACCAGTGCCTAGTACAGGGGGACGATCACTGCTCTAGTCCTGCTGGCCACACTAGTTCTGATACAAGCCAGGATGCTGTCGGCCTTCTTGGATGCCTGGGCACACTGCTGGCTCATGTTCAGCCAGCTGAACATGAAGCAAGGCTATTGTTCATTTATTGGGCATTTTCCTCAATATACTTTCCATTTGAAGAACAATTCAAGTCTATGAAGATAGATAACTTGAAACGCCTTTCAGGGTAGCTCAAGTTTGTTTCTTAAAGTCTTGAATTGTCACATCCTAGGTTCTAGAGATCCTCATGCAGGATTATGCAGGATAATAAAATAACATTAGTTATAGCAAGTAAGAAGGATTCATACAACATGCATGCTTTCTTTTCTGCCCTGTAGAACAATCCAGGTCTCTCAGTGTAAGTTTGTGTAACAGTCCATGTGTTTACAAGCCAGGGGTTTTATCATCTTTTTCTAATGTTATGGAAACTACTACAGACTATCTCTCCCCTTCCTCAGTGCTCGATTCTCAGAGTTCCTATCTGAGGTTAACCTTATGTACAATTTTCAGAATTTATATTCCTATTGAGTTCCTAAGTGAATTAATGCTCATTTGAGTGCTATTATTTTTACATTATTCTAAAACTGTATAAACCTTTTGTCACCATACATACAGCTTAAAAATATTAATGTTTTTCACTTCATTGTCAGTTTTCCCTGGAGACTAGACATTACAATTATCAGGTTATCTCTAAGACCTATGAGTTAGAATACTTTTGTACCTCCTTCCCTCCTCCCACCAGTCACAGAATCTTTTTTAGCTGCAGGTCTGTTAGGACAATCTGTATCTAATCTAGCCAAAACAATGAAACTTACTGGTAATAGCTGGTAAAAACTGTAAATATGCCTGGTTCCTTACTGGAACAAAAATTATCTTTGTGTTCATTAGTCAATGCATAGTCCATTTTTGGTCAGAATGTAAGTACATTATAATTATTCCCAGGCCTCCTCTCCCATGACTCTTACTTTAAAGTGGACTCTAAACTTGAGAACACCCATGGCAAAAGTCCCTAGAGTGGGTGGGGAAGGAAACAGCAAACAGCCATGGTCTGGATGTATAAGGGAACAGTTTTGATTCATGATTTCCATGAAGTAACTGCTGTTGTTACAGAAAAGTAGCCTGTTGGGCTCTTCAGAGATTTTGACTGTGGTTTTTTAAGTGTAGAAACCTCTTTATGTATAAACAAAGACACAAAATTGTATTTAATCTGATTTGATAAAATTATGTGTCTATGCATCTCCATATATACTGTATTCTTGGTAATTAAATGTCACAGAGCTTTGTGATACAGCAATAAGTAATTTCTATTAAAAAGCATTGAGTTTAGATTGTTGTTGATATTAGGCTACCCAAAGCAAAATGAAAGCAAAGGCTTGCAGAAAAGTCTTGTAATAATGACTAGGCACTAAAACAGTAAATGAAATGCATTAACTGTAGAGGTAAAATTATATACATGGTAAAAAACAGTCCTCACTTCATATGTGCAGTATAAACTCTGTGATAGCTCCTTTTCTTTCCACAGTCTATTCGCTGAGTGAGCATCCTAGCTTGTGTTATCTGCTTTAACAAGTTTAACAGCACTTACAACCTCTTGCTTTCTCTTTAAAACAGGAAGTCTTCCAACTAGGACTCAGTAGTTCAGGCATTTTGCAGCTCTGCAACAAGCCTACAAAAATATTTAAATTTGTTTTGTGGCTAAAATAGGAACTTCATTAAGAAACCAGCAGATGCCTACCTGTTTTGTAAATATTCATATCAGGCTTGTCCAAATGCCTTTGCTGTTTTTGAATACCCATGAATGCTACTAGTCATCTCTTCAGTGTGGGTGACATTCTGATCATAATCATGTTTAGGATTTTGCTATTTCATTTCATAGAGCCAAAATTTCATATTTTGCTTTCAGATGAGTTCACTAAGTCTCGGTTCTGCGTTCAGACAGTATCAGTCACAATTATGAAATCTCTTCACTTAGTGTTTCAGGAACAGGCATAGTTGTTTTCCTCACGCTTTTTTAATCACTGCAGAAACTTCAGAAAAAAATTGCGGGAAGTCAAAGTTTCAGAAGACAATTAAGTGTTAGGATACTGCATGTTACAACTGTTATTCTTACTTACTAATTAATTATAGGTCATCTTATTAAAAAATCTAATCTTGTAATATAAAGTGGAACCTTTATTTCATATTGAGATTAATTGCAGTTGTATGTAGTTAGATATTCCAAACTGTTCCTGTATGTTAAATCAAAAATTATAGTTTCACAGCTGTGAGTATAAATAAAAGCAATAGAGTGAATGTCTGGAAGAGTTTTGCTTTTGCTTTTGCTTTTGCTTTTACTTTTACTTTTACTTTTACTTCTTTTACTTTTACTTGTGTTGACTTTACTTACATAACACAAAGGCCCCAGATTAAGTCAGAGTTCAGTTGAATAGCTGTTGTGGATTTCCTATCTCAAATAATTTACCATCAGAATAGCTTTCGAAGAGTAGGAAAATTAAAGTATTAACTCCAGTAATCTCCAAGAGCTCCTTAATCATAAACATCTGTCAAACTTCCTACAGTATATTTTGCCGATTGCTGATTCATTAAACTGTATTGCACATGAACAGAAACAAAATGTTGAAAAATTTCAATGAGAAGTTAAAATTATTTGCCCAAGTTCATTAGTACCTTAACTAGAATACTGCATATCTGCTTTGTATGAGGATCAGCTTAATTTTTTTCTCCTGACACATGGAAGACTGAATATATCTCCTACCTATTCTTGAAGCTTTTTTGTTTTTAGCAAATAGTAAGGTGCCATATGAAGTGTTGTACAAGTATTTAGTTACGTGCGTATTTCATTACCCTTCTAACGTGATTGTAACTTAAAGTTTGTGTTACTGTTTATTCAGAATAATGGGAGACTCAGAGAAAGTAAGATTTTATATTGACTGTGTTAGAAGTAGTAGGGAAGTTTATATCAGAATCCTTCTCTAGAGGGACTCACCAGAGAATCTGTCTCAAACTGAGAAAAAAAGACAGTGGACACAGGAACAAAATGAGCAATAAGTAGAAGCCCACAAATAATTTCTTCTAAAAGAATTCAGGATTTAAAATGGCTGAATTGCTAACAGTGCTGTATGACCTTATGATTTTCCTGGGACCCAGAGCTGCAATTTGTAGTGTAGATAAGGCTGAGGCTGTAAATCAGCACTGCTCTGACTCCTGTTTAATCAGAGAATAAATACAGAAATTGTACCTTCACTAAAATTATTTCATCAAAAACATTTTGCTATTAAAGAGAAAAAAGAAAGCATACATAAGCCTTTGAAAATCTGGTATGGTACCAGCAGAATCAACTTGTATAACAAAATTACCTTAATTGGGGAGATAATGTACTGATTTACATTGTTACTCCTGTTTTGAACGCTATGGCAATATTGCATTGTCAGGAAGAACAAAATGTTCCTGAATTTATATGTTTGGCTTTAACTTACATCTAGCCCTGTGCAAGCAAGTATTTAATTTGACCAGAAAACAATATATGAAGTGGTTTGTTTATTTGAGGGAAAGATATAATGTGACTTTTGATGAGGAGAACTTGCATGTCTAATCTGAAAAAGGTATTTGAAAGCTTTAGTTCTTTGCTGGTAAACATCTAGAGAAATGTCAGCTTCTAGGCAAATACGCTTTTTGTCATTGTTGGAGTCCTAGAACTATTTAACCCATCTGCAGAGCACAGGGCTTGAGTGAAGCACCTTCCTAGCCCCCAACTGCAGGAGCCCAGGAGAATCCTTTCTGCAAAAGAGAAACAAGAAAGTATGGCACCGTGGGCAGTCCTGTCTAACACGTAATCAGGTAAGACTGCCTGAAGCAGAGTAGAGGGACTTGCAGGGAAAGTGGGTTCAGAAGGTTAGAGTGACCTGTACCATTTGTTTATTTATGAGAGACAATCAGATGGAAAGGGTTGTTTGGGTTTTTTTGATGTCTTAGAAGGAAAGGTCTAATTAGATGAGGACCAGATAACAGAGCTAACACTCCCCCAGCCCTGGTGAGGACTGGCTATTTTAATTATAACCCTAAGTATGTTTTTGTAAGGGAGCAACTTAAGCCTTTTTTGTGTGAAAAAGATGAATACTTGCAACATTTTAAGCTTAGCTAGGGCTGGTTTAGAGCAAGCTTAGTTGCATGGATATGTGCAAGTAGTTTCCTCAAAATATGATGTCTGAGAAAGCAGAAGTACTGTTTGGAAATAAGTAGGAAGCAATGCCAGCTGTCTCTTCAGCCTGTTTGGAGGGGTGTCAAACTTTCCATAATCAATAAGGTGCACTAATGTTGGGACAAGGACTGAAAGGTCTTGAAAATGAAGACAGAAGTTAAGAAGCTTATCTTGCTTGTGGTAAATCCATACAAGAACTTCATAGCATTTTCTGTATGTTCTAAAGCCATTTTCCTATCCTCTTGATTTTTTGCTTTACTAGAAGCATTGTGGATAGATACGAGTGGGACGAGAATTGTCTGTCATAGTCAGAAAAAAGTATACAGCAGTGATCAAGGTGTGAGGTGACCATGCTTCATGCTCATCTAAGCAACTAAAAGATTTGCCTTTTTTTTTAGAGTGCAATCCTAAATTAGTATGGGTAAAGTGTATGTAAAAATATTTAATTAACTTGAGGTAAACCTCGGTGTTTTGACTTTCAGTCATGCTGGAGAATGCAATATTTTTGTGGCATTAGTAATAATATTATGAAAAATTATAGGTATGTGCTACAGTAATTCTAATGTTCCATGGTTGGAATAAGTTCTTGAGAAAACCCCATTCCAGCAGCCAAGAATCAGAAATTAATTTCTGTTTCTCTACATCTTGTTTGTAGCCCTAAACTCTTCTTCCTTTAGGTGATTTTCCCAAATCAGTAGAAAACAGGTGCTTCAGTCAAGAATAAAACCTTTCACTGCAGGGATATTCAAAGGCATTAAAACTTGCAAAGTGCTCAGCTATGACAGCAGTATGAATCCTTTGATGTCAAAGTTGATGGTATGTCAGAGTTACATCTCTGGCATCTAGTTACATCTCCCCTTACTTGCATCTTTTGTATCATCCATCTTGGAAAAATGGTAGACTTAAAAACAAAAAAGGGAACTCATTAAGCCAACTGTCCACCTATTTGAATTGTTGCTTGTGCCTCTTTTGGTTACTGCCATTGGCCCACCTCTATATGGCATACTAAAAAATTCATTTTTTCGCTTATTCTTTTTTAATATTAGATTGGTATTAAAGAAGCAGGGAAGAACAGATCTTACAGGATTTGAAGTAGCTCACAGAACATCTATTTTGGCTCCAAGTCTCCAGCCTTTGCTCATCCCTTAAACTCACTGATCATATGCACTTCTTACACTGTTTTAACTCTTCAGTGTTTTGTCCTCAGTCCTTTGGAATTGTTTTTGGGATACCTTGGATTGTCCCTGAGGTTGTGACTTGCTGAATCAAGGTCTTCCTTACACTTCCTTTGGAAGAGAGCAAATTTTTGTCCTGTCCGATACCTTAGTTTTCATTAAAATAAATTGACATTATCCCCAGGGTACAATATGAACTCCAAAACTTTTTAGTCAATGTAACTTTCCTGTCCTCCGTATTTAAATAGATCTGAAAGTGTGACACTGAGTCCATTTTTCCTTGGAAACATCAGCACTTTGCTGTCTGATAATGTTGAGAAATATGTTATAAAAAGGAATCACAGAAAGAAAGATGCAGGGAAGATCCTATCTTCTATTAATTCTCACAAAACTGTGGAATAGTTGAGACTGGAAGGGACCTTTGGAGGTCATTTTAGTGACGTACAATCCAAACTATACATACAGAAGTGGTTGCATCTTCTATGGGGTTAAAATTTGTTGCAGTATATAATAGGTCATCCAAACTGGCTTTATCTGATACTTTTTAAATAATTTTCTATGTTTCATAAGGTGGTAAGATGGGAGATATCCTTGTGTTTACTGTACACAGTAACTCACTTCACTTCCATTTGCAAATATACATTGAAGCAGACTGTGTTCAAACATGTTAAGCTACATAGGCAAGCACCTGGCTTGTTTAGGAGAAGAGATTTTTTTTTTCCTCTCACTGTTTGTCTTCTTCTGCAGAACTTTGCTTTCTTTTTTCATTCATCCAGTAGACAATTGACTGCTGTTTGGTTTTTTCACACCCTTATCACAAGTAACAGGTGAATGTCTCATTTTCCAGCCTGAATCTCAGGACAAAGACTGGTCTGTGCTAGTGTTTCACTTTCATGTATAAGGCACATTCTTCCTTGTGTCTACTGTAGCTTACACCCTTAACCTGAAATAACATTGTGGTTCTGTTACTGCGTACAGAACTAGAACCAAAACAGATATTATCAGTTTCAGAGTTTGTTAATCCTTCATGTTTCTGAAGTCCATGGCCTTTCATGGGGCCACAGCATTTGAGGACTAAAGAGAACATGCTGTTTTGAAAGGAAGACCCTGAAAATGGGAATCAGCGGTCTCTCATAATTTATTTCTTGTTCCCAGTTCATGCATTTATTACTGGAATTAGCTTACAAGAAAACCTCATTAAGCCTCTTCTCCTTACTACAGAGAAAGCCTGTAGGGATAGGAAGCATGATTTTCAATAGAAAACAGTTCGTTTCAATAATGAATGTTAGCAACATCAGAACACATAATGACCTGAGTGATACTTTAAAAGAAACAACAAAACCAGCTTGGGACAGAGGTCAAACAGAGGACATCCTCAGTCCAGGCAACATATTTTGAAATGTGATTTTTTTCTGAATTTTAAGGATGGGGGTTTTGTAGGAAAATCTGAACTGCATGACAGGTTTCTCTTTTTTATCGTTGATCTTTCCACTGATGTTACCAAGCAGCTGAACTGCATAAAATCTAAGTATCTCCCTGGTCATTCTTTGCAGATGTCACAGGGAAAATCTTCTAGAAGAATTTAAATACCCTCATGGCCAACAGAAGACACTGTGTATTATAGGAAATAACAGAAAATGGTGCTAGGAGTAGTAGAACAAATGGTTCCGTTCACAGTTGTAAATTTGACATGAAACATATTTGAGAAAAGACTTTAAGCATCATTTTGAATATGATGATTTCAGCATAAAAATACATATCACACTTGACGTGAGTCAAAATTGTTCTCTGTACAGCTTTTAAATAAAGACCATAGAAAACATGAGCATGGCTGAACAAAGATCTGAGAAGGATTTCTTCCATAAAGAAATATAAGAAATATTGCACAACTTTTAGGCTACAACATTCTGCTCTTGCTCTCTCTTCAGTTTTTGTTTTGTCATTTGGGTACAGGAGAACTTTAGAAAAATTTACTGTTTTTTTCCCCATAGGATCCTTCTTGTCGTAACTGATATATTTAGTTGCCTGTTTACCCTAAGGGTTCCATCTTTACAGCCAACTTCTTTTCACCACCTCTTTCTTACTGTTGTTTGAATATAGTGTTATGATGAAAATATTAAAAGAGAACAATAATATTTTAAATATGGGGAAACATTGGAATTCAGAGTTCCTTTTTTTTTTTTTTTTTAAATCTGGATTTCTCTGAGGTGGTTCATTAAGAAATTCAGCAGGAAACTGTATGAGGAAATGCTTTCCTAGACTGCAGTTATGACTATTTTATACCTGAAGTATTGTCTCCATTGTGCCATTTTGTGGCCATGCTGGAAACCCAGCCGCTGAAGCAAATAACTTTCTCAAAGTGGCTGGTGAGAACTGGGATCTTTGGATCCCAAATTTCTCACATAGGAGTAGCATGTTCAAATGGATCTAGAAAGGGAGCTAAAACATAGAATCATAGAATCATAGAATTATAGAATGGTTTAGGTTGGAAGGGATCTCAAGATCATCTAGTTCCAGCCCCACTGC
>VXBL01003215.1:4445-44771 GCA_013400195.1 Aramus guarauna
TCTGCCTGCTGCCCGCCCTGGCCGCGCTCCTCCCGCCTCTGCCCGGCCCCGGCGCGCCCGGCCCCGCGGAGGGCGGGCCGGGCGCCCTGCCCGCCGAGCTGCGGGCGGCGGTGCGGGCCCTGGTGGGCGACCTCGACGCCCTCTTCACCGCCCTGGGCCTGCGGGAAGAGAGCTTCGCCGTGGGGACCCTGAGCAGGGTCGTCGCCGCTGAGCTGGCAAGCTACGCCCCAGCCAGGAACAGGAGGAGGATGGCCGCCAACAAGGCCTCTGTCGTCTTCGTGGACAGGACGTTAGACCTCGCTGGTAAGAAACCAACTGCTGGCTGGGGCTGTCGTCCCTGCAGGCCCACATGCACCCCATCAGGAGGTTTTCAGATAGCTGCAGGAGTCGTTGTGGCTTGGGAGTGTGTGTAACGCCACGGCTGTGGTGGTTGCTTAGCCATCCTTGCTCCCCAGTGGGTCATGGAAACCAAGAGTGAAAGAGGAGGCTCTGCTGGAAACGTGAGGGTTTGTTTCTGGTACTTCACTTTGCAGCAAACTAGAGACCTTAGCTGTGCCTGTGTGTCATCCCAAGGTGCGAAGGAAATGGTCTGCATGGGCTGTGCCTGGTGGATTACTGCAAAGCATCTCCCAATGTATCTGTTGGTCGCCCCTAGCATTGTACCTGTTTAAACAGATATACATCTGTATATACACTTAGCTATATCTGTATGCCTGAAAGTGTCTCACTATGTGTGTATATGTATGGTTTTTATATGCTATGCCTTATATTTAGCCTTTAAAGCAATTGCACGTGGCTGGTGGTATTAACTTGGAAGACATTAAGTTTGAGTGAAACAATGCAGAATTGTTTATACAACGTTTCCTGGGAAGCAAATGAGCATCAGAATGGACCGTATGGTAAATTTAATACTGTCAGTTAATGCAGAATTGATGCAAAGCTTGAGAAGCGTAGAGAGTGGTGTGAGAGTTGACTGAGAAACTGTCAGCCCAAGAATGTCTATTATCGTAGTCAACCTGCAAGCTTGGTAAGTGAGGTGAAGTTTTTAAGCTGGTAAGATGTGCTATTAAAGAGCAGAAAGGGAAAGAGTGATTGAACAAGTCACTAGCAGGGTGCTGGGCCAGTGACACAGAAAAAGTTTGTATCAGGCTGTCACCTCTGGAATAACCATCTTTCCGTGGAAATGTTAAACTCGGAGAATAATTAATATAGGAGTGGCTGCATTTGCTTACCCCATCATATTGCTGATAGACCTGCTCGCATATACTGTGTGTGGGCCTGGTTCTGTTTGCATGCAATATAGTCAATAATTCAGGTTGTAATTTTGCCATGTAACCCATAGCAAGTGCTTGGCACAACGTTGCATCTGCAGCTCATCTGTTTCTGAATTTTTTTCTCTCTCCCCCCCCCCCACCCCCCCCATTTTTGGCTTTGTGTACCCTTGCGCTGCTATATGGTTCATAGCTGTTAACGTGCTGAAGAGCAGCTATGGATCCGGGCAGTTAAAGCTGTGCTGTGGTTTGGGAAGATTGCTGGGAAGACTGCAGGAGGGTGGACTTGGATGAAGAGCCTTGAAATGAAACTGTGAGAAGAGTGCCTATTTGGGGTGGGAACCAGGGAAACTGCAAAGATTTGTGCACTCAGGTGGTGGGAAGAGTTAAAAACAAGAGAGGGAACTGGAAATTGTGGGTGACGGAGCTGTCTGACAAGGACACTGTTGAGGAGGCATGAAGAGAAATAATTGGTATCAGCTTAAATCTAGGATTTGCAGTCTGGGGTCTTGTACTTCAGCAGGAGAGGGCTTTTCAGAAAAAACATCAGGGCTGTAGTGGGACACCTTTGGAGGGGATGCATCAAAGCTCTTGGAGTAAGGATGGGAAATTACTCATTTTCTTAGGAATATATTCTCTTCACTATCTGTAACTGAAACCAAGATCCCTTCATGCAACCATTCCTTTGTCACCCACAAATGTCTTTGCAATTCATTGATGGTTTCACTGAAGCCTTCCTATGCTTTGGAGGTGATACCATACTCTTGCCATCAAGTACAGTGCAAACTGAAGGAAGAAAAATCTAGTGCATTTCAAAGGTAAAGCACTATACGGACCTGAATTTAGTGCCACACAATGAGAGTTGTTTCATTGGTTTGCTAGAAATTGTACAGTAAAAAGTACACAAAAATGACAGCATTTAAGTTGTGAGATCAGTTGTCAAGAAGTGGGAAATGGCAGAATTGAGTTGTACCTGAAACTTTAATTTTCTTAGATTTATTCAGCCTTTTATATACTCTCTCCCCTTGCCCCCTACCTCTGACTCCAGTGCTTGGCCTTCAGGTAAATGAGTCTGTTGAATTTCCGCCTTACACTTTGTAAAAGCTAAAGCTTCTGATCCGCAGGTTTCCGGCATGGTATTGGCAACTGGGCCACTGGATTTTTTTCAAGCTTTGATACGTATTTGCAGTCAGTGGTGTAAAAAAATTTATTTTTTTTTTCCCCCCAAATAACAGCTCGGTGCAGGTGGAAGTCTTTGAGGTAGACTTTCTCATTTGCAGCTCATTTCAAGCAACTTTTTAAATCTCCCCTCTCTAAAGATGAAAGATTTTGGATTTGATTTGTAAATGTTTTATTGATACCTGAATCTTGCCCAACATGTGGGCTGCAGATATGAGAAATGGTTATGTATCTATGAATTATGAGAATACTTTCATATTCCAAGCACTTCCACAAAAACCTGGAAGTTTTTTAGGGGTAGATGCTGGGCTTCTCTCTGATTAAGTTAGGCTACTGCTTTGAACCAGGTGACTTTGAATCACTCTGAATAGGCTATCAGGAGGCAAGTATTTTCTAACTCGAAGACCTGGATGGAATACAGCTTTAGGTAGCTCCAGATGATATCCAGAGGGGTTGCACTGGCATGCAGGATGTCTTATTTTTGGCTCACGTTTTATGCTTATCTCGAGCAAATAAGATGTTAGGCTAGAATAATAAATAGTTTTCAGTAATACCAATTGATTTCTAACAGTAAAAATCAAAATGTCTCAGAAATGCCTTTTCTGGGGCTGCAATTGCAAACAACTGAACTGAGGGACAATACTGGTCCTTAAATAAATATTAAAACTTTCCACTTTAAAGAAGATGCTAAAGAAGTATTAAGTACATTTTGGTAAATAACCCCTAGTGCCACTCTCAAGAAATTGTATTATCTTTGTTGTGACAACTGTTTAAAAAAAAATAAAATAAAAATTTAAAAACCCCTGAGGCCTTGAAAACATGTTTACTGAGGCCTGTAGAGTACAGTAGTCCTGTTTTATGAACCAGGCTGGGGCTTTGACACAGGAGGCAACCAATGCTTAAATTATTGTGGTTACTTGAGGTTGTAGACTGCAGCTGTGAGGTGTGATGGCAGCTGAAAATATTCAAGTGGTGTCAACTCAGTACTGTGGGTCAGGGTGCAGCTATAACGTGGTTTGTAAAGATTCTGCTATTGTGGAATAGCATGCAAATTTTTGTAATAGGTTTTTAAATACTTCAGATGTTAAATTTGTTATAGAGGCTTTACAGAGATAAGCAAATAAATGGAATGAGTTTTGCCTTTTTAAAGAAAACTGCAGGTGGCTAGGTCAGTGCAGGGGACTTGGAATTACATGAACCTTGAGCAGATGCTTGTTTCTTATCTCCAAATTTACTACTCTCTACATATGTTGCAATAGCTGGCTCTGAGATGGGGAATCTGTCATGTTTCTATGGCAGTACTCTGATACTGCTGTGCTCGGCTGTGGGCTTCTGTGCTCCTACTGCTGAGCTACAATTTTTTTTATTTTTTGAAGAGGAGGAGTTTGTGGTTTGTTTTAAGAGTCAATAGCCAGCATAATGGGACCGTTAACTGTCTACTTTGATGTTCCTTCATCTGTACAAAGGAGAATGTAGATCTGTCTTTTGGCAAGGTAGAAGGATGGTCCAGTTTGGCTTGAATGCTGTGCAGTGGTTCCTGGGAACATACAGGCTGCTTTCCAGCACTGTTTAACAAGGTCAGCTTAAGTTAACGCTGGATGAAAGAATATGGCAAAACATTGATAAGCTTTGGAACTGGAGCTCCAAATATCCAGCTTCTTTGAATAGAAAGGTAACGAGAAAAGCTTCTATAGGTACCTCAGTGATAAAAGGAAGACATGGGAAAATGTGTGCCCTCTCTGGAAGGAAATGGGAGACCTGATTACCCAGGATATGGAGAAGGTTGAGCTACTCAATGACGTCTTTGCCTCAGTCTTCACCGGCACGTGCTCTTGCCACAGAAGGCAAAGCCAGAGACTGAGAGAATTAAGAACCGCCCACCATAGGATATTAGGTTTGAGACCATCTAAGGAACCTGAAGGTGAACAAGTCCATGGGAACTGATGAGATGCATCCATGGGTCCTGAGGGAACTGGTGGATGAAGTTGCTAAGCCACTGTCCGTCATATTTGAGAAGTGGTGGCAGTCTGGTGAAGTTCCCACTGACTGGAAAAGGGGAAACGTAACCCCCATTTTTAAAAAGGGAAAAAAAGGAAGACCAGGAAAACCACAGGCTGGTCATGGAGCACCTCTCATGTTGCATCTGTGATGTGCTATTGCCCATTAAATCTGCCTTTTTTTGAGTTTGTATTGTTTTGAACCAGACAGTAGAACCAGTAGGAGAACATAAGAACTGGAGTACAAATGGTGTGATAGAGGGCTGGTAATGGGCTTAGATAAGTATTTTCTTGTATGCATGTCATTGATGCTTTTTTGGGGGAAGCAGGGGTGTAGTTTATGAGTTCCTGGCTGCTGTTGAAGAATCGATTGGTCGACTTTGCCAATTATGCTAGCTACAACCTGTATCAAATGTCATGTATTTCAGTTTGTAACTCCTAATGAGAAGACAAAGTAAAATTAGAACAGCATTATACATAAGATTTCCTGTATCCTCAAGGCTGTTTTTTAGCCTGGTGTGAAGACTCCTATTTCTCATTGGCCAGATAACTTTTCCTTGTCTCTTTAACACCCGATCTGTTTGCACATTGGCAGCATTAAAGCTGCCAGCTGCCTTGAACACTGTTGGTCGTGAGAAACTGCTAAGCAGCCCGTTGACTGTCCTCAGTGTTGGTGAGTTGAGAGGACAGAAGCCAGTCCCATGCACCCTGCTGAAGTCAGTGTGATTGAAAAGTGACTTCCTGTGTTTTCCTGTCCGAGTCTCATTAGGTTTAATTGTCTTTCCAGCCATGGTCAGTTTGCATAGATGATCGGGGTGATAGGGTTTTTCAAAAGCTCCAGGAGATGTTTTGCAATTGATTTGATGAGGCAGAGCAAAAGCCATTAGTACCTGCGGACCAGTGGGAGCCTCCAAGGAGTAGCAGTTGTGGGAAGGAGACTGACATGGCACTTGCTAATTGGGGAAGCAACTCAAATACACTGAGACTTTCCCCCTCTGCCAAGGAGAAAGGAGGGATGTTAATAATTAACGTGGGTTTATTTGCATTCGAGGTATTTCCCGTTTAGCTGAATGTCGTCTCTAGCTAAATGTTGCTCATGTGCAGCAAGTGTGGAGAGATAGACATTGCTTCCAGTATGTGGGAGTGGAGGTTCAAAAGATTACCATCTGTTTTCCAAGTCTATAACTTTGCGAGTGTTGATAACTGCAGTGTGGCTGACAAGTGACTGACCTAGTAAGAAGAATGTAGGGATTTTGGAGAGCAGATGGCTTAGGGAGTCGCAAAGACGACCCAGCTCATTTCATCTGCACTTCAGTGGTCTAAATCTGTCTGGGGATGGTAGAAAGGAAAGTTGCTGTCATTCTGTGACTATTACAATCTCTGGTGAAACAAATTGGTAATCTTAATCCAGCTGAGCAGCCAGGTGTCCACATTGCGGTACCGCCATGTGCTGGACATGTGTGTCTTCCTTGCCTTCTGTGGATAGAAGCATTGCCAGCATGGAGTTTGGCTTTACTTTTCTCCTGTCTTTCCATCTTTACTTCTCTTTTCAACTTCTACTACTATTCAGAATAGTTGCTAAACCATGAGGTGGTTTTGCAGCATGGGTACCTGGATGCTGGAGACTTGCTGGAGACAACCTTCTGCTTATCCAAGAGCAGTTAATAATCTGACCCCACTAATGTTCTTCACATAAGGACCTTGTTTGAATTTATGGAGTACGTGAAGCTACTTCAGCTGTTGAAACAGTCTTTGGAAATGATGGAAAGTGAGAGCAGATAGGGTGCCACATGGACAGATGTTGATGGAGTGGGACCATAGCCTGAAAAATCTTCTTCCTTTCAAAGGTGGCTTCAGAAGTCGTCATTCTCCTGTGAGTAAAGCCAGGAGAACAATACTAAGCTTAGCACTGGTGTCCAGCCCTGTGGTGATAGCTGAAACATAGCTTAAGTGGCAGAATACAAATACCTTCAACTTGTTCCTCACTTAAAGGCAATAAGGTTTCCAGTCCCCTTCTTCAACTTTTTCATCTGTAGTGTGTGTCATGCATTTCTGTTTTGACTTGGCTTATGATCTTAACATTTTGTAAGTTGATTTTGGTGCCTGTGTTGAGAGTTGGTGAATGGAAAGAAGAGCATGTGTGTTTGAAATCAGGAGAGTTGAAGTAAACATGCCAAATAGCATTCGGAGTTTCTCTTGGAAGAGGGTCAAATTGTCATTTTATACTATGTCAGTTGGGTTGTTTTAGTCATTTCATGTTGGTTTGACCTATGCTGCCCTCAGACCATACGGGAGCAATGACCTTGATGGTAGTATGTTGTTGGTACTTGTTTATTTTAATAGTATGCTAGTCTATCTGGGTAGCTAAGTATGCAACTTGCATACAGCCCTTTTAAGCACAGTCCTATTAGTTTAAGTAGAAAAGTATAGTTTGCGTGTGAGCATGTATATATAAATGTTTCTGTGCTTTTTTTAATAATCATTGCAAAACTGTTGAACAACTTCCTTATTGAAAGGGAAATATTTTGCATATTTAAGTGCAAAATCAGTGAATATCTAACAGCTGTAAAACTAATTTATGTTTTTTAAATGAATCTTTCTGAAATGTTATCAATGCTTTTAACTTCAGACATTCCAGAAGTTAACTTTACTTTTGTAGCAAAATATCTCTGAAAAAACTAAATGTGGCCTTGATGTTATGACTACCAGTGTCTTTCTCCCCAAAACTTGTGGTTATTATTTTGTTCTCAATTCCATGTGTGGTTTTTTTTGTTGTTGTTGTGATTTTTTTTTTTTTCAATTCCATGTGTGGTTTTTTTTTTTTGTTGTTTTTTTTTTTTTTTTTTTTTTTTTTCCTGACAGTTATGTACCTGACAGTTTTGGGGTCTTTTTCCCCCCAGGAGCAGTGGGTCATCATGGTGACAATCTTGCAGAGAAGATTCTTTCTGTGCTTCCCAAGCTTCCTGGCCACAAGACTGATGTGATGGTTAACATGGTGGAACTTACGGCACTGCAGACTACAGATGAAACTTGCAGTATTATAGCACCTGGCTGCTTAGCACAACCAAAGTAAACATCCTTTTCTTCTTCCTTTTTTTAAGATGTTGAATATGTTTGTTGTCTCTTTGAAAAAATGAACAGAGAACAAGTCTTTTCTTTAAAAAAAATAATAATCAAGCTTACAGCAAAACGCCATCTGGTCCTAATTCTGCTGGAATATAATCATCTGTATATGAGCAATAAATGAGTGGGCCAGATAAGACTCCTAAAAGTGGGAGATTCTCAGGACCTTTTTTAATTTGGGTTGTTTAAATTGCTGTAGATTACTGTAATAGAAATCAGTACAAATTAAACACCAAGAATTCTCCGTTGTGACACTTTCTGCCTAAGTAACAGGTCATACAAACAGGCAGGTCTTAAGTGTGGCTTCCTTTTCCTATAAGCCTCTTAATATAAAAGTGAGCTGCATGCTGAATTCTTGTTAGAGTACCTGTTAACTTAAGGTTTTATCCCTGTTTTCAAACACAATACCTGTGGAGAAAGATAATTAGGCATGAGTTTTGGTACACAGACAGCTTCACGAGGGCCTGGTTTTTGCTTAAACAAGGGCAACCTAAAAGCAGTAACTTTGAACAGTTGTTTTGAGCTATGTATAATTTGTAGCTAGGACTTTGCTTGTAAAGTGCATCAGATTTGATGTTTCACTTTATAAATTTAGTTGTCTGAACTGAAACTTTCCTGCAGTTTCTGTTACCATGCATAAATCAGGAAATACACCAGGTGCTGGTTTCACTTCACACAAAAATTTTTTCTCAGCAGTGCTCTAGAAATGCACTCTAGTGCAAAGGAGGCTAAAAGTTCTTTCTCTTTTGCTATAATGTTCCCTCCATATATTATAAAATGTTTTTTCAAGGAGGGCTATCTCATGTAGTTTGTATTCTTCTGTTTTGACTCCTTTTGGTGCTTCACACCTGCGTTCAACTCCCTCTTCCCCCTCCCCACCCCAAGATTTCATGAAAGACTTTCCACTCTTCCAACATATGGTCTTTATTTTCTGAGAGCTTCCAGATCCTTTGTCATCTTCCATCTCCCACACATGCTGTAACTGGGTCCAATTTCTAGGTTTCACATTGCATAACTCTCTTCCTTAGGAGCTGGAGAGGAAATGTTTCCTCATACAGGTGGACTCAGTTTTAAGTTGGTGACTAACAAATAAAATCTGTTTTTTTGTTTTTGGGTTTTTTGTTTTTTTTCTCATTGGTTGCTTTCCAGCTGATCTCTGAAGTAGAAGTGAGATGTCCTTAAGATCTGTCTACACAGCAAAATGAAGTCATTGCCTGTGGTAGACATGCCGTGGTTGCTGTTGTTTGTCCTAACTTTGAGTAGCTACCAGAAATAAAGAAAATTTCTAGCAGCATGGACTAGGGGGAAAAAGAAAAAATATTTATTGCCCTGAGATTGCTGACCTGTGCTACCACTCCATTATTCCTAACGTTACTGACGTTGAGGAGACTAAAGCTAGTGCTAATATGCCTTCCCATACTAAAAATATGTCTTCAGTCATATATGCATGTTTTTAGGAACAGCTGGCAGAGTTTTATTGTGTTCTAATAGTATATATACTGAGGTTTATTTGCCTATTTGCTAGATAGTGGGAAGGTGCCCTCTGTTAACAGTACAGTTAGACTTAATATAATTTGCAAAGTCTCCTGTGGACACAAGTGGTTAAAGATCAAAAGGATTTGGCTACAAGGTGCAAGTGCAGCAAAGTTGGGTAACAGCAGCAGATATCTGGTACCAAGGCAGTGGCATCATTACCACACCAGTCTATAACAGCTTCCCCAAAATACCCTCCCTCTGCAAAGTCATCTTACAGAATCTGTTACACTGAAAATTTTTAAGAACAGATGAGGCAAATATTGGTTTAAACAGGCTTGATCTTGTATTGCAGCAGAAATGACCTCTCAAAATCTCTCCTGTGATCATTGTTCACAACTGAAGAAGTATTGCATGCCTGAGAATAGTCTCCAAACTCTAAAGAATGTGGCTCTGCTATGTTCAACCCTGTGGCTTTCACTTGTTCTCCAACTACATAACGATTAGTAATAGTTTCTAATTTAAAATAAGCATTTCCAAATCAGCTTAAGACAGATGCTGAAGAGTACTAGAAATCATAACAGTGTCTGAATGAGTGGCTGAAGGTGGTAGTTTCCATCCTGTTCAACAGGACTGTGTTCATAGTGTTGGATTATAAACATCAGCATTAATCATCTTTGCTAGTCTAAAATGGTGGAAGTTCTTCTGAAGCACTGAAATGGATTTAAAATTCCCATCACTAAGTTTCTGTGACAGTTCCATAAGAAATTCCATAGGATGCTCTCAGTTCTTCATTAACATGGTTATTGCTGTTGGTAGCTGGCTCAGAAGTGTTTTTTGTAATTGAAAACTTAACTCTTGATTTATATTTGTAAATGATGCATAGGAAGGAGTGCTTGTACATCTGCTTGTAAATTTTCTCTTTACTCTGGCAAGTGAAAGTGCCAGCACCTTTCCCAGAGACAGGAACAGTAACTTCAGTCACACCCAAATGGAACGTGTGTGGGGGTCTTTTACATGAAGTTTTTGTGATCAGGCTGTGGCATTTCAGACTCACATATTCAGAACGTTTTTCAAATGTTTTCATTATTTTCCCTCAAGTAGTATTTGAGCATGCTGTGGTGTGGAGAGAGAGAGGTCTGCTCCTTCCACACAGCTTGCTATATTTAACTTTTCTTATGAAATGCCTCTCCAGCAGATACATCTGGGCTCAGTTACAGAGTTAGCAAACAGAATTAATGAATAATTTATGGCTGGTGTGGTGAAATAAAGCAGGGTTCTTTTCTCAAATCTAAGGAAATAATGAGCTTCTTTAAAGACTTAGATGAAAATGTAAATGCCATATGCTCCCTAAGTTACTGTACTTTGAAGGTGCTGTCTTTGTGAGGAAGGGAATTTCTTTTAAAATAAAATATTTACTCTAGAGTTCTTAATTTTATTAGTCTTAGTAGCCTCAAAAATCTTGCAGAGTAATTGTTTGCCCTACTGTAGTCACTGACATGTTGCTGCTCCAGTGTGAATGTTAGTTGAGAGTTGTGTTCTTTGAGAATTGTGTAAAAAATATTTTATTAATTTTTATATCCAGGTGAATATATTAAAAAAAATGAAACACAGACATAAAACTAAAGATATCCACTCTTGATCAGAACTGTTGGTTTCTGAGTAAGTAAAGTAATAGCTACCTTGTCCTTTCAAACAAATAATGCATAATAGACATGGAAATTGTAGTGAAAGCTTAATGGCAGAGATAATTTAAAAAAATTATATTGATTGCAGCTGTCTTGCTGGTCTTTGTATTTTAATAACCCACACACTGTTTTTGGAGGAATTCCTCCAAATCTCAGCTCCTGATTTTAAGTGTACATGCAGTTGCTTCTAGGAGTTGTCTGCTTGGATGAAGATCCAGCACTCCGTGTTTGTGAACCATTGTCCATTTGATAACATTTTGGCCACTTTGTTTCTCAAAACACATATCTTGTGTTTTTAAGGTTGTTATTTTATCATCTGGATGCATCCTGCTGTCAGTAATGGGCTTATCTTGATGGAGGTTCATCTCTTGCTGTTTTCCATCTCTTGCAAGCTGGGAGCTGAGGTGCGTGGGGTCCCCGTGGCTCCCTGAAGGGAACTCGCTGAATAAAGGTTTCTTGCCTGTTTTTCCACTCTTGCTTCTTTTCTTTGATCTTTGGAGTTTGCACACTTCTTAGAATTCAATGTGGGGTTAAAATCTCAGGAAAAGTCCAGGTTTTTATTTAAAAAATATATGTATTTAATGCAAATATACATACAAAGAACCATTGGGTTCTTACAGCAAAACATTTTTCCATAAAGATGCAAAACTGTAAAGTAGCACACTCAGCATTTGGGCTGCTATGCCTAAAGCAATTCAATGAGCAATATAGCTGAGGTGTCTGAGCACTTTTGACAAAGCAGATAGAGCCACTAAATCATCTGGATTTGCACTGGGGGGAAAAATAACAAGTTCGGAATGAGGTGATCATGTTGATAGGCATGATGCAGAAAGCATTGATATGCAGGCCAGATGTTTGAAACCGAGCACTCTCAAAATCTTTCCTTAGGTCTTTGTATGAAAGGTAGAAGGAGAGGTGTGCTGGGAGTAGTTGGTTAAAGTTAGAGCATTCCTGGAGATGTAATAGTTAAATGTTAATAGCAGTTGAAATGCATACTTCTCCCAATCCTCCTGAGTTCTGAGGTTGTTATTTCTGTTTTGAACTGATTAGTACTGTTGTTTACAAGTGCTAAAACTGTTACAGTGTGGACAGAGGAGAAAGCCCCACTCCAGCTGCACCTTTGCTCTTGGGTATGATGTGATGATGCAGTGCTCTCCTGGGACTTGGATGACCTTGAGCATAGAGGAGGGCCATGAGGTGAGGACACTTGTATTCTGCTGTTCGCTTGCAGTGTGATTTTGGGCAGGTCACTTCATTTCTTTCTACTCCTGTTTCTCTTCTAGTCCTTGTCCAAGGAACCTGTTTTTTAAACCAGTCAAACAGGGAATTTCTCAGGATCCAAGTTTGCAGACCACATGGCAGAAAATCCTAGGGGTTCTGGTCTTTGGGAGTGTACAAATAATGGTGCAAATGATTATGTGGGTAGTTGAAGTTTCAGGAGAAGCAAAGGTAGGATCTCCATTTGTCCTTTCTTCGTACTGTGTCCTTCCCACTCCTACCAGCAATGCTTTGTTGCACTGGGGAGAGGAGACTGTTTTATGTTGTGTCCCTCTGGCCGCCTTTCCCGTGAGCTGATGGAACAGCAGTTCCAATGATCTCTCTAAAATACACCACTGCAATATTCTTTGAACAATCATGTATGATGTGAATTTAAAAGGAAAGATTATTTGTGCTTGTATGGCAAAGAAAAGAGCAGCAAGAATTAAAACTGGAAAGGGGATTAAAATCTTTTAAGCTGGGTAGTAGACTTCTTTTAAATAGTTGATTCTATTCTCTTGATTTTTTTTTGTTTTGTTTTGTTTTCTTTCATTTAACTGGGGAACAAGTGTCTGAAGGATATCAGCGATTTTTTTCTTAACACTGAATTAATTACAATCTAAGCTTTGGGGGGGATGGTTCTTGGATCTTTGTGGTATTTTCAATTTTATTTTTTAAGTATTTCCTTTATGCCAGCTGTAGATATTAATTGAAAAAACAAAACCCAACACAATTTCTTTGCATGTAGAAGTTTATAAAAGCTTGTAATAAGGTAATTTGGGAGTGTTATTCTTGAATGAGCTGGGAATTTATGGCATAAATTAGAGTAATTTTCCTTTCTGGAATGTTAATATTAAAGAGGAAACGTTAATACTACAGTAAAAAAATCCAGATGACATGACTATATTGCTTCAACTCTACTGAGAGTCTTGCGGAGGAGGAAGGGTAAACCATAACAATGGATGGCAGGCTCTTTTCAGATGGGGAAAGGGATAGCTGCACGCTGTGAACTGCTGTTGGATCTGCCCCGGTATGTTGTTGTTGTTGGTTCAGCAGCAGTGGGGTGCTGCTGGGGCTCCCTGCCTGTGCTGGCTCCTCGCCTGTCCCTGTTTCTGGGGTGCTCCTCCAGCTTTTCCACTGCTGGACGCTTCCCTCTGCTGGGAACTGCACGCTCCTGCTCTCCCAAGACCCGGCCTCCTGTCTCTGCTGCTGTGTCCTGCTGAGCTCTGTTTTTCAGGATTGGTTTAACCCAAAACTTAACACTCCCCCCCTGCCTCCCCCAGGCAAGACAAAAAATCCCCAATAAACAGACTGAAAAAAACCCCACCACCCATGTGCAGCCTTTTCCCATGTGCCTTTCTGAACAAGGTGAGCAGCACTTTTACAGAGAAAAGGAGGTCTTAACTGCAGGATTTATGAAAAGCAGACATCACATTGCATTAAAAAAATACCCTGAAATTTTCCTTCACCAATGACAGGAGAAATTACAGCTCAGCCCTGTGCTTCTGGGACTCATGCTGTGCCACTGAGGTCCATTTTCAGGGAGATGAGTTGGGTTTTACAGAGTTTTTCCACTGATGCCTTTTGCCTTTTCAGCAATCCAGCCAGGAGATGCTTCTCTAAGTGGTGGATCGGGCAGTAGGAATGCCCCAAACACAGCATCCCCTACCACCACCACATTCCTGAACTGACAGTCTTCCTGCTCACCACTTTATTTTACTCATACAGTCCTGAATTGAGGCCTATTCAGAGTTTCCTTATTGTTTGAAATTTCTCAAGGCATCTTCTTGTTGGGAATAACAGCCCTGGCTGCATCAGGTTCTGGGGTTTGTCAGTCAAGACAAGCTTTCCAGGGGACTCTTTCTGCTCAGTTTCAAACCAGCCTGAATCAAATGAACGTAATTGACTGTTGCCACAGGATAAGATGAACAAGCTGATAAGATTTATTATATCGTACAATAAATGTGTATATTTGCTGGGATCCTTTCAACTCAGGACCTCCTTGAAATGGAAAAAAGGAAGGGGTGAGAGGGGTGTGCCGAGGGTGGAAAATTCTGGGAAGAGGTCAGGACCTCCGGCTCGCCTGCGCTGTGTAATGTACAACTTTGCTAGAAGACCTTGCTGCCGCTCTGGAAAACCCTGGGTTGCTGCAGGAGTGGGTTTGTTGAAGTAACTGATGGAGGAATTGCATGAGAGTTCTTCATCTAACGAGGTTCCTGCCTAATGGGTGCCATGTTTTTTTCAGTCGCCTGTTATGACAGGCTTCAGAAGCCTTAGAAGTTGTCTTCTAGATAAGAGGAAGCTTGAAGCTTATTTTCCTTGAGATAAAGAATGAATTGGGCTGACAAGCTCTCAGCATCAGCTGGGCAGTTCTTCCTTATCTGTGCCTCAGCCCACAAAAAAAGACTTCTGGGGGTTGTGGGAAGCTGGCCTGCTCAAGACTTGATTCCTTGTGCTTTGGGGACCTCTAACTGCAGTGTTTGTCTGGGCTATCCAGGCTCACTAATGAAAGTTTTTAGCCAGAAGTCAGGGTTTTTTTTCCTGGGCCCTCTGACACTCACATAGCTGTCCTCAGAGTGCAAGGATCAAGAGGTTTGAGATGCCATCACCTGTAGAATCTTGCTAGTTGAAAATGGCAAAATCCAGAGGCCTTTGTGCTTAATTTTTTGAAGACATATTTTTTAGTTCTTTGGAGAAGGACTCCTGTATTTATATTATTCTTAATATAATCTCTACTTGACTACTGTCATTAAGTCCCAAGTTTCTGACTTTTTCCTTTGCTCATGGGAAGACACAATAAATTTGAGTATTACCCAGATGGTGTCCAACCATCAGCAGGTCTCTGAATACTTGTATCTTCAGCTGGTTAGCACAGTAAGGTAACTTAATGTCTGTATGGAAATTCAGGGAGTACAGTCCCTCAGCTAGTTTATCTTCTGACTGTTTCCTTGTTAGCATTGCTTTCTGTTCTGTAGGTACATTCCTTGCAAAATGTAAAGGAGGACAAATCTCTTTCTGGTTAACTATCAGAAAAAGTAACTACTGATGTCTGCAGTCAGGACAGAAGGGGAAGATCTTTATGTTGCTTAGGAGCAGGTTTTTGACTCTCTGCAGCATTTCTTTTAAAACTGAAATCCCTTTCTTATCTTAATGCTTTTGTTTGTGAATTTTGCATGTTTCTCTTTTCCCTTGTGTAAGTTTGCAAACTGCTTTTCTCTCGGTGTGGCCACAGTGCATTTTTCTGCAGATGTATTCAGAGTTCAATAGCAGCATAAAAACTGCATCTGCTTAAGCAGACTTTGTGAATCTCCAAAGTGAGCTCCAATCTTTCTTGTGTTATAGTACGATCTCCCAGTAACTGTTGCTTTGGCTGACATTGTGAGATTTTTCTAAGACTAGCTCTCACTCTACTTGGCCAACTGCCTTCAAGTTTGCCTCCTGAATGACCTCAACAACGAGGTTTTAAAATTCAGTGATATGCATTGGCCTTAAGATACTGCAGAATTACTCATTTGCTGTTCAACCATAGTGCCAGAACAGAGAGTGACTGAGTGACCTGGAGGGGTATTTTAGTTATCATTCTCATGCTATAAAGTAAGCCTGCTAGATCTTACAACAGAGAAATATGTGCCATAATAGACTGATGAGAAGAACAAATGACAGTTGCTCATTCAGATGATGAATCAATGTTTGGGAAGGAAACAGTATTATCTGTTGGCAACAGGTTTGGTTGCAAGTTTTGACTATATGATTGAGATTCTTTCATGATTCCAAACTTAATAAGAAACAGGAATCAAAGCTTACATAGGCTAAAATTTATGTGAAGTGAGCTATTTACCTGGCAGAGCTTAAAGATGCTTCTACTCTGGAAAGCAGGCAGAATCTGTGCACGGAGAAATACTTTGTTTTTTATAGAGATAAATACTTACACAACTATTGATTTTAATTTTTTTATAATTTCTCAAAAAAATCCAGCCTCCTCTTCTGTTGTTTAGCATGGCTAAATAACATTTAGCATGGCTTTTGTTATTTAGATGGCAGATCTTTGGATTCTAATTCATAATGCCTAGCTCCAGTGCTCACCTCTGTGTGCATCTTGTTTTCCTGAAGTTTAACAAAGAGATGCTGAAGTGGTTTTTGCTGCTTTATAGCTGCTCACAGTTTCAAAAATGGTTGTGAAAGTTGACCAAACCAAACCAGTTTTTATGCCCTGATGAAGTGGGGCCCAGAAGCGGTCCTTTGGTAGGCTCTGGAGGACCATGCTACACCAAGTACCACTTAATTTCATAGATAGTGGCTGTATAAAATGATGTTCAACTGGGAAAGATTCCCATTCACTGTGGGAGAGTGGGAGAGAAAAGTTTTATGACGTTACCTAAATCTCCCCACAACTATACTACTTATTTAAATAAGCAACCAGAAAAAGAAATCCATATTGAGCCATTTTCAATTACTGGAAACAGCCGCAGAACATACATGGGATGTGTATGTTGCATGTGGATGCTTGAGCTCCAGCTACCCCTTAGAAAAAGGAAATTAACCTCGACAGAGGAAGCTGCAGTTCTTACTAATGACAGGGGAATATGTCATGGCTTCAAACATTATTTGCACAGGTTGGAAAATACCATCAGCGATACACTTGGTTTGATGGTAAGGACGGAATCTGGAGGAGGAGGGGAATTAGACAGCATCCAACACACTTCTTATACAAGCCCTTTTTAGGAGGAGGATGCAGTGTTAATATTGAATGACTACAAAAAGCCACTGAAAATCCAGAGATTTTGGATTAGGACAAAATTCTGCTCTCCTTACTCATTCTGTGGTAAGCAGAAGTGTATCAGGGAGGGGCTGTGAGAAGATAGAACGCAGAGTAAATACATGCAATGTAGACAGAAGCCCTTATCTCGTTCTCTATGACAGATCAACCAAAGTATGGAAATGTTTATAAAAATGAAAGCCTGAGGCTGGAGCTTTATTCTTTCTGAATAGCTGTCAGTTTGGTTTTGAAGGCTAAAATTGGCCATATTAGGATTGCATGAGATCTGAAGAAGCTAGGGCTCTAGGTTTGCATTGAAACAATGACAAATATGCTACTTTGAAGTAAGAGTGCGGAATAAGGAAGATATGTGGGGTCAAGCCCTCAGGTTGATCGAAGTTTGCTTTTACCAACATGCTAGTAGGGAATCTGGCCCTGCGTGTTCAAACAATGCATCTTTAAGATGTAAAATCTGCTTCAGATTATTTTTTTACTATTTATTTTGGGTCTCCAAGTCTCTACTTGAATACTTGTTCTTAACTCATAAAGAGAGTATCTTTGTTTTAACTAGTCTATGCCATAAGACTTCATAAACAATGATTTTTGTGGTAACTGAGTCACTTATGGAAAGGATTGTCTTTTCTACTTTGATGAAGACATATTCCTGTATATTAAACCCTTAAAATTTTCTAGTCAAGAGGTTGCTTTGGTAACTCAAGGCTTTAGGCCAGCAAATGAGGGAGGGAGGTCAAAGGAGACTACCAAAAAGTGGCCTTGTAAATCAAAAACATTGAGGAAAGGGAATTCCTGGCATTCCATGGTATCTGGGTTTATTTTCTTACATTTCTCTAATAAGAAAAACACACTTCAGATGTGTTCTTGGTCAATGTTTTCACTTGTCTCATCTATCTCTGCTGCCAAATGTGACCAAATATATTGGTTTTACATGCCTTGAGGACATCTATTGGATAACTAGCCGGTGCGTCTGTAAAAGTGGAATTGGCGCTCCCTGAATGTAGATTCAATTGTCAGCACCTCGTTACTAACTGTTCCTTCACTGGAACCATTTTTATTAAAATAACCTTATGCAATAGCTTTAAAACACAGAACAGAATGCTCTGAAGTAACCTATTACATTACATGTAGTATTCCCAAGTAGTACATATGTTGTAAGGATCAGACTTTATTTTTAGCATAATTCATTTACTTTGTCCAAAAACTAAATTAAAATCCCTGACAAGTAACTCTTTAATATACACATTTTAAAGAGCTGCTTGGCAAGAGTTTTCATATACCTTGTAGTGTACAAAATCCTACCCAGAAGCTTTCAATTAACTTGATTCATACACTAACTTAGTCTGGCGTTCTGCGTAAGCTGTCCTGCAGCTTGTAGGAATGAAACATTTTACAGAACCGTTTCATTGGACTAAAACGCAGCCAGTTGAAACTCAGACAGGACTAAATGATGGTTATGAATATTAGCAAGTTTTAAGAAAGTATTTGCATGCACTTTTTTCCCTTCGCCCCTGCAGAGTTTGGCCACTGTTAGAGGAACAAAAGCAAATTTTGGGGTAATGCTGGAATGATTAAGGTCTGCTTACAGTGACCAAGAGAGCTGTGGTGTATCTGGGAAGCCTTTCAGCATCAAGCCTTCCCTTTACCTTGTGAAGTACTGTGTATCCACATCTGCTAATTGGACAACAGGGTGTGTCAGGTCACAATAAGCAGTTCTGCTTCCAACAGAAAGAAGTTAACTTTTCAGTGATTTTGAGTGATTGTGATTTTTCTTTTTTTTGTCTTGAAGGAAGCAAACGTGCTTCAGTGTTCATGTGGATGGTCAGTTGTTTTGTTTCTGGCAGTCCTCAAATTGCTATGGTGTGCTTGGTTGTTTATTTGGATCAGCCTGCCTTCAACTGTTGCTCTGAGGTCTAAAGATCAGGTGCTGCTTCTGCTTTTGAATGGTGGTTGGTTTGTTGTTTTGTTGGTTGGTTTTGTTTTGTTTTGTTTTGTTTTTTTTTAACTCTACTTGACAATGACTTCACATGCTCTTACAGGCTATGCATTTTACCCTTCTGCAGCAGCCCCTTTGAGAAATCTTTGAAGACTTTGAAAGAATGTATTACTGGGGAGGGAGAGCAGGAGAAGAGGAAGGAGCACTCCTAGGCCTGCTCCCATGCTGAGTCAATGCAGAGGAGCTTAGTCCTGAATACCTGGCAAGAAGTGACAACACTACCCTGTAATTGGAACTGAAACTTGTTTTTGCAAGTCCAAGTACGATGCGTAGCTGTCCACCAAGTGCCCCAGTGCTGCCATAATTGTTTAAGAGTTCCTTTAGTACAACTGTTTGAGTAACAGGAAAATTTTAGGGTAGTTAAATGTTCTGTGGCCTGTAACAAAGGCTCTTCAGCAGAGGTGGCTGTTGTGAAGCAATTGCAGAAGGAAGGGAACCCTGCCAGCTGATTAATGGATGAAAGTGATAACAATATGTATTATATATTGTTAAATAACATAATTTAAAAAAGGAAGAGATAGGGGTTAGAGGAAGGATAGAGTTAAAATATTTTGAGGCTTGCTGACCACATCTTAGAGCTAGGAGTCTTGGCCCAGTTGATAGTTAATCTGCTTTTCTCTTTGCACAGAACATGTTCAAAATCATGTCTGTGTACAAGATGGAGCTTAGGGGGATTTAATACTTCAAGGATTAGTAAGACCTAAACATCAGTCAGCCCCTGTCAAAACTAGCCCTGCCTTCCTGAGATGCATCTTGCTTGCTCTCCTCTCTCAGTAATCTGCCAGCTTCCTCTGCTTAGGATGTCAGCAGAAAGGGTTAAAATGATCACACCTTGTGTTTGGTAAGCACACTTGCTGTAGATCAAAAAAGAAGAATCCTTAAAAAAATATTAATAAAGTCCTTAGTTTATTGGTACACCTGACTTTCAGTAAAATTTTTGAGATAATCCAAGTTTTGAAAGAGACACACTGAAATTCATCTGAAGACAAGCAGGTTCCAGGATAATAATCATGCAAGATTCGAGACTTCAGAGGTTCTTGAAGTTGATAAGTAACTGTCATAAAAGGAATTTAGGCAAAGATGATTTTGTTTCTCATTGGTGCAATTGCCAGACAGGCTTCTGTTTCAGGGCTGTTTGAACAACTAGTGCTTCTCTTTCACTCATGCTTCAGCCTGGTGAGCAGCAACAGCTCTGCATGGATTCCTTTTCCTACACCCCTTACCTTCCCAAACCTGCCTTTCTTTCCTCGAGACTTGCCTCAGGGTAACATCTTCCAGCATTAGCATTGACAAAGAGGATATTGCAGTTTGCACAGTAGTCATATAATGGTGCGAAACATCGCTGGCAGTCTGTTTTGTAGAATGTGACTAGAGCTGGCTTCAGAAATGTATTTAGGGAGAGCCTGGTCCTTTGCCAGCCATTTCACACTTGTGCTGGTGCTTCTTCCAGTAGTTCAGCAGGAGCAGCCTTACTTGTTTAGAGAAACTCTCTTCCCGATAAAACATTTGATAGCTGCTGAGGAAATGATCTTGTAGCAGTATCAGCCACCTTATGAAATTGCAAAGCTAAGACTGTTTGCTCCCAGTATGTGTGTGTTAGTGTTATATTTAAATTAAAATTTTCCAAAGTAAATGGGAGCTTTGTGTGCTGGTCAGTAACCCAATTCAGAGTTCTAATAATTCTGTAATTTGCAGACAAGAAGGTATTACGGAATTAAGTACTAGCTCTTCTTTTCAGAGAGTGGTTTGTGAAGAAGGAGAGTCCTGATCTAAGTAGTTTCTCCCAGCAGTGTCAGTCGCTTCTGCTCGCTCAGTTTATTTTACACATTTTGATATACTGCGCTTGGATGCCACAGCATATGTAGGGGATGACAATTTACGTATATATTTTCCCTCTGATGCCACAAATAGAGATGATCTGGTTTATCTGCACGTAGAGCTCTGTTAGCGTTGGCCTGGGTCATCTGCAGAAGGCTAACTGTGTGAGAGGTAAGTTAGTCCAGGAGTTGCAGAGATTTGGTTGATGTTTGGTCCACAAGCAGACCCCTCTTCATCCTGAGTCCTGCTGTATTTGTAAGGCTTTCATGTGTGCTCAGTGCTGCTGGTCATAAGCTTATACGTGTAATACAACACATCGCTGTTGTAGGTTCACAACAGCAATCAATGTGGATTTAAGTTAGAGGGTTTATGTTGCTTGTGGTAGTGGTAAGGTTTATACATTTAAACTGTAACATTTAGACAACGTTACAGTTTTTTGAGTATATTTTTATTCCATCTATGGAATGTTTGATGAATATTTTTCTACTTGTTCTGATTGCATAGCATTTTCTAGAAAGCAAGAGTGAGTAAATTTTTAAAATAACTGTATAAAAGGTATTACTAGTTATTCTGTAAATCCTCCAAATTAAGAATTTTGGCTCAATATGGAGTTTATCCTCTTATCTCTTCTATTACTAAGAAGAAAAGAAAGTGTTCTTTAAGGAAACTGCCTTAATGTTTCACAACATGGAATCCAGTTGAATACTCCATATTATATTACTTCCTTATGTTTCACCTTTGGTTGACCTTGAAGTTTACAGGTTCAAGTGGATATTAATGATCTTGAGAATAGCTAAAATAAACAGAACACAAAGGTGATGAGAACCTATAGCTCCCCAAACTATTTGTTGCGCTGTGTGGGTTTTTTAACACAGGAAAATGCTGTATTTGCTGTCTATAATTAGATGAAACATTGTAGAAATGCTGTCTGTCTAAAGGATTATTGGATGTGACCATATCAGTTCAAATATATATACAGTAAATTCTATTGTGAAAAAAACTTTGAATGTTTTCCAATAAACTTTTCACTAAACAACTGTTCTGATATTAAGCTGATACAGAAATTCTGTACTACTAGTCTGTGTAAATGGAATAGAATAAGAGGATTAACAAATTAATTTTCTTTTCAGATACTCTGTGCATGTGCATGCATTTGTGCTGACTTGATATGGTAAAATGCAATCTGCAGGTTATTTTTCTGCTATCTTGAATTATTTTTCTATTTTGGTTTAACGCACACTGGTGTCATTGGTTTACACTATTACTCTTTGATACTGGAAGCAGCTATGAGTGGAGTTGCATTACTTTTCAATAACATCATTCCGTGCGCAGCTGCATTGCCTCATGTGTGTGGTTATTAGCAAGAAAAGTTGTTGTGTGCCATGGATGCTGAAGTATATGTTAATTTTTTTTTTTCTTTTCTGAAGCCAAAAAACTTGTTGTGTGTGTATCACAGCATATATACACACACATATATTTATTTTTATATATATATATCTATATATAAAAAAATTATGGCTATATTTAGATGAACATGAAACAGGACCGTGGTTAAGATGCTTGTCCTTACAAGTTTACATGATGCTTGAATTGAGGAAATGTTTGATAAAACTTAAGGCAGTCGGTTTGGCAAGCGATGAACCTGCTTCAGATGGTGGTTGACCACAGTCAGCAGACTTGTGTACATATTCTATTTTATAAGTATGGCCATGTGTAAAGTAGACGTATGAATGAGCCAGAAAAGTTAAGTTTCTCTTTTATTTTTTTTATTTAAAAAGAAAAGAAGAAAACCTGACGCAAAACATAGAATGATGTGTTACCATTCACTTTTGTTTGGAGGATTTTTTTCTCCTTTTAATCAATTCCTGATGTGAACTGAATCCTTGCCAACTTTTTAATAATTAATTCTTAAATTTTATTGTAATTTAGTTCACCTGAGGGACCAAAAACATGTCAAATTTTAAGACTCTGATTTACTGCCCATTATCTTTCAAGGAGGGGGAAGGAATTCAGCCCCAAGCAAAGAGCTCTAGGTAAACAGAGCAGTTGTGGGGCAGTTTGGGGGTTGCTGTGTTGGTTGTGTTTATAAAAAAAACCTCCTGAATTGTTTGTTTTGAAATTCTCCCATGCTCCACTGATAACAGGGAGCATTATTTCTTCCTGGTTTGGAGTGTAGTGGTCATGGTTTTATTGGAACATGATGGTTTATATGAAACCATATAGTGGTTTTGCAACTTAAAATTACGATGTTGTTTTAAAAGCTGTTTTGAGATAATTCTTTCACAATTCTTGTCTGTCTGTCTGAAATGAGCTTGTGATTTTGTATAGTCTCAGCATTTTCTAGACTTTTGCTACTATGCCTGTGAAAATCCTGTCCTATACTTCATATGCTTCATTGTAAGATGAACCAAAACTTATTCCCTCATGATGCTCAGTAACAAATTCAAGGTAACAACTTGCCTATTCCTGTTGGTCTTAGTCATTTGTCGTGTCTGGTGAATCTTACTTTCTCTTCTGCTAATGATAATTAACAGCCTGAAAATGATTGCAAAATTTAAGTTAACTTGACTGAGTGCCCTGAAGTTGTCAGTATTTGTGGGTATGTCTTTATGAAGCAAAATAATAATAGCTTGAATTTAATAACTTGCACATCATAACTGTTCCCTCTCTTACTGCTGTGTTTTAACCAACCTTCCCTTGGTGCACTAGACAGTGTACCCTTCGTTTGTGAGCTGGAGCTTTCAAAGAGCAACCCCTGTGCTCTGCCTGTGTGTTTTATGGCCGCTTTGAGTCAGCCGTGTACGAAACCACGAAAGAAAAGTTGGGCTGTATCCTGTAGAGCTGTTGGGCTGTCCCTCCCGGCTGTTGAGGACTAAGCAAAGCAAGTTCTCTGCTTCCCAATTTAGTTTGCAAAGTGGTCCTGCATGCTAGGTCAATATTACTGGCATGGAGGGATCCATGCTAAAGTGAAAACAGGGGAGAAGAGTCAAAATATTATGGAATTTTTTTACTTCTAGTGGCAAATCATGTCTTTTTATGAACATGTGTACCGTATTAGTCCAATTAATACTGTACATTCTTGGTATGTATACCTGTATATTGAACAACATTCAGTGAACTGACGAATAAGCTCCTGATAAAAATGTGTTACTTCTAGCGTTTATGACTTAAAAATATTTCAGATAGTCCAGAGGAGAATCTATTGTCAAACTTTGTGGCTGATCATCAGCTCCCATTTTTGTTCATATGCTTTAGCCTTGCTGGCTGCAAGCTGATATGCAATACCTTGAATATTATCTCAGAACTGCTTTAAAAATGCCTGTCAGCTTCTGTTTTATCTGTCTGCTGCTTAAAATAAGTATTTTAAAATAAATTGGTGGCAAGGCTGTTAACAATATACTGTATTTTTAATTTTTTTCTGTATTTTTAGAATGAGTTTTTTTTTTTAATTAAAAAATTTACCCTGCTTGTATTTTGCAGAAAAGTAATCTAACTGTATAATTTGATAATGAAGTTTGCTAACATCTAATGAATCATAATTTGGTAATATAGGACTATGTTCCCTATAGGAGTATTTTAACAGCACGGAAACATTTATATACTAGGAAATACTCCGAGTTTGGATGTAGTAAATATCAAGGTATATCACATAGGCAGGGCCTCTAGTTTTCTTTTGGGGAGAGTTCAATAGTTTACATAATATAGAAAATTCTCTTATGTGACCCTTCCTGTTATAGGAGTTGATTTATTTTTGTTCAAATGTCTTACAAAGTACGGAAATATCTCTTGAACTTTGCAATGCACTTTAATTAACAGATTAATTTCTCATAGCTTCTTCCATCATTTTTTGTAGTGTGGTTATTGCTTTAAAATTGCTGTTTGCAGTGTAGAAAAATGCAAATCTCAAAACCTTATGTGTTGTTGAGGCAGAAAAGTTGGTGTTTTAACAGCACTCCCCATGACCTTGAGTAAATCAATTGTTTTATTAATCAAATTATGCTAGTATGAGTTAATTAATTAACTTGATCTTGATGTGACACAGCCTTCCTGGAATATATGCAGAAAGGAGGGAGAGGAAAGAAGGTTTGTATAAACACCACATGCAAAGGCTGAAGCTATCAGCGTGCCATTAGCCCTTTATCTAAGAGGCTCTTGGCATATAAATCAAACAATAACCTCTCTGTTTTGACTCAGTGCCAAAGTACACAGCCACAGTTGAGTCTAGAGCGGATTACACCCACCGAGTGGCTTGAGGGCTTGGAGTGAAACTGGGAAATAACCCTTAAATTATTCAGGAACACATTTATGTTCTTTAATGTTGGCTGTCAGACTTTTTTTTTTTTTTTTTCTTCAAGTAGCATTTGCATGTTCTAATCATAAAAACCAATACATCAAGGGCATTTTAAGATACACCTAAATGAGGATGTGAGTATAATGTTCTAAACTGAATAGCTGCGAACAGCTTGGGTTTGGTTTTTTTTTTTAAAGTTTTGTCTGTTTTGCCACCTTGCAATATTTTTACTAATCTATGGTGAGGGTGGTAGTATCCAATGCTCTTTCTGCAGTTTTCAGCAAGCACAATACCAAGATGACATTAGCTTTCTGTTTACCCTTTTTTCTAAGGTTAGGATGGATTGGCAAATAGTTCAAGTTCCTACAGTCTATGAGGCATATTTAATTAGACTGAGCAGCATTGCCAACCATATAAAATGTCTTAACAGTGGAATTACAGTCTGCTGCTAAGAGCCATTTTAAAACTTCAAAATCTTCAAAACTTCATTTTACTCTCTTAGAAATAAAAAGTGTTAGTCGCTTCTGGGGATGTGCAGTTTACCTTGATCTGAGAATCAACATTGTGGGGTTTTTGTATTTTTTTCTTTGAAGAAAGTATTCCTGCATCTTTAGGTGAACACATGTTGTTTAGCTCATCGACTGCACGCACTCGGGATGCACACAGATACACAGCAATGCTACAGACTGAAGTCCTGGAAATACTGATAGCTCTTTCTATATAGAAAATGTTTGATAAATTATATTGGCACCATTTGGTCACTTTCAGAAGGGTGAAATGAAGAGCAGCTTCTTTCTCTGAGCCCAATCTGGGCAGCCTGGTGGTGCAGAGCTCAGCTCTTCCCATGGGGCATTCCCTGCAGCATCCCCGTGGCACAGTGCAAAGGCTGTTCAGGGGAGGCTGTTCCACATGGCACTGTTGGTTCTTTCCAGTGGGGGCTGCTGTGTGTGGAGTGGGGAGCAGTCGGGGACTTGGCTGTCCATCTACCGCCTCCAGTTGTCGGGCTGGCACGCGTCTCCAGGAATGCGCGGTATATCCGGCGTAACCTTGGCACGGCCTGCACTCTCTCCGAAACAGCTGGGGAATTGGAGGAGGGAGGATGTCTCTTGATACGTGGCCCCTCGCACCAGGCTCGTGGCCAAATCATTGCATCTTATCGCAGGCTTGTGCTTCTCTTCGGTTTATCGGTATTTGAATGACATATTGCCAGCAATGGATTTGTCCTTCATCATAACAGTCTTCTAACCACCCTGGTGGTGTTTTTTGAAGTTCTGTGCACTTAGCTTGGATCTTATATCTTCTTGAAATGAATGCAAGCTATTACAAAGGATATGTTGGCAGCATGCGTACATTTTTTTTTTAGCAGTCACTCAGTTTTGGGGAGCTTGGTGGTATTAATAAAGCTCTAATTTAATTTTTACTTAATTTTTTCCATCCTGTCTTCCTCTTGTGAAAATACACAGGCACAGCTGAGCTGTAAAGCTGTATAGACGGAAGGTGAAAGTTTTGCTGATACAATAACCACAGAATTTGTCTCATATTGAGACTATCACAATTTTCTTTCTGATTTTTTAATCTGTAAAAGTACAACCATGCTGTCATTTCAGCTGGTTAATTTTTGAAGCCCACTCACTGTTTTCCGTCATTTATTCAGAGCCTGTGTCAGCATGTTGCTCTTTGAAGTCCTACGTCCTTTTCCAGGTGTAGAAATAACCACATTTGCTTATTCTTCCTTCCTTACATCTTGCTCCTATGATGTCCTCCACCCCATCTGGCTACTTGTTGTTTCTGACGTAGGCTGTGCTTTTACCCAACCCCAAGCAGTTTAAAAACAAACCAAAACTGTACAAAGTCATCTTTTTCTTTCTTGATTTGAGATACAGGAGATCTGGGAAGGAAACTGGATGTGGATACTGACTTCTCAATTTGGCCTTTGAAAAGGTTATGGAAGAGGCTCTTGACCTGTTTTTCAGTAAGCCTGGGGACATGGCAAGGGTTGCACATAACTGACAGAAAAAGTTGGTTATGCCAGTGGTTTTATAAGGAGAAAACAGGATGACCTGAAGTTGTCCTGTTAGACAAAGCAATCCAGGTAAAAATCCAGTAATAGATAATGTAGATGTCAATTTATTTTATCCTCTTTGACTGGAAATTAGATCATATTAAAATAATTTGCAATAGCTTGCCAGAGACTACAGATGTGACTGATAATTTTGGCGATTATGGTATGCTGCTTTGACAAGAGTGTTTGACTTGCTTTCATTTGGTTAATTATACATGCTGATGGAAGAAATACATCACCAAACTAATATTATAAATGGTAAATGGGTTAAAAATGGCCTATTGGTAGATCTGAAAACATAGTCATGAATGGGGAACACTAAGTCATTGTGGGCGTATTTTCTAGTATGGGCTTATTGCTTCTTTACCTTTTGCTCTTGCATTAGTGACCTGGAAGACCATATTTTAATAATTTATTGGTAGCAGACAAGACCTGGAGCAGTTAAGAAAGCAAGCACCTTTCTGTACTAGTGGTGTGAAGCAAGAGGCACATCATTTCAGCGAAGCCTAAAATTATGGTGGGGTGCTTTGGACTACTAGGGTCATAAGTGTCCTAAGCTTTCTACCTTTGCCTTTAGGTTTGCGTCGCCATTGACTGGTGCTTGCTCTTACTGATCAGATGGACGCTTTGTCTGTCAGATAACCTTGGCAGTACTGTCCTTGAAGGACAGGACCAGACCAGATCAAGAGAGTAAGTCAAAATTATTTTAACAGATGCAAGATTAGGTATTTGATTATCAACCTGTAAATGTCTAGATCAAGCAGATTAGTTCAGGGATCTGAGCTGTGTTTAAAAAGAGCCAATTTCTTCCTATCTGACTTAATGCATAGTCCCACACAGAAGGTGTTGCCACAGCTGAAGGGGGTGCTATGGGAATGGGAACAAGTTCCTTCACAGTGAGCATTGTTGAAGCTAGCACGCCATCACCAAAAGAACTGCTTACCAAACTGCGCCCTTAGTTCTGCTCAAGGGTTTGGCTTTTTCACCCAGGCATCTCCCTACCACTGTACAGCGGCTTTCATTGTGCCATCTTTCCTTTGGGGTATTGTAAATTTGGGAAGCCACTTCATGGCTAACTTGTTCTAGTCTTGATTTTTATTTTTATCTTTCAATCTCTCCTATCTTTTATTAAAGAAAGAGTGCCTCTGGAGGCTGCACATCAGAGCTGCTTTGAACTGCCTGCAGCGTGCTCTGGTCAGCTAGAACATCCCAGTCTTTCTGACCTGCTGCTCATCAGCACTGGATTCCTGGCACTATTGTCAGTTGATGTCTTGTTTTAGGATTCTTATAAATGCTGAGTCTGATGATTTGGTCCTTTTTCCCTCTTTCTCTTCATGATTCATCGTGGAAAACAGGCGTGCAAATACTAGAAGTATGGAAGCTGTGTCTTTTAGGTGTCTAGATTTCTCCCTCTTCCTTTGTAACCTTTTCTGTTGTTGTTTTAAAGTCTAAATTATATGCAGTTAAATTTTAATTAGTTTTGGAACAGAAAATGGCTCATTTAAAAAAGGTAAAATTTATGTATGAGGGGAAGGGAGAAATTTGCAATTATCAAGTGTCTGTCAAAAACCTTGCTTTGTATATATCGAGTGGTATAGCTATGTCTAACAGGGCTTTTCAAAGACTTCAGCCTTATCTCTCGACATAACGTAATGTTTTTGTTTACTAAACTTCTAATTTGTCTAACAGATAACTTCTATGCTTGTTTTTATTATATTCTGTTTTCTGAGATGGCTGGTTGATTAGGTATTATGAGCGTAATGATAAAAGGAAGGGACAGGGTATCCAAACTCATGAGCAAAACTCCTAAGCTTGTCAGTGAAAATGGTTAATGGTGGAAGTCCCTCGTATTTTAATGCTCTCTTCTTTTTGTCAGGCTTGCTGTGCCCTGCAAAACATTTTTAATGAAGATGCACAGAAGTGTGTGCTGTAATATTTACATATTGTTGTGACACTTATTTTGAAGGGTGGTTTAGAGTTCCTCATCTGAATTGTAGTGTAACTGTAAAGAATTTATTTTTTTCTTAAGCAAAACAACATGATTCAGACAATATCTTTAAAGGGTTTGTAATGCATAATTTATTTATTTTTTTAAATCTACTTAGTTTCAGAAAACTACTTTCGGAATGCAGTGGTTCACTAGATAACGTGTAAAATCAATAAATAATCCTTGGGAAGTCAAGGAATGCAAAGAGGAAGGAGAAATTTGAATTGGGGTACTGGAAACCATACAAGTCACTGATTACAGCGCCAGTGTGATCAGATTGGGGCGTTTGGACTGAAGCAGAGGAACTGCAGATGGGAAAAAGAGGAGGGGAAGAGCACCATGACAAGAGCTGGAAGGCAGTCACAGAGAAATATCTCACCAAAAGGGGAAGATAAGATAATATTGTTTCCGAGTGTTAGAAATCTCTAAAAGGAAAATGTTGTGGTAACTTCTCAGATCAGGCAAGAGGCAGCACCAGAGCCCTGTACTGCATCCGACTGACTCATTCCCAGCAGCCGTTCCTGTCTTCTCATTGATGAAGTTAAAGAACGGACAGCTGTTCAAAGCAAAAACCCTTCTCTGAAGGTGTAATGGGGGGAAGCAGGAAAATACTTTTGTTCTCTTTTCCTGTTATATTTCCAACAAAGTGGCTGAACTGTTGCTTTCTGTGGATTGACCTAGACAATTGGCTATGTATGTGAGTTATTAATAAGTATTGATCTCATCCTGTTTATATATTGTTCTATATATGATACCTAAACCACTAGCTATTCTGCAAAGCAGAGGGAAGAAAAATGTCTACAGAAGCATACAGAGATCCAAGCGTACAGGAGTGTGGTTGACCCCCATCTGCTTTTAGGCTGTACCACAGTTGTTTTGCTTTTTGCTATTTTTGGTGTGCTAAAGCAACCCTCAGGGATCCTGCAAACTTAGGTCCTTGTGATTAAAGAAAACCTACTCTGGCGAAAGGAGGAAGAAAGAGTTTACAAAGCAAAAAGCAAACCTGCCCCCCGCCATTTTGTTTTAGTGCATTACTATGACTCATTCTTACTTGTTTTTTTTTTTTAGTTTAAAATAATTAGTCTGTTATTTTGGAGGCCTTTTGTTGTTCAAACTAAGAGCAAGTAGAAGCAGGGACTTGTCATAGTGATTATATAAGTATAGTATAAGTTGCAGTCTAAATTGACAGGACTGACCAACACGTGGTGTGGAAAGGGAGAGCAGCAAGCAAGGCCATCAGGTGGAAAAATGGTGCAACCTTAGCATGTACGTTCTGACTCTTACTGAGGTCTATAGATGCTTTTGGGATGAATTTTCCACCCTTTGCTTTTTGCTAAATTCCTTTATGAAGTATAGGAGTGAGAAAGATGAGACTACAAAAACCTGTGCAAAATTTGGGAGGTTCTTATTTTAGCTTCCTTCTGTTGTTTTCCTTTGTTTTAAAATCTTAGCTCCTGGTATCTGTGTTTATGTGACATTCTCTGCTCATATTTATGGTGATAAAGAGATTTGGCAAAAATGAGAACAGGTTACAATTTTAGAAAACAGAAACTTCCTGCTGGTTTAGGCCTGATTCCTGATCTCTATAGATTTGTATTTGGAACTTGCACATTCAGGAAGGGATTAGTTAACAGGCGAAGTGGTGGCCTTTTGCAATCCAAACCTCAGGCACATTGTAAATGACAGCGACACATACCCTGTGAATGTGATGTGAACAGGATCAATAGGCTGCATTTAAAAGTGATGCGGCGTGGGCAGGACTGAATCATAATAATTGGGTAGATAGTCTCTAAAAATAGCATAGCCAAGGATCCATTACTTAAGGGAAATTGTTAAAAGCATCTAGTTGCTTTGGGAATCTCTTTCTTGTTTCTTGCACTATCATACATTATAAATTGGCACGCATTTTCTTGTGAGGAACGCCCCTGGAGCTGCTGCCCATGAACAGTGCACAACATCAGCGCGCTGATCACATTTGGCGACGGAGTAGAGGCAGCTGCTGCAGATGTCCTGGCTGCTTTGGGATGCACTGCCTCCTGCCTCCATCACTGGAGGAAGGTTGAGTTGCACTGTGTGAAAAAGAAATGAAAAGATTGGGTCAGGTCATCTGATTTTTCCTTTCTTAAAGCATGGCAATAGGATGAAATTTGGTCTTCCTATTTGTTTGTGGTTTGTTCAGAACAAGGGTAACTCAACCTTCTTCCCACGGTCCTTCCACCCACTCAGGCTTTGAAAGAGGATGTGGGTTCCTGGGATGACAGGAGTGGGGCTTGGCAATCCTCTTACCTGGTTTGAGAGGTGGCACAGATTTGCTAAATACAGCCCTGCCCTTGCAGCAGAGTGTAAGCACAGCTGCTCTGTAACCGGTATCAAATGAATTGTTGGGGGTTTTTATTTTCTGTGAAACAGAGCTTGTTTTGGCATGTTTATAAGCATGTTGTAAATGACATCAAAATGTATTTAGGAGTTAAATGTCTCCTGGGGAAAAAAAAACACAACAAAACAGAGGGAAGCTTTTTCTTTAAAAAAGAGAATAAATAAATAAAAAAAAATCCAACACAGTTAATCCCAATGTGTGGCTTTAGCCCCAGGCGAGGGTTTTTCCTCCCTTCTCCTACCCCGCTCCCCCCCCCCCCCCCCCCCCCCCACCCGAGGAAACACTGATTTCATTCACAACAGCAACAAATGCAGCGTCCTGGAGAAGACTGACAGGAAACTGAGTGCAGATGAGCTACACAAATTCCTGATTTAAGCTTAGCAACAGCAACAATAAAAAGGAAATCTGTAAATACAGAAACCATAAGGACAGTTACATTCTGCTATGAATTATTCTTTTCATGAAAGCCAAAGTGACAGTAGTTCATCAAATCATACCACCAACAGCCTTCAGCATTGGAAGTATTGGCTTTGGGATTTAAACTCTCATGGGAAAGTTAGAGCCCATCCTTTCCATAGCTTTTTGGTCACTGAAGAAGTGTGGACTGTTTCTGACATTCCCATGGTTGAACAGTAGTGGTTACTTTGAGGCTGACATGCTTATTTATTATATGTGAATTCTAACACTTTATAATTGGTAGCAAAAAAATTCTAGATTTTTTTTCTGCAGAACTGTAGCAACTGTTCCGCTAAGAAAAACCAAGCTTTTATATCACTTTATATTTGCTTGTATCCTGCCCACCTCAGAGGAATTACTAAGTAGAAGCACTCATCTTAAAATATAAATGTTGTCTTAAGCTTACTCCATTATTCAAGCAATGTTTAGTGTAACCCTGTCATTTTCTTCTAGTGATCCAGCTGCCAAAGCTCTCTGGGAGTCCTTCATGAACCTCAAACAAAAGGAAGCTGTGATGGAGGCCAGGAGACACCTTGTGGAGGCTGCGAGCAGAGAAAATTTACCTATTAGGATGAGCATGGGTGAGTATTGAGTTCTTCCACTTAACCCTCTCAGGGAAAACTCACCCCAACCTTGGTTCACCCCCATCCTTGTCAATGGATTTCAGGTGAGGATTGTGGCTACCATAGGATCTTTCTGGTATATAAGAGAGAGGCAAGTGTTTTCTTTTAAATACAACAGCCCAAAGATTGAGAGCAGTGATCGAGCGATGGAGTTCTGTGAAGGCCAGTTTTAAAGGCACACAAATGGTTAGCAGTCCTGCTCGTCTTTGTTCTGCAAAGCATGAGAATTTGGGTGTTCTTAAAAAGTCAGCAGGATTTGTGTCCTGAAAGCAGGCATTGTAAATAGGAGCTGATCTGATGGAAGTTGTGCAGATCTTGCATATGATTACATTATACAGGTAGTGACTACATTACATTGCATAGGTAGTGAGGTTTATATAAAGTAAGGCTGCTTGGCCTAAGAGAGTTTAAGCTGAAAACCACATATGGGCACTCTTTAAACCTGAATTCACCAGAATGTTAGAGATACAGATTATAACATAACGACTTTCAATAGCTTTTTTTAGAACCTCATTCTCATGATATACCATACTCAGTGAATTGCAGGAATTGATGTAATATTAGTCTTATAAACCCTGGTATTGCTCTATACCACAATGATTTTTTGCATTTTATGTACTCTAAGACTATTTTATGCTGAACTTTTCATCAAGAGAGAAAGGTCCTCATGGAATAAGAGTAATAGGCTTTTATCTGGGACTCCAGAGTAAACTGCCAAGATATTGTAGAAGAATTGGATGTACAGCCAACTCATGAACTCTTAACAGCTATAACATTCCATATATTGTATGGTCTTTACAAATACCTAGAGCATGCATTTAGTAGATTATTAATCAGAAAAACTAGATGTCTGCAACAGCAATGCTGTAAGCTGTTTTAAAGAAATGGAAAAGCAGCAGCTGTGAGAGGGCAATTACAAATTTATCTGAAGGGAGGTAAGGCACAGTAAATAATAATCTTGTTTAAGCTTTCACTGATAATGTGTGTGCATATTCACCATAATAACATTAAGAAGCCCCCACTATTTTTCTATTACATATGCCTTAAAAAAAGGTTATTAATGTTGAAATTCAGCTTTGTTTTAAAAGTAATTACTTCCCGTCTTTGAGAGGTAACAATCCATCTACCATACCACCTTCACTGCTTTGTGGGAATGATTAGATCAGCCACCCTTTCCTCTGTGTCCCGTGGTATCCAGTAAAGGCTGCAATAACCTGGTTCTTAATCATATTAGCTGACACTTACTGATGGCAGCCTAAACATCTGACATTCGTTGGCCCGATATAGTGCTTATGTAGAAACATTTAAGAGTTAATGGTGAAACAAATTTCTGACACTATAGTTCTTGATACTTGTTTTTTGTTGAAGTGTAGCTGTAATTTGTTAATGTTTATAGAACTTTGTTATTTATTTTGTGAATTGTATATTATCTTGAATTAGGATCATAATCAGTTGTTAACTTTGTAGTTGAACTTCAAAGGGTGAAACAAAATTCGAGGCAGTCTTGTAAATGATAAACAGGGATAAAATGAGAAAGAAGGAAAGGAGGGCACTATAGGCACCAAAGTCAAAACTTCTTATTGAGCATAAATGCAGAAAACCTGAAACTCAAGCCCGGATGTCACATTTGTGCAATGGTGCATATTTATCCATGACTTTTTAGAACAGATCTGCATCTTCACAGCATTCATTGCTCGTTCATCATGCTACGTAATATCTTAGTTCTCTGTAGGGATGCTGGAAATTGTGTTTTTGCTGCTTTTGCTGAGAAGGAAAAATTGTAGTGGCCTGTTCTGTTCCCAGTTGCTGTGTTTAGTCGAAAGGCTCCTTCCCCTGCGGCTGTGATATGAGGCAATGCTGGCTGGAGAGAAGGGAAATGCTTTCACTCTGCTCTGTGCTTAGGCTTGAGTTTTTATGATTTTTAACTCAGGTTCTGCCTGTATCAGAAGATCTTAGTGGATTGCACACTGGTTTTCCCAACACTTAGGGTATTTTCTGAGGTTTTATGGCCCTAATATTAAATGTCAGAGAGTTTTTCTAGCATGAAAGTTGCCTCTTACTCTCTTTACTAAGACCAGTTGTGTCAGATGGTAAGAGTATTTTCCTTACTACTACTTTTGTGCTTTTTTTCCCCCTGGAAATAAGGAGTGAATTACATTTGAAAGCAAAGCTTTGAATTCCATTTGGTGTAGCTGAGGCCTCCTGCAGTGGCCACCTGCCTGAAAAACTGCATCATGTGTGACACTGGCAGCATGGGAGCCCTGTGCAGCAGGGAGAAACTCGATCCCATCCTGTTTCCGTATTTTCAGTGCAAGGAAAATAAATTCTGTTGTTTTCTGGGCTTTGAGAGGCTGCTCGTTACTTTGAGGTGTGCGTGTGCTTGCCCACGTTTCCCCTGCAAGCAATGTGCATAACGCTCAGCTTTCCTCTCTCTCTGCCGGGCCGCGTGTGGCAGGAGCTCTGACAGTTGTGGGAGGACACACAGCCCAAGTTTTCGCTTTCTGATATCTTCTGAATGTGTCCTCCTCCTCCTGAGAGGGAAGGACAGTAGGAGAACTGTAGAAGGGGATGCATGTCTTCTTGCCAACACCTCCAAATGTCTGCAGGCCACTGGGGACTCCGTCTTCTCCTATTGAAATCAGCAGGAGTGGAGAGAGGAGAGGAGTTCTGAGGAAGGAGAAGGAAGAGAAATAAAGGAAATCAACAATTTTGGCCATGTTTTCTGAGCCGAATACGTTGGAGCACTGCTTTCCGATGTTCTTGATTTACATGTTCATTTTATTAGTTGTATCGAGGAAAGTGGTACTGGGGAGGTCTGGAAGTCCTATTACTGTTTCAGAAGGGATCAGTGTAGAACGAAGGTAGCTGAAGATGAGCAGGCAATATTTTTTTGAATGTTTTGGTGGATGGACTCTTGGAGCAAGCCCAGTTTCAAATTTAAGACCATCTTCATGACATTTGTAAAGAGAGCAGGATTCTTTCCTTTTTCTGTAGCTGTTTTATACTCAGGTTTTCAAGTGGGCCATTAAGTGGGCCACTCTTATACCATCTTCAAGGAAGACTTGCATATTTTTTTTTCTTCCATTTGTCTGAGGAAAATGCATATTTTATCTGTCATTTCACTTTGTGAGTGAAAGAAGTACACTGTCATTACAAACTTTAGCAAGTGACACAGGCCAGTAAACTGTCCAGAACTGTGCATTGCAAGCATTTTAAAATCCTGTTTCTTTTTAAAAGAAGAGTTGCAGTCTTAGGAATCCACGTCACAGAGGGAGACAAAGTGACAAGTGATCATCTGTAAAACCAGCTAAAACACAAAATTATGGAGCTACTTTGCCCTTTCTTTATGGAACAAAATGTGAGCTGTATAGCTGTGTAGCATATTTGATATTCTGAGGTCAGCCCTGGAGAAGGCAGGCAAAGCACTGTGCAGAATTCCAGCCAGCATAAAGGCTTCATGCGTGCTACATCCGGTTTACTTACTGTTTCATCCGTTCCATCCATAAATACATAACATGGGTATATCGCCTTTGAAGATGTAATTTCCTGTGGAGTTTAGTAATGCTGCCAGTATTGACTTTTGGGGAGTATTTGTTTGGTATTGCTTACTGTGAGCATGCTGACATTGAGCCTGTTCTTTACAGGACAATATAAATGCACTGAAACCATGTTACTAAGATATAGAAGTTACATCCAAGTTTTGCCTAAGCCTTTCAGCTTGATACATTTCCCAAAACAGTATGTGCTTGCATGTAAACCAATGGAGCTGTCTTTTGCTAGAGGTCTATTTAAATAAAGAGGCATTAAAATATTCCATAACTATATATACACACATGCACACTTTAAAGAAACCAAAAACCAACAAACAACACTTTTTAAGAACTACATCAGCTCCATTTTGCCTCTGAGGCAGTTGCATTTGTGTTTTGGATACTGAAGTGAATGCTGATAAATATCTGAGGAAGATAAATATTTGCCAAGTTCTGGTCAGATATCCCATTGTATAGATGTCAATGCACAGGTGTAAATTATTTTGGCATAATAAAAATCCTGGCATTTAAAGAAATTTATTTTATGTAAAGAGTTAAGTCTCCTTTTGAAAAGCTCTTTGGAAGACAATTGAGAAGATCATCAGAATAGCTTTTTGGTGAGATTTATAGCATTGTGCTAAATTCAAGTGAGATTGTAAATACTGGAAAGGAATTGCTTCTGCTCAACTCTTAAACTAGGTGACTGTAGGGAGTTCTGCTCTGAGGCAGCAGCCTGACTTACAGTACAGCGGAAAGGTTGCTGTTTTTTCCATTCTTCTACTTCCCGTTCCGTTCTTCATAGGTCTGATGCATATCTTAATCATCTTCTGAACACAGCAGCCCATGAATGTCTTGTTGACAGCTTTGCTATTAGCATAGTATTTGGCAGTGGTAAAAACTTTGCTACAAATGTTCTTTTGTGGCTTTAGAAACACCCTTGCTCTTCTGTTTGAAAAGAGCACAGTAAACCTTGATCAAGTCTGAATACCTTTATTGTGTCTTTTTACTGGCATGGAGACTGATGAAAGTCGAAACACTGGTATAGTAACAGAAACAAAGTGCAGTGTGCTGTTACACGAGCCCTTGTTAGCAGAAGAAAAGCCTTTTGGTTTCTTTCCATTTGAACTGTACAAATACAGTTTTAAAAATCAAGCTCACTACAAAACTAGCAAAGCCTCAGGCTTTGTGAGGTAAAGAGGAGTACTGAAACTTTTTCAGACGGGCTGGTTTGCATGGATTGAATTGAACTCTAAAATTTGTTTCAGTACAAATGGGAAGAGCCTGAAAGTGTTCAGTCTGGAGATATGAAATTATGTTTTGAGTTAGAAAAGTACCTTAAAATGAACAGGAAAACATAGATGAATACCTTATCTAAAACCATAAAAAATATAAAATGTGCTGATGTGCTGCTGGTTTGGGTTTTTTTTGGGGGAGATGTTTTTTTGTTTGTTTTAAAGAAAAGTTGCATTGGACTGTAACAGTGTTTAACATGCTATTTATTCTTGACAAGATCAATGTAAAAATATTCAAGATTCAATACCATCAATTCCTGGAATAAACTTTAGGGATAAAAGCTACCCACTAAGAAAATGAGGTGTAATAAAGTAGATCAGTATATACATATCTTTTCAGATAAAGCAAGTCTGATCTCAGATATCTAAAGTCTACCCTGGCCAACCATTAGGACAATTCTGTGATAGAGACAAGTAGTGAGACAATGTCAGTCTGGGTTTGAGGTCTTTACAGAGGAGGAGAAGGCAGATCAGCATTGCAGGACCTGAAGCGCTCTGCGGGGTGTTTGAATCCCTTCTGCAGCACATCACTGGGTAGGTGATGGGTACGTGTGTAACAGCTGGGCTTGGGAGGCACTATGGCCCCCCGTTACGCAGAGAGGAGATCCTATTGTAGACTGGTTCTTGGGATGTTTATGTACATTTCTGTGTTGCCTGTTTGCCAGGACTCCCAACCCATCTGGAAACCAAGCTGCAGAATCAATAAGGCAGCAACCAAAGTCTTCCTCCACGCACCCTCATGATGCGGGAGGCTTTCCATACCAATTCAACTGAGACAGGCCTGGCTTAGCCCGAGGAGTCCCAAATTCCTGACGGTGGGTCTCACAGTGCAGCTCCAAGGGCTCACTGGTCTTCTCAGGGTGTTATTTTAACAAGAGGGAACGCTGCTTGTCTCCAGACCTGAATTCCTTCCATTGCGCAGCCTGGATCCTGAGCAGGCGGTTCCTGAGTTCAATTAATTTGCTCTTTGCCTCATCAAACGTAACAGAAGTCCTGCAGTGTGGGACTTTATAGCCAAGTGTATTTGGTTTTTCCAGCCTGTTGCAATACTGAATTCCTGATTTCTCCCTGTAGTGCAACTAAAACCGTAGTCTTGACTTGAAGCAAATGTTCCCAATCTCAGTGACGGTCAATATAGCAGATGTTTTGTTGCATCACTCACCCCCAGAGGCAAGAAGGCTTTTTGCTTCTCGGAGTGCTGAATGTTTTTGAAGAGTTTGAGATGTATCTGAAAGTTTTGGATACATTCCTATTGGGAGGCTTCTGTATAAGCCTTTGCATTCCCAGGGGAAGGCTTTCTGAGTCTAGTGGGGTTAGGCTTTCCCTGATAACTCTTGATGAAATGGTCTTTCTGAATAGTCATCACCACATTGAGAACTGTAGAAAGAAATTGATATTATGGTTGTTTCACCTTGCAGTATTACACTAGGATGAAGTTCAGGGTTTTGACCCTGTTGAGTATGGTCAGAGTGTTCACCTAACTAAATAGATCCCATCTTCTCAAAGTCATCCGGCTTTGTCAGTCTAGGACAGAGATATTGCTTCAAGCTCCAGATGTGCAAAGAGTATGTAGCCTTCTGCTGTTTTTCTTGAGCAGCTGAACTTTTCAGGTCATCTCTGTAACTCATTAGATGTTACAGAAAGGATGAAGGATACTGATACTCCTGCCAATAAAGTTCTCTTTTTCAGGAGATGTGACAAAATAGGTGCGATGGGGAGATGTTCAGGAGCAGAAGTTTGTTTTCCATCAGTAAGTGACACTGCATCTGCATGTAGAGTTGCTTAGAAGCATCACCAGCTGAACAGCCATTTTTGCACATTACGCTTCTTTCAAGTTGGATGCTGAATTCAGGAAAGTGGTGTTCCAGTTCATTTTTTTTCCCAATCTCACCTGTAGATACACAGACTGTATCCTGGAAGTGTTCAAGGCCAGGTTGGATGGGGCTTTGGGCAACTTGGTCTAGTGGAGGGTGTCCCTGCCCATGGCAGGGGGGTTGGAACTAGACAGGCTTTAAGGCCCCTTCCAACCCAAACCATTCTATGAGTCTATGAATGTGGCAAAAGGCTTGCTGGTGTCTACAGGAATCTATGAAATGTGTTCTTAGTGAGTGGTATTGTTTCCACAGTTGAAAAGAGAACTGGAAACTGCTGTGTCCCAAATGTTGAAATATTGTGCTAGCAAATAATAAATTTTAATCCTCCTTGTTGAACTTTTGCTCAAACACTGGAAATATATAAAAATGAGAGGACTTCTTATGTACAGTTACTTAAGCTTATTGTTAACTGCATTTGGTTTATTTGGGCAAGAGGCTGAGGACTGAAAAAGAGGTACTGTACCAGGTCCAGACACGGACTGTGACTCTTTAATACCAATGAGTTTAAAATTGAAGGAACTCTTAACTGGTGGAGCAGTGCAGTATATTTCGCGAGGAAGAAGAAAAGTCTAAAGCCATAAAGGCAGTTGTACATAGCGTGTTTTTATTCATCTCTGTCAATCTTGTAGCTGCTCAGCCGATTGAGTCACTGCTTTTTTTTAAACGACTTACCAGTTTCTTTCCTTCATCTCTCACCTTTTCTTTCTCCCCTCCCTTAAATTGTCTTTCAGTAGGTGTGGTGGGTTGACCCTGGCTGGGGGCCAGGTGCCCACCAGAGCTGCTCTGTCACTCCCTTCATTCACTAGACAGGGGAGAAAAAGTATAATGAAAAGCTTTGTGGGTCAAGGTAAGGACAGGGAGAGATCACTCACTTGTTGTCACGAGCAAAACAGACTGAACTTAGAGAGGAAATTCATCTAATGTATTCCCAAACAGAACAGAGTAGAGGAATGAGAAATAAAATCAAATCTTAAAACACCTCCCCCCACCCCTCCCATCTTCCTGGGCTCAACTTCACTCCTGGCTTCAAACCTCCTCCCCCTGCAGCGGCACAGGGGGATGGGGAATGGGGGTTATGGTCAGTTCATCACACCTTGTTTCTGCCGCTTCTTCATCCTCAGGGGAGGACTCCTCTCATCATTCCCCTGCTCCAGCATGGAGTCCCTCTCATGGGAAACAGTCCTTCCAGAACTTCTCCAACGTGAGTCCTTCCCATGGGCTGCAGTTCTTCATGAACTGCTCCAGTGTGGGTCCCCCACAG
>VXBL01003215.1:44877-207331 GCA_013400195.1 Aramus guarauna
CCCGCTCCCCCCCCCCCCCCCCCAGCTACCAAAACCTTGCTATACAACCCCAACACATTAGGTTATTTTCCATTATGTCTTGGGGAAAATGCCACTTTGCATCTACCTGTTATTTGTGCACTGGTTTGTAGAACTTCAATGGCAGAATATCAGTTGGATCTATAAAGTGTAGTTTTTTTCTGGGAAATATATACACTAAAATACTTCTTGTTGAGGAGAGAAGAGAGGAAAAAATGATGACAGAACATCTGTATCATTTACCCATCCTATCTGAAAAAAGTACCTTGAAATACCAAATCTTCATCTTAATTGTAGGAGATGAACAGTGTGGAAGGTGCAACCCCACCCAATTCTCCTACTCCAACAACAGCTACAGCTTTTGGGAATGGGTTTGGAAGTGGTCATGGGAGCTACGCCCTGCCTTCTGCTTAAAGGAAACATGCCTAATTTAGAGGAGAGCAAGATGATAATGTGAAGTGCACTCGTAACAAAATGAAATAAATTTTAAACCCAATAGGTTAGCAATGATGTTTTAACCCAAAGCTGAAATTACTTGGAATAATGTTAAAGAAAAAAAAGAGAAGTTTTGTAGAGCATCCTGTGCTTTCTCTATTGCAAGAGGTTTATTTCGAGGCAAAATTTCTCCCTCAATATTTTAGGAAGGTACTCCCTGCAAGTGACTGTAAATGGCTTTTTGCTGTTCTTGTTTAGGAAATGAAGTGTTGCTCAGATTTGTTCTGAGTGTTGTGGGTTGGTTGGAGGTTTTTGTTTGTTTGTTTAATGACTACTGCATTATGTGAATTTACCTTAAAGGAGTGTAATATTGGGACTACTCACACTTAAAATTAAGTTTAAAGAAAGACTTCAATTGGTTCTGAGTTATCAAGTACCATGTTTTACCCTAAGCACTTGTTGAATTTTTAAAGGTTTCTCTTTTTTTATTATTCTGTGAGTTAATATTCTTGCAGAAATAACAGTTCCTAGGTTAAGTTAGTTTACAAAGTTTCAGTAAAGGTATTTTTTGTCTCAACTGTCTCTTGTTGTTCAATGAATTACCTACTGCGTGCAAAATAGTCTCTTGTGGTGTAAGCTGGGTAATGGTTCAAGCCCTAATAAAATTGTAAAGTGTGTCGTATTTGTGTCTCATACCTCATTTACGTTGCATTTCACTGCTATAAAACAGTTAGCAGATGGCAGTGAAACACAGAACCTCGTGCAGTGATGTGAAATAGAGAAATATGCTTGTAGTTTGTTATCTTTGATGAAATTGTAGTTGGCACATGGATGCAGGACTATTTGGCTAACCTTACTGTTACTTTTGAGAAGGGAGTGGGGTGACAATACTCCTTCTATGTGTCCGGACTTTTGGGATAAAGTCTTTCTTTTTTTTAATAATTTTTTTTCTTTTTTTCCTAGACAGTAAACCCAAACACTTAAATGTGAACTTATGGCAAGGTCTCCTTCCGTGTCTGGTTGTGATTAGAACTGAAGATAATTCTTAAAAATTTAAAAGAAAACAGAAGTGTGTTGCTCTTGCAGGAATTCTGCAAATATATAATTTCATTATTTATATTCTTTATTAATGTAATACTGCAAAGCTTATGTTAACTTCAGTATGAAGTCTTTCTGTCTTAATAAAAGCATTTTTAAAAGTCTACATTAATGGGGTCTTTCTCTAGACAATTTACATGTTCATTATAGTTGGGAGTAAATATTAATGTACAGATAAACATTTGTGAAGCTTTGAAAAAAGGTTTAACGTAAATGTACATTGTTATTAATTTTTTATATTGTGTATCTTTAAGAGGAAATGACTGAGTTAAAAGCTTAAAAATTTAAATAGCATTTACTTGCATATATACTGGTAACTAGTATTGTTTTGAGAGATGTTGTAACAGTACTTCATTGACTGGAATCTGTAGTGAGTCCCAGTGTTTCTAACGTGTCTAAACAAACAGCTTTTTTGGTACCAAACAAACCAAGTTGCCCAGGAAAAGCTGAAATGCTTCTTCTGGTTTTTGATTTCCCATTAGTCACTAGTAGGTACAAAGCTAGATCAGTAATCCTGCTACATAGAAATAAGCTTATTGTATAAATGTATATATAAAGTATTAACGATACTATTCATTAGTTACTGAATGCTGATGCAGCTTCCTAAAAAGAAGTAATTGTACTGCCATCAAATTCTCTGTTAAAATTTATTTGGTGTTTTTTTCAGGTAAACACCAGAGATTTCTTTTATTCACTATGCTTACTTTATTTTTTGCTGACGTAGAGTCCTATTATATCTTCTCAATCTTGAAAAGAAATATTTTGAAGTTTTGAATTTGAAGTTTGGTTTGTTTTTTTTTTTTTTTGTTTAGTTGGGCTTTTTTTTTAAAGCCACTGTACTTGTAGACTGTCCGTTTGTGATGATCAAAACATGGTTAAAAACACAGAGGCAGGTCCCTTAAGCCTCTTTGAACCTGGGTGAAAAATAAACCAGTTATTCTGTAAGTCCAAGAAAAGGAAATTTACTGCAATTGCTGTTATTTATGTCTGTGGGGAAGCAGCCTGGTTGGAAATAGGATACAACTTGCTGTACATGTGTGCTGTTATATCTTCATTTCACAGGGTGCATCAGCCATAATGACTGTGTTTTACATCAGCAGGAGAGTTCATGGATATGGGTTGGGAGATGCTGATTCTGGTGTCCACTGGGCATGCAGTGGAAACATGAGGCACCTGTGCTTTGCTTGAACACTGGGGCAGTTGTGGGTATCTGCACTGAGTGCCGTGCTTTGCGTGTCTTAGGAGATGACAAAAAGGGCTTCAGAATTTCTTTATGTTAAGGAAGGAGCCATCTAGTTAAAAAAAAAAGGGGGGCGGGGGAGGAGCAAACTTGAAGAAAGTAGCTGAAAGCGATGAGGAAGTAAAGGAGCGAAGTGTCGCTGAGAGCATCCCGTGCCGAAGGATTTAAACCAAAGCAACAGTACGTGCAAAGTGTCGAAGTGTAAGACTTGAGGTGGAACACGGCAATACAGTAAAACTGGGTGGCTTGCCTAGTGCTTTTTTCCCAAGCATAATTGTACAAGCCTCATCATTCAGTCTCACAAAGGATGACTCGTTACACAAGAGACATGGTGAATTACATATGTACGTACTAAGACATCATCATGTTTTCCATCCCTATTTATTTGCTTACCACCCAAAATGATTGTTAGGGTATTCTCAGCTGCAGAAGTCTTCCAGAAATCATCAGAGAAATAATCAGTCCTGTGAATAATGCACCAAAGAACAACCACCACCTCCCTTTCTCTGGGACAGCGTGCCAAGAACACAATGAAGCAGTCAGTGTCTGAAAACATATGTCTTAGTGCTAAATGAGGACATGCGCAAGCCACCTGAAATCCTTTGGGCACATTATTTTAAGACAAACAAGTTGATTCATTTCTGTGAGAGGTTTAAAGCATCTAGGAGATGATTCAACCAAATTTACAGATTTCAAGTCCCTTTACAGTCACAGTGAATTACTGTTTTCAAGCATTATTGGGTTTTTTTTTAGGGCTAGAAACTCTCTGGTTGGGACTTGGCCTAGTAATCAGTATTTATTAACTTAGTGGAAGAGGTGAAAAGTAGGGTAATAAAATATGACCATGATACATATTTAGTCAAGATTAAGAAGGGGATTTGAGATATCTCTGGTATGCCAGTATTAAATTGGAAGTTTAATGGAGATGGTGATTCCTAGGAATTCTGGAAGATAAGATTTCACCTATTTATTCCAACAGTTCTGAAATTTGCTTTAAAATTTGGGAAGGCAACTGCAGAATATCATAGATGCTGGCTAGAGATGTTTGTTACTTTTTTGTTCATACTGATTTACAATGAAAAGGGGAAACTGAATGGTTAGAGTGCACAAAGAAGGAAATAATGGGTTGAAGTGGCCATACATTTAAAAATAAGGCTCTGAAGGATGAAGAAGAAAAAATTATCAATCCATATTGAGACACCTAAGCTACCAGTTATGTTTGCCAAAGCCTTGTGAATGTACTGGGAAACTTTGAACTGGAGATAATCTAGGAATTGTAAATCATAGCTGGGTTCATATTTAGGCATCTGCATTTAAGTGCTCAGAACTGAAAACCTTGATGATTGTAGTAGTGCTTCAGTTACATTTGTCCCATCCAATTGATTAGGTTTTCTTTGTTTTAAGGCACATAAAATAATTTTAAAAGAATAGTAACAGAACTTAAGCATGGTTTCCATTTTGTTATAAAAGACTGAGGCTAATTAAGAGAGAAGGCAAAAATAGCATATGGCATTTGTGTGAATGTACATGATCTATATAAGATTTAATGATACCATACACATCCACTAATGAATAATAAACTAGTTTTGAGATAACTTAACTCAATGCTACTTCAGGGGCTGCTCAGCCCCCCAAGATGGACTTATTCTGGGGTTGCTGTAGTGGGGACTTGCCGTTTATGCTCATACCTGTGGCCATGAGGTTTTCTGTTGCAGGAGCACTGGTATCCAGATAAGGTAGAGAGGCTTACAAGTGACCATCAACCCCAGAGCAGATGGGTTTGTGTTTGTGGGAGATGAGCACGTGCTTTGAGAAATAAGCCTGTGATATCTGTTTTCAGTCTGCTGTATTCTTTAGTGCTTTTCAGGTCCAGAGCCTTATTCTGGAGAAGCCAGCCAAACAGCATTTCATACTGGCCTACTTTTCATCTCTCCAAAGAACTAGGGAGTAGTTGGTGTTCTTCTCTTCTTTATTAACAATTTAAGGACTGGATGACTTTTGAAGTTAACTGAACAAAAGTTGAGATCAAATCATTTTTGTGACACTTACTGTTAAAGAGGGTTACTAAAATTTCCTAAGACGTGCAAAAGCATTTTGAGTTAATAATAACATCTGGAAATTACACTACCAAGGAGACATAAGGGGCGTCATCTGTCCTACTAAATTGCTCTTGGTTTGCAAAATATCCGACTCCCTTAGCACTACTGTTGCCCAATTGGCTTCATGGAGTATGACAGCTTTCTACATTCCTCGCAAGTATCCGGCATTGGACATGATCAGAGGCAAGCTACTGGGAGAGATGGGTCTATATTCGTAAGTCTGTGGTTGAGGAAAACAATTTATTTAGAATTTTTCGGCCCTCTACTGCCTTGAAAAATCTCACCTGTGAACATAAGTGTGCCAAGGTCACTTCTTATTCGTCATTCTGTCAAGTGAAAAATGGACCTCAGCAAAAGCACTGCAGCCAGTGTGTTTTTGCATAGAATTGAACAAAGCTTAAAGCTATGTGTATTTGGCGATTCCTGTAGTCTTGGAAAAGCATCCACTTATTTATTCAATTGGTCACAAAATGTACTTTCCTCTTTACTTGTTTTCTTGTCCCTATGGATATAATTAACTAAGTGTTAGATGAAAAAATATGTTTGGAACAGTGCATTGATAATACTGACCTTTGCTCTTTAGACACCTCCTTCATCCGTAAATTTTTCTGTAAAAAAATTCAGAATCCCAAAGTACTTTTTTTTTTTTTAATTTACTTCTACCAGTAAATCTATCTTGAAAAATAATTATTTTCTTGAAGCAATGCCTGCATTACACTATGTAGACTGCAGCATTAACTTAGAGTGGAAAAAAGTCATACTGTGGAATCGTGTCTTGATGTGTACAAATGTGGTTTGTCTAGTTAACTTTTTGTTTAACTGTTGAGGTGAAAGTCTTTCTGTTCCACTTAGGCTACTCTCACTACTCAAAACCAGAAATTTGACAGACCTTTAGTATCAGTTGCTGGTAATTTCTGCCCCAGTATGTCTAACTTGAGTGATCTGCTTTACTAGTAGTAGAATTATTTCTTCCCTTTAGTCTAACTGTACCCATCATCGTCTGTGCATGTAGTATTAACTGTGCTTTTTCTATATGGTATAGTGTTGCAGATGGTGGTATTCAGTGCTACTGTTTTCACATTTAACAAAAAAAATCAGTTATTTCAATTTTTTTTATTTTTTTTTTTAATACAAGGTATGGCTTCTGTAACTTAAAAAGTTGGCAAAAGCGATCTGTAGTTCTTTTGGGATCTGGCCTGAATTCTTGAAAGTTGGAGGTGGAATTAAACATCTGTATATCCCAATATGTTTGCAAATTAGTTATTGTAGGAGTGAAGGATTGAAGGGGGCCATTTGTATTGAATTAAATCTTGTGAGCATTTATGCAACTGCTCATGAGACGCTCATCAAACCCTGCCTTAGAACAAGGTAAATTAGTTTGTTTCCACTGTTGGAAAGCAATATGTTTCTTAATGTCTTGTGTAAATATATTCATGCTTTATTTATGCCCATTGATTTTAGTAGCGATATTGACCCTTAAAGTAAACATTTTTCATGCATTTACAGATATTTTTTCTTCAGGTGGGGCAGGGAGCCCGTATAAATCAGGCATTTCTATTTTGCTTTCCTGACTTAAGTCCTCTGTCCTTAATTGTGCACGCAGCAGAATTAAGAGTTAAACTTCCAGGAATGGGAGTGGCTGGAGCTTCGTGGAGCGCTCTAGGAGGAGAAGCATTGGACCGAGGCATTTTTATGGCCCTGTTTTTACTCTAACTATATCACCAGGTACGGATCGTACCTGCTTTTTTACAATGAGGAGGCCTAGACATTATTTCCTTCTTCTGTAATTTCCAGGTTTTAACTCTCAACTTACAGCAGATGCTCTTATCCTAGCCTCAAAATGCATAATTTTGCACTTTATACTGTTAAATTTCATCCCACTTACATTAGGCTGATGCTCAAAGCACTCCAGCTGTGCCTTCTGCTCTTTCTCCATAATAATGATGTTTCACAACCTTGTGACAGCACCCATTTTGGCACTGTTCAGTACCAAAATGTGTACTATAAATACGTACATGCGCACACAAGCACACACTTATTTTACCATTTCTTTTTATATGCTAGTACTTCTCTATTGCATATTACCTGCCTTCTAATTTTGGAAGTTTCTTAGATATCTTACAATTCCAGTCCTAGTCTTTTCCCCCTTAAATATGGATATGGCATGGTTAATCCATGTACATTATAATTCATTCATTAATTGGTTACATGTCAGTTTGACATGATATACTTTGATAAATGTACTTTGCCTTCTATCTCACTTTTCTCTGTGATGTAAGGTATTTTTTTCTTTGACATTTGTCCTGAAGCTTTTCATACTCCTGACATCAGACTAATAAGGTAGCTAATTTTCACCATTTCTTAGACAAAAATGTTAGTTTTCTTTTTTCCTAGTCTAGCGTTGTCCCTGTTATCTCTGCCTTTTTATCTTCAGTTTATCAGATTACTAAAATATGGAGCTGCTTCATCACGCTGACTTTCAGTGTTTCCTGGATGGAAGTGGCACTTCAGTAGTGATACTGGTACCTAGTCCATCATGTTTCTGTTACTTCTGTAATGTCCAGTTTCATTCCCTACATTATTTTTTCATTCTGTTGCCCAAAATTCTTGCATTGGTGCACAAATACTTTGATTGTTCCTCGCTAACCATTCACAGTTTCTGAGCTGGATTCATTCCTGCACTACCTGCATCATCAGTGTATTAGCATTACAGTTTTCCTTCTCTGCTCCCCATCCTCCTGTATTCTGTTAACTTTTGAGTTTCACTGTGAGACTTCCCAGTCACCACCTACTCATTTTATCCTCTCTGCTGTACTTGCAAAGAGGCATAAAGCATTGAAATGGTTAGCGTTTTGGGGTTTTGTTTGTGTGTTTGTTTTAATAATGCTTTCAGTAGATGTTGTTTTTATGAAGTCCTGCATCATGATTTAATACAGTTGACAGAGTTTGGGATAAATGTACCTGTTTTCACACATGCTACACTTGATAACTATTAATGGCAAAGGTTACTTCCCAGACAATATGGAATTCCTGGTGTTTGTGCAAGAAAGGTTATCAGTACTTTTAAATCCCTTAAGAGTGGTTGAGGTCATACTTCTTCTTCCCACATCCAGGAATTAAAAAATGGCCAGGTGCTTTGCCAGCATAATGTAGTTCTTGTAATTCAGACTTTGGTGACCACACAAACATCTGGCTATGCACGGTGTAGAGTTTGGAGCAGAGTATGACTGTGATGGAGCAGGAAGAGGAGAAGAGAGCAGGACAAGACGCTTACACTGAAGTCCTTTGTGCCAGTAGTTACCATCCTCTGCCTGAGAATCTCTGGATTTGCTTTAGAAGAACAAAATGACAGCCGAAACACGATGATGTGGTTGGCATCTGTCTCCTCTTGATTTCATCAGACATGTCTATCACATTGCAACACGAAAGGACTTGAAATGGCATAGAGACTTTAAAAAAATAAAAGGCTGGTAGGTTGAGATTAGATTAAATTTAGTCTGTTGTACTGAAATCTCCCTCTGTGAGCAAGCAGCAGGGAAGGTGGTAAGGATTTAGGCCTCAGGAAAAGTAATTTAATTGCTGATTACCACCAATCACTTCCCCAAATTCCTTTCCTTGTCTACTGGAACAGTTGTATTTATCAGCCAGCTGTCCAGGGAGATTTCTGTGTAGAAATTGGCTGGAGCTCTTGAACCCTGGATCAGAATGGTTCCATGGATATTGTAAATATCACAGATGAGATGCTGGACTCTTTAATGCCAGTGTAAGTTTTGTTAATGACTTGCTAATGTCAAGATTTCACTTATGTTTGCATATGTGTTGGACTTTCTTTTGGTGGTACTTTGAGGGTGGGAAAGAATTTGATTGTTTATCTAAAATGGTGCTTAATGGATTTCAGACTGATCAGTGCTGCATCTGGATTCACTTTCACAAGGAACAATATGGAACAAAACTCTTGAAAAATTAGGTTTTTTTAAATTGAAATCAGAAGTCTTGAAAGCCCTCCCATTTTATTGTTTCATATGAAGGAAGAGCTGGCAACTTCATGTTTTCTCAATTGAGGCAAGTTATCAGATTTTGAATATGCTACAATATATCAGGACTGCTATAGGTAATAATGCAGTCATTATCAAAGGTATGCTGCAAGGCATCATGGACTGACATTTTCAAATCACTGTGTAAATCTGCCTGACACAGCTTTAAAAGAAATAAAACAAGACTGAAAGCTCCAGTGTTTAGTCTAAAAACACACATGGCTGTGGTTGCTGTTTTAGCCTATGTGGACTAACCGTGGAAGCCTTTTGTCAGCTCTCCGGCCTACTAAGTGGTGTCAGCTTGATTTGTGTGTTAATTTGCTGACTTTTTGGTTTGATGCTTTCTGTTAAAATTCACATAAAGAGCCTGTGTGGTTTTGCTTTATATAGCAGCTTTCCCAAATCTAAATTCTCTTCCAGAGGCCGCCCTTGGTATCACTAAAACTATGAGAAAGCGCTTTCAACATTTATTCACTGTCGGAATCATTTATTCGCCATTTATATGATGCTGAAAGGATGGAGGCTGATGGAGAACCTTGTAAAGTGATGATATAACCAAACACGGAGGAGAAACACAGTGGCAGTTTTACAAGATCTTTCCCTTATGGAAAAATACTGAATAAAATGATCAATGGAGTAAGCCATGAACCGCCTTAGCATCAGCTCAGCCTAGTGCCTTCCTGGCACCAAAGCTTGTCCTGTTTAAGTTAAAGGATCCTCCTAGCTCCATCTCACATGTCCCTGCTCTTTAGGTCTGGTTTGCATGAGGAAAATTACTCATTACTGGCAGAGGCTGCCAGGAACCAGGAATCGGCCCTGGACTGGATCTCAGTCCAGATTTGCAATTAGGATGGTGTTTCGACACCATTTTTCCTTGTGTGTTGATGGCATGAGTGATTGCCTGCGATGATTTTCTTGGGGCAGATGAGGTACTATGGACCTTCCTCTGTAGAACAGATCACTTCTAAAATATAAATTGATTAGGCAGTTTAGTTGTGACTTTAATGTTGGATGCAATAACTGCTAATTCTTTTAGTGTTTGTGTGGCCTGAATGACTTCCCTCATGCTCTTCTATTAAGGAGAGATCTACAGGCCAACTTACGGGCACTGGCGTGTTTATTTTCAAGTAACGGGTGAAATCATGCTATACTTACTGCATCTCAGAAACTGAAGAGTCACACCTTGGAAGTGTCCCTTCCAAGAACAGTTCCAGAAAACGGTTCCTTGAATCACCAATGTTATCTCTATTTTTTGAGTCAACACTGATCAAAAATGCACCCTCGAGAAGCCTCTGGAGAGAGTGGATTTGGTGTAAGGTAGAAGGCTCACACATTCCCATTGGACTTTTGATAAAAATAGAAAGATCAACCATTGTTTAGAAGTTGTCAAGTATTACTTCCCTAGCTTGAATGAATGTTCCTCTATGCCTGAAAACAAAAAAATGCTATTACCCTTTATGTCAGCATCTGTTGTGTATTGTTAAACACCTGCTGTACCACATACCTTAAGCCACAATTCATGGATGAAGTCTTTGTCTTGACCTGTTGCAGCTTGAAGCTCCCAGTGGTTGCAGTGAATCTAGGATCAGGCCCATACTGGAGAGAGCCTCTAAAGTTCTCTATAACCCATGCACTATAATTTAAAAAATCTAGCTTTGTATTTGCTACCACTGAATGCTGTCCCCTGTTTTCCTTTCCACAGGCAGAGTCACCCCAGAACAGCTCAGCTCATACATTCAGCTTTTCAGAAATAATCTCAAAGCTTTGGAGAACCATTGTGGTCTTCTACAGCTTGTGCTGGCCACAGTCCAGACTTTGAAACACCCCCAGACTTCCAAATGGGACAACTTCCTTGCCTTTGAGAGATTACTTCTGCAGGTACATATTATGTGAATTTATTTATCTAAGTAAAAATGTTTTATTTAATTTTTTAATTCCTATTGAATTCTGTAGCTTGTATTTTTTTATGAAGTGTGTTGGATGTCTTGCTAAAAAGACGTTCCTTTTTGCCAAACTGGAAAAAGGAGTGGGAACCTACATATTAATCTTCTATAGTTTTGTCTAAGAATAATTTTGTAAACAAAAGGGTATATATTAAAGGTGAAGTACATAAATAATCTGAATTGGCTGACAGTTTTACGTCTCTATGAAATTTCAAGATGATATAACTTTTAACATTGGATAGGATGATGATGATATTATCATCATATTGTCATCATCATCACTGCCAATATGCAGATGCTTCTTGAGGTAACATGCTGAATCAAACGCAGAGAGGACTTTGTTTCTGTGTGAGTGTAAAACTTATGTAATTTACTGAGTGGATGAAGGCATAGTAGGAAATTCCATGCATCAAGAGAGTGAGGTTTGTCTTGCTCACAGCTGTCATCTATCCTCAGCTTTTCCCACCACCACATTTTTTACAGCATCCTGTTGGTGACCACAGTATTATTTACATACCATTTTGTAGCACACTTGGATTTCTTTCAGGAAATTAAGATTTAGTGGTATATTGAACTCTATCCTACTGATCTTTGGAGATGTACCAAACCAAGAAGGAGTTTTTCTAAGAACCTAATAGAGTTAATTTCTGCTGAAATTCAGGGAAAGCTCAAAACTTTCCTCCTTGTGCTGTCTCTTTGCCATTGTGTTGTTTTTAGAGGAACCATCTTCTGAAATCCTAACAAGAGGCAAGTCTTCATGAGGTAACTTCTAATGAAGTTATAGTCAGCCTTAAATGAGTGAAGTGTATAGTGTGGACCTCAATTAAAACCAGATACTTCTTTTGTAAAAATCAGCTGTCTTTGTCTAGATGTCAAAAACAAACCAACAACCCGACTCTACCCATGATCTCTGGCAGCAGGATATAATCCCTGGTCCTTTGAGAAGACTGAGCCCATACTTCATAGCTTTGTAGTCAATGAATTTCTGCGACATTGGGGAAGCCAAAAATGTAAAACTTAAACAGTAGCAAGCTCTTGTCTACATTAATTTAAAAACTATTCTCTCTTGGTGACACTGAAATATTTTTCAATAACACAGCCTTCTTTCTCTAGTTAAGAAACAAACACATCTTGGGTAAAAGAACTCCTTGCAGCCATTCTTTGGTTTGTCTGGACTGTAGACTATCTAAGTGACAGCCCACAGTCCCCTTCTCTCTCCTGCAGTGACTCGTGTCACACAGCTCTTCTCAGAAGTTGGCTAAGTTCTATCTTAAAACCGGTTCAGCTTTAGAATCAAAATAAAGCTGCAAGCTCAGCATTGTTTTCATAACAACAGACAACTGCCTATATAAAAGGCCATGCCGTAAATCATCAGGGAGTGGAAAAACAGAGGTAAGAAACAACCAAACTATATAATTTCATAAAAAAGAAATGTATAACAAGCACTCTCATAATCGTAGGTCGCTTTGGATTATACCCACTGCCTTCCACCCATTATATTAAGGTAAAATGTAAAAGCAAAGCAAAACAAATGTAAAAGCCAAAGCAAACTTTCTAGGCTAGCATTTGTAACTGTTCCTTAAGCACATACTCATTTTCAGTAGTTCAAACAACAATTATTTTGAATTACACCATCCGTACAGCATGTATCCTTTTACTGACTATTTTGAAGACAGAGTCTGACATGCATTATCTGCCTCTAAGCACATGGCCTGATCTGTTGACAGGGGTTTGTAAGAAGAGCAAAATACTGAGAGACCCAGAAGAAATTTGAGATATTTTTATTTAAAAATATCAACTAGGACATTACATTGTGAATGGTTGGTATGTAGCACTCTGCACTAAATTTGATACCATGGTAGTTTATTTCAGCAGTACAACTGAGAAATTCTTTAGCTTAATTGTTATGTTTCAGACATTTTAAAATAATAAATCTTAAAAAATCCTCAATAAAAAGTAATTGTTTCAACGTGAAAGTAGTATTGGTACTATCCTGTATTGGAACCACATAGAAGACAACTGTTTGTGAAAGATCTACTGGGAGTAATATTATCAGACTTGGACAGTGTAGGAATTCTAGATTTTTCACTGATGGATGCATGTCAGACTCCAGCTGATGCCAAAGGAGATAACCCAGTATAAACAGCTAGTCTTAGAATTCTCAGATTTCCCCAAAAAATAAATCTGCAGTTTTGGAACTTCTGTCATTACTTGGATCTCTCTGATGGGTGTCATGATTCTCTGCTTAGTCTACTTTGTAGTTTTCAGAAAAACCACATTGTTGACATGAAACTTTTAGTCTAACTCTTACATTGAATAATCTCTTCCATTTTTCTTCTTCTCTTGATTTACACCCTTCAGTTGATGTTGCAGGTACTCAGTTCTAAAAATGGCCTGGTAGAGGCAGAAAGCAGCCCACTTCCACTATTTTATCATAATTAAAGATCTGTAACTATATTTTTCAGACCTGTGTTGTCTCAATAAGTTTTTTACATCTCCAGCACGGCAGTTTGGTTTTGACTAGAAGTCCACTGAAAGTCAGTGCAGTTGCACACTTACTACAGAGCTGTCCTCTCCTTAACAGGGATGGAGGAATGGTCTGAGAGTGAAACTGGATTTTGATGGGATCATGGCCTTGACCTCAAAGGAAAGAGGATCATGTGCTGGGTTCAGACCAGTGCATCGGAATGATTCATCTTGTTCATCACAAGTTTTCTCTGTGTTCTGCTGCTCTGCCTCTGCGCATAATGGAGCTTTTACTACCCAAAAGTTTTAAATGCTTTGTGAATTGAAACAGTATATCCTATTTACCAAAGAGATATCCCACCCCATTGTGTTTTCCTTCTCTTGAGGTCCTCTTTCTATTTTCGTAACTATGACCGTCCATAAAACTGATAGGTAGGTGTGCTTCACCACACTGCCTGCAAGTCGCCAGTAGTCCTCATGTCACTGCCTTGTTTTCCTTCAAGTGAGGATTTAAACTTTAGGGAGGTAACAGAAAGTAAGAAAGGCTGTTGTCACTGCATACTTTTCAGCTCTGTTTAGCCATATCCCTTGTTCTCCTCAAATTTATGACTTTCATGGAGGTGTATTAAGCAGTAGAGGCCCATAGAATACAAAATCGCAAGAAAAGGAGCTCTGTCCAGAGTTTAAACAAAATGTGACACTGTGAGAGAAAAAATGTTTTTGTTGCTTTTAACATATACTACTCATGTATTCACTGAGCAGGGATTTCTGCCTCCACATTCAGTTTATAAATACCCAGCAGCAGCAGACAGTGTGAATAGGGGCATAACATGCTCCAAGGAAAAGTGCAGTTGCTCCGTGAAGGGTACTGCTCTGAAATTCCCTGGGTTGGATGCTACCTCTTAGAATTGGCTGCATCCTTCTGGCTTAATCTTGCTCTCAAGATTTAAGAGTAAAGTACTTCTCATACTGAGTAGCAGTCTATTTTATGAATACCTCTGTCCATTTAAATTCCTAGGTTGGGGTTTATGCAGTGCAAGTAAGTTTATCAGACCTCGTTTCTAAAATAGTATATAGAGTACTTGAAATGCATTTCCCCCCAAAGAAAACAGACATCCTCCAAGCAATTTAAAATTCTGCTGCTATACTTTGGAGTGAGACAGAAGAGGAGGGGGAGGATTTAAGTTGATTCTGAGTTTCTGTAGGTTGCCATGTGCAAAGACATTGTCACGTTAAAAAGTTTACTCCTAGTACTGTCATTTCTGTGTGGCAGCAAATTCTGGCACCAGTTGTACGAATTGGCACTGCATGGCAGCTAAACGTTCATTCTATCTTGTCCTCAGCTAATGATCTGCTGCACATTTTTCAATGCAAACCTTTCCACTAAACTGAGTGGATTTAAAACGCCAGGTCCTGTGTGTACTGTGTTTGGATCCCATGGTAGAAAGTTCCCAGTGTAGATGTTTTTCCGTAGCATACAATGACTAGTAATAACTCAAACTAAAAGAAAAATCTCTTCCACAGTATTATTGGTATTTCTTGCTTTGTTCTTTGCAAACAACTCATACTTTATCAGGCAGTTTTTGCACCAGGACAGCTATTTTGACCTCCCCAAAAAAAGGGGAACAGTATGTTTCATCTTCAGGATGAGGACATTCTCTTCTTTTTTGAGATGTCTGGGCTAAACTTAATTTTAAAAACTGCAAACATACCAGCACTGTTGTCTTACAATAACTGAATTGCCCAAAGTAAGGAAATCTGAAAGATTACTAAATTCATTGTTGTTACAGTGTTGGGAAGGGGATTGTTGCTTCGTGGGGCTTTTTTGTGGCACAAAGTTTTTGCGCCTGTTGACCAGCATTTCACGCTTTACTGAGAAATTAGACAGCTTCAGCATTGACCTAGAAGTCATGATGCTACCATTGGATCTCAGTACTGTCGAAGTTTTGTTTTGTAATGCTGATTAATGTCACATAATCTCAAGAGTAATTGGAATTAAAGGTTATAGTAAAAAAAAACCACGCAACAAACCAAAACCAAAAATCCCCAACACGTTCACAGTTTCATTCTATAGATGAGTGGCTATAATTAGCTTTATGATGCATATCCAGCTAAAAATCCTTTCAGCTTTCACTTACGTGAATTGTCTCACTTCTCAAACTTAAATCCCCTTGGACTGGGACCAAGTCCCCTCTCAGCTTTGACTCCTGCACTGTTTATGAGGTAGATGCCCTGCTGATTGGGCCAGTGCTCTCACACATAGCATCTCCCAGCTATGGCATCAGGAATGTCATCAATGAGTTTGAAAATGGCATGTTTTGAGGACAGCTATCCAGTTGATGTGACGTGTACTCATCAATGAGTTTGGAAATGGCATGTTTTGAGGACAGCTATCCAGTTGATGTGATGTGTACCACCACCTCACACACATTGTCCTATTGCTCTTGGATTTGAGGTCATGGTCAGCCTACCTAGCTCAATCATGTGTTACTTCTATACTTCTAGTCTCTACCAAGAACATACAGGTGGGCAGTGCACATCACCTTGACTGCTTAGAAAAACAAATACAGTGCTGTAATGCCAATTAGCAAACAAAGATAGATCTTACAAGATGGGCTGTTACCTATCTATAAATCAAAGTTGTCATTATGTGGGAAGTCAATATGTGATATGTGATATATCCATTGAAGCCATTACTTTCTAAAGTTAACTTATTTGTTTTCATTGAATGAGTTGGTTGTTTTTTTAATTTTTACAGATTCTTTTCCATTCTTCTTTCAAAGCTTTGCTATCATAGGAAAGAGAAAATTGTAATATTTTAGCAAATATATCTGGAGTTTTCAGTGGCTCCTGGTAATAATATAAGTAGGTCAGATACTCTGGTGGTGGAAGCTAGGTACACATTACTTACTTGGAGAGCTCTTGACAGTATAGTATTTTCATGTTTAAATTTCCAAATACTAATTAGTTGTATTTTATTTTATTTCATTTCTATTTTCTCTTTTTGGTGCTGTAAAATTTGTCAGAAGATAGATTTTTTTTTTTTTTTTTGTCCTTGTCTTGAGAAACAGAAAATATAGATATGTTTTTAAGAGAAACAGAAACTTCATGCCAGATGGTCATTCCAATGTTTTTATTTTTCTGTTGGCAGAAAGTGGTTATGAGGTTAATAAAATGACATCATTCTTTCTCCTATGAATACTAGAGTGCAAACTCACAAAAAAGAAGTGGAAAACCTGCAATACAGCTGAGTATTTTATATTGTAGTTAATGTTTCAGTAGCAAGATCTAATAGCTAGGGTGTTAGTAACCATTCCATCCTGTGCCAGGATTCTCTACCAGTTTTACAAATGCAGGGTACACATGAGTCATTCCTTAATCAAGGATGACATTATTATTTATTTGCACTTCTGGCCATTGCAGAATATGGTAGGCGTCGTTCACATATGCATGCCTGCGCAGGACCCTCTGCCAATAAATTTGGAAACTGTAAAACGCCAGCTTACAGACTTTCCCTGCCTAGAACTCGCTGCAGTTTTCAGACCTCTGAACTTTTCTACAGGGTAAAGTAGTTACAAGGTGACATGTACTGACTCTAAACTGGTATAGACCAAAAGCTTAAGCATGGGCTTCAGGGCTGCCGAAGCAAGCACTTTGATACAAAGCAGTGAGGAAATCAGAAGGCATTTGGCGTAATTCCTCTTGCTCTGCAAGAATAATTCATAGTTCAGCTGTAATGAGACCTTTATTTCTACATAAAATGGATTAAGATCAGTGGCATTCCTTGTTATTATTATTTATATTGCTTTAGTCTACATGTAATTTATAATTATGTAGCTCAGCTCAGTGCAGTAAATTGTCTTTTTGGAGGCCTGTAATGTTGATCAATAAATCTTTTTAGAAGAGATATTGCAACAGAAGACCCATGATGTTAGCTGCCTGTAATTAGAGATGTTATATTAAAAAAAATTTTGAAATTACATCAGTCACTTTTCAACCTAAAGTTACATATGGAATAAATTGTCTTGGTGGGAGTCTTGCATGATACCATGTTGTTTGCAAAGGTCATCCTCTGGAATTTGGTACCTTTTGGATGAGATTGTAATTTGGACACTGATACGCATTCTGTCTCACAGCTAGAGAATCAAATGTAATTTCTTGATGACTTCTGAAGAGAAAATAGTCCTGCAGCAATCATTTGCTTAAGCTTCCAAATTATTTAGAGTAAGTTCTTATGTTTGCTAGACTTGCTTCATTTAAACTGGGAGTCGTTTCCAGAACATGTAAACCTATTTGGATCCTGCCTTTATACATATGATATATTTCACTTTGCAAGTATTTATTCTACATAAAATTTATGTTAAGTTTCATGGCCTTGCTTAAAAACAGGTATATACAAGCCCTGAAATAGTGTTGCTTCTTGTCACCTGCCTCACATGGTCTCAATTAATTTCTTTTGCTTGTTCAATGCCTCTTATGTTCATGATACCTTGTTTTTAACAAGAATGCAGTTGTATTTATGTGTTTTCTATACATTTCTATAAAACAAAGCCCTAAACAGCTGGGAACACCTCAGTGATACAGCAATACAGGTAAAACAGTAGACTTAAGTTTGTGGAAGTGATGAGCTGTTTTAAGTGTGTTTGGTTTTGTGCACCACCTGTGATACTCCACAGAGGAGGAGCTTGTTGGTTACAACTCATATTCCATGTTCTCAGGGAGCTTGGTACGGACCATTTCCCAGGTTAAATGCCCGAATTAAGACATTCCAACTAGTTTTGCTCAGAAAGGGGTGTGTATGTATGTGTATATATAGAAATAAATTCTTCTACGCATATATATGTATAATTCTTCTAATCAAACTAATTTTCTGTGAGTAGAATGCTCTTGTCAGACTACTTTGACAGCAAAATAAAATACAGGTGGGGATTGCTTTAACATTGTTTTAACATTAAATAAATCCTTTGAGAGGGAACAGAAGCTGTTTCTACTGACAATTTATTAATCTGTTGAAAGAAAACTTTTAAGTTTTTTCTAAGTCTGGCTGACAAGGGGTTAAAATATCTTAGGTGGGGTTACCATATCACATGGGAGTTGAGAGTATCTGTATTCTTGTCAAAGAAATATGTTTGCATTTGGTCTGAAAAATTGCAGAGTGTTGCCATTGTGGCTGTCATTGAAAAAGCAAAGATGTCCCTCCCTCATATTCTAAAAGAGCTAATATTTTGTATCCAGATAAGGGTCACGTAGAGCCTCTAAAATGAGCACTAAATAAAGAAATGGCTTTCTTACATGAACAAATGTCCACATCAATAAAACTTAAAAAGCCTTGTGGAAAGAAGAGGCTAAACATATTAAGTCAAAGGGAACTGTTACATTAATGTTCTGTGTTCAAAACCAAAATACTTGTTGTAAAATAAAAGAATCCTAACGTATAAATTACTGCAGTGGGAACCAATTCATCTAGGGGGTGGAGGAGCAAAAAACCACTACCACCCCCTCTACACATGCACACATTATTTTGTTAGAAGTCTAAATAATTAATAGCTTTTTCTTGCCAGTTTTCTTTTGAGATGCGTGTTGAGATTACCCGGCAGTTGATACCTGGTTAGCCCATGTTGCAGAAGTGCGGTGTGATTCTCAGTTCCATATGAACACTTGTCACCAGCAATAGCCAGAAACCTTCACCCGCCCTGGGGATTCCCTGTGCAGAGCTACAGCTTTGCCTGCCACTTGCCATTCTTTCTCCTCTGTGATTTTTCTCTTTAAAATGGAATATTAACTGCTTACTTGCTGTAAAAGATAACATTAACTGGGCCGAAAGGCAGATGCCCTCACTCCCTGTTAGTATTGTGCGAGGACGCACAGTATTAACAATATTGAACGAGTCACCGTTTACTCTTACACAGATAATTGTGCTCCAAGAGGCAAAGCTTCAGTCATGTGTACTCCCAGTGAGTCCTTGCTTTGCTGTATGCGTTGCTCCACTGAGAGAGAGTTGCGTACTACCTAATTTATGTTAGTGGCAGAATCTGCTTTCCAGTCTCTACTTGTTAAGCAGGTTGTTGCCACCCTCACCAAAAAATTTATCTTCTCTCTGCTATTACTTGCGCTGGACAGGCTGAGTGATATATGAAACTTTTTTAAAAACAAAACAAAACAAAAAAAACACTCTTCCAGAAACATGAGAAATGTCTCCAATGGACTGGGCGAATATCTTGGCTTACTAACCTGCAGAAAAATGGGATGCGCTATTTCAGATCTAACAAAGTGGAGGATTCAAGCACTTCTGGCAGCAGCATCTTATAATATATTTTGGGAGACCTATAAATGGTGCCTTTTTAGGGGTGGCTTCTGTGGTCACAGGTAAGTAAGTAGTGCAAGACTGCAGATTCCCATAGTCCATCTTTTTGCCTCTTAACAATAGAAATCCCATTAGCAATGCCCATTCATCAGCCTTCTGATGGACAAGTTAATTGGCAAGATTTTGCTGAGTACTGAATGAAGTATGTTTTTGTAGTGTTTAGTCTCTGCTAATAAGCTCATTAATTTGGTGTTAATTGGGTGTTACTAGACAGGCAAAGTGGTATATGAATGGAGATGGGGAGGTAGGCAGCTCCATCTGGGCTCTTTATTTTCTATCCATTTTGTTCATTATGATACACATGGTTTTTTGATAAAAACACTTGTTTAGTGTATTTTTTTTTTGATGCTTTCAGTCAAGATGGCTTACTCAGCTTGTCACAGTCTCAGTTAGAAAGTTGTTTTAAGATGATACGTAGGGTTTCTTAGCTAATAATCCTAACTGGATGTTGCCCCTGCTATAGGTTTGGATCAGGACTGCATTTACCTTTTGGGTTTTGTCTGCTTTACTGATCATATTATAGTCTTTAAGGAAATGAGCATTGCCTTATTTTTACAGTCCATGCATTGTCCCTAGGTAAGATTCCAGGTACTGTGGTAATAGTAATGAAATCAACACCACAGAGCACAGCATCTAGTGAGAGCTTTACTCATAGGAACTACTTATCATAGTGGTTGTTAGCTCAAAGGCAGTAAATCTCTTATCTGCAAACAAGTTTGATAGTGCCAGCACTGTGTATCTGGTTTTGAGTGTGATTATATTAGTCTGTCAGCTTAGTTTTCCTCATTTTTTGGAGGATATACTCAATTATTTCCTACAGACTGGTAAGGAGAAAGCAGAGAAACACCACAACTGAAAATGAATGAAAACTTTACAGTGGGCGATATCCAAAATTAACAGTGGGTCTGCCACGTTGCATTCCCTCTGTCTCCCTACCTTAATGAGTTGCAGATTTCCCTTTGGAGTGGCCCACACACTTCCTTGGATCACAGACGTTTCTGGGCACATGGTACATGCCCAGACGTACAGGTGCACCCTGAACTGCTTTTCCCACAGTCTGGGTTGTCTGGGCACCAGTCAGCCCCAACCTGGAAAGCAGATAGACCCATTGGCATAGTACCGATCCCTCGCTGTAAGCCTGGCCTCTCCGTTTGTCTTGTGTCCCACAGAATGTGCTAATGGATTTTTGCTCTAGCAAAAAAATAAACTTTGGTGAGTTTAGATGTGCTTGTAGAAACATGTCTTAATGGCTATTGCCTTCAAATTGCAGCTCTTACCTCTGTCTGCATCATTTGTTCTTGGTCACAAAGCTCTTTGAAGGCACAACTGTGCTCAGACTCTGAGGCTAATATTTTTCCCAAAACCATTATTTTCAGTAGGAAAGTAAGTATATTCTTAATTTGATTTTGATTACTGATGGAAAACAAGGTGGTGTTAGTTTTTTGAGTTGTCAGGTCAGCCAAGATTGGGGTGGTCTAGGACTTAAACTACTTGTCCTAACTTAAGATTTTATCTTTTACCTGGTGAAATTGAACTGGCAGTGAGTTAGAAATCTTGCAAAACTCTGCATTGTTGTTGGTCATGTTTTCAGTGCAAACCCCCACCCTCAAAGGAAGCTACACAAAAAGAGAGTACTGTTCAACAAGTTGATTTGGGCTCAGTCCAGCTGTGGAGCCATGGTAGATTTTTGTTCATTCTAAATTGTGATATCATTGTTTGCAGATGTACAGATTTGCTTGATGTATCATTTGCTCACTTCCACTAGAGAAGGCAGACTCAGCTCTCCTTGTCTAGGTTAGAAAAGCAGGTCTTGTTTGAAGGCAACATGCCGACTCAACCAGCAGAATCTTAGTGGTATATTACCCCTGCAGTAGGTCATGAAGAATCATTTTTAAAATCAAATCTGGCTTGTCAGAGGTCTGCCTGTGTAGTACTTGTTACAGATCCTCTTGGAGATGATCAGATACCTCTGCTTAAACAAAGTTGTAACTCTAATTCTTCCCTCTTGGGGAAGTGTAAAATATTAGGGATTTAATTAAAGTGGTTACTAGTATCTCTGCTATCCCACATATATGTGTAACAGACAAATGACTCAATCCTAGTGGGTGTTTCCCATGTGTTCCTCAGGTTTCTTGGGAAATGGAAAGAGCTTTCTTCTAGTGGCCGTCTTTCTTTAGGTTTTCTCCAGTTCATGCCTCTTCAGCTAAGTTACCTTTTATTGCCATGAAGTTTCTCTAGGGACTTTCTCGATCTAAGAAGATAGCTCTTTGGAAACCCACCTCTTTCACCCCATGGCACCATATTCAGGTGCAAGAGCATTAAAGTCAGCATACTGTAGACCTGACAAAAGCTGTTTTATGCTGGAAGCTGCCTGCTGGCTGTGGTGTTCCCACCTTGGTCCAGAGCAGCGTGAGGGCTGATACCAGACACACTGGTGTAACAAGACCACTTCCTTCTCATTTGCCCCCCCATTTCCCCCAAAAAAGCAAAAGGAAATATTTGCTCCATATCTAGAAATGATCTGTATATACCTAGTCTGAGGCTACTGTAGTACTGGTTTCTCTGTATTTAGTTTCATGTATTTTTCCTGTAAGAATTCTTTGTTAATTAAAAATGTAGTAGGCACAGGAGGAAAAATGAAATTTCTCTCTGGATGTCCCCCCATCCCACCCCAGGGTGTTTGCCTTTGTGTGCCTTTAAAACAAATAGCATATGGTTTTGTGAGTGTTCCCATAATTCGAAGTAGTCGTGTTGCCTGCAGAAATGAATGGCAGCACGCACACGTAAAACTTGTACAGTATTTTCTAATGAAGTCCGACAGCCCGTTTGTGCAGCTGTGTCTAATAAGGCACGAGTACAGTTAACTGCTATTTACCTCCTCACACTCTGATTGTTTGGAGTACAGAAATGCTGTACATTCACATTAGGCAATTCAGTATAGAAATCTAACGTGGACTATTGAAGGGAAGCATTTCATAATTTTGTAGCAGGTTAAAACACATATGGTTGTAGTTACAGTAAATAAATGGCTTAGTCCATAAACCACTGCCATTCAGCACAACTGTTGGGTTGATGTAGGTTTATCCTTCAGGAGAGTAAAATGTAGGTAAGGGAGAAGTAATAAATGATAGTTTGGGGGTCTGCCTGGGGAAGGGAAAAGTTTCAAGTTCTTTTTAACAAGGGCATTAGTAAGAGAAGAGGGAAAGATAATGTGCCAGAGAGGAGAAACTCTCCAAATATGGCTTAAATCTATCCATCAGTTTCTCTTCTAGTATTTCTTCCCTACCCATCCCCAAGTCTAGAGAAAGTGAAATAGCTGCTAATCTGCAGGCAGCAAAGCGTTCAGACATAGTCCATAGTTTCATTTGACTTACCTTCACGTAGGAGTGCTACCTTTGAATGGAGCAGAAGGGTGGTTCTCTGACAAAAATAAGGAACCTTTTCTGTAAGTCTTTTAAAATGTCTCCATTTTTCAGTGAATTTCTTAACCCAATATTCTTCTGTAACACAGGAACAAAGATAACACAGTTAAATCTGGGAAGATGCAGGCACTGTATTAAGTGAGGTTATCAAATGCTGTAGCTATTAAATGTATCTGCTCAGAATATTGTTTTTCAGTTGTCAATAGGATCAGAGTGCGGTTAAACTAAAGGTTATCCAAGAGATACTGGCATGGGTCCCCAACTGCCTTGTTATTAGCAGATACTTGAAAAATGGCTATGGTGTCCCTCGTGACAAGGCTGTCCCTCGTTTGATTTGGTTTAGTTCTGTTTGGGTTTTGAAACTACGTTTTCAAAATCATTTATTCTTCAAATATCTGTTTTAACAGATAAGTTTATGAGAAAACTCTGTAAGTCTCTACCTGTGGGATAATATTTTTTTTAAAAAGCTAAAATTTTAGGTATCATGTACCACTACCTGAAGTTCATTATCTTTAAAGAACAGTAGCCTTAGCTGGACATAAGTCTTACAGTTGTGAATATGTGATATACAGTAATGTGTTTCGATATATATGTTCTTGTACCAAAAGCCAAGTGAAAAACTCTCTTAACCTTCTCACTTGTCTTAATTGAATTATCCTGCCTCCCCTCTGTGTAGTTTTTTCCATAGACTGTAGATGGATTTTCTGTCCGGGTTATTTCATTTCTGGAATTACTCAAAAAAATGCTCAGTCCTCAAGGAATCAATACAAAACACTCAAGCACCTTGTATTCCCCAGTAGTCCTGGAAAGCTTTAGAACAAATCAGGTAGCATCTTCTGTGCCCTCCTATCTACCATTCCTCCAAGCTTGTCTTGGTGAGGGGCTGGCTTTTGCCAGAATTATTGGAAAACTGACACTTCTTCTCCTGCATCCCGTGGGAAAAAAAGCTGTTTGAGAATCTGCCTGCTGTAGGAGGGAAATGGTTCACTACATCTTTTCACTGCATCTACAGAGATGGCAGCAGATACTCAAAGATGTAAGCTGCTGCTACTTGAAGGGAGTGGCAGTTACTGATGTAGGCAAAGTTTTGCATTGCCTACATGCTTTTTTAGTTTAATCTGCTTGTTCGCTGAGGAGGAGAGGTTGAATGTGCTGAAGGCACATGTGCCAACATTTAATGGCAGGGGTCTGACTGCACGCATTGGCAACAGAAGTGTAGACTGGGAAGCCGACATTCATTTTAGGGCACATCATAGCTGAGAAGACTATTAGCAGGATGCAAAACTTCCATGTATTGCATCAGGTTCTCATTTCACCCAGTTTTTGCAGCTACACAGAATGAAACTCTTTCTGTATGAATTCAACCCGTGTAAGGCTATCAGTTTGAACTCCAAATGTCAGGATCTGCAAATGGTTTGGTTTGGTTGCCTCTGTGAAATTAATTGTTTCCTAGCCTATCACTGTGTGCATTTGTGTTTTATCCATAGCCTGAGCAAGATGTCTATTAGACATCTTTCTCTACTGGAAAAATGAACAATTTCTTCAGTATCTGGTGGGTGGACTTAGAGAAGTAAACATAAGCATGGAGTAGTGGGCCCTTTCTCATCCTGCTTCCCTCCTGTAAGTCAAAGAGGATACGCAGTTCTAAGACATCAGTAAAGCACTCTTGTCCTTTCCTGCATGTGCTGGTCATAGGAGTTTTATTTTCATGAAATACGTAGAGGGAGAGGATACCTTTAAATCTTTTAACTCTTAAATGTTTTCAGTAAGTAGTGGCATGGGAACTGAATTTCGCATGTAAAAAATGCAAAAGCTAGACTGCTGTGTCACAGAGGGAGCAACATATTTCACGCAGATGGGATCTCAAAGATGATGGAAACAGCAACTCATAGATGACCAGGTGACCTGTTTTTCTGTTCTGAAGAACTAAAAATAATTTACATAGTTTTGTTTTTAAAACATTTGCATGTCATCTTGGTGTGATTACTGGCACATGTTGATTCGACTTTATTGTCGCATTATTCTCTCGCTTTCAAGGGCCACATGTGCTTCACATCTGGTGAACATTCAAGGGCCTTTTGAAAAACATCACCATGTTTTTGTTCTTAGAAATGCTTATGACAAATATCACGCTCTTGCATCTGCTTCTGCTATTGGTTGTAAACAGGATGCACTAGGCTGTGCCTGCTGTCCAGTTACAAAACCACCAAAGATAACATGATACGTTTCCTGTTAACCAAAGTGATTAACCACTTGATTATTGGTCCTTGTTCCTTGCCCCAGAATACCCATGCATCCTTGCTGTGGTGAAATCACAGTGGACTCTACTGGATGTGTATCTCTTTATGGCCACTTTCATTAGACTAGGCAATGTGGGAAGAAGGGACAGCAGGAAGAAAACCATAGCATTTTAAGGAAGAAATAGGAACCTTCTTTTTTTTATATTGATTTATACTAAAATATAATCTTCCTTTTGAGAAAAGCATGTCTTAAAAACTGGTATTCATGGTATTCAATGTCAAAAGTCACCAATAGACTAGTTAAAACATTCTGGAAAAAGTTGAATGTTTTTCTACAGATCTGTCAGTACTGTTCTGGTTTGGTACATTGCTCAATGCATTTTCTAGTGTGGCTGCATGACTATTTACCATGCTTCACCATGATGACTTTGCATTTATTGTGAACCTCTCCTGGGGTAAAGTATAGTCATTCTGAACACCATCTGTTTAGTATATATGGTTCCCTGTACCAAATCGGTTGCATGCAAAGGAGATTGCAGTGTGCTTTTCACACATTATTTATTATGTAGGCCAAAGTTAAAAATCTTGATTAGCATCTTCTTACATTTCACCCTTAGGTGCATATAATATAAAATCTCATTTGGAGGTACCTAAAGCCAAACTCAAACCTGAAACATGTTTAGTTGGGCTTAGAATGAAGGAGAAAATATCCTCCTGACTCAATAATGAACTTCATTTCTCTTTTGGGACTTGACTTCTGACACAGAGAGAAGGCCAAAATAAAAACCAGAGTGAGTGAGGGCCCCGACTTAAACCTGCTTTTAATTAAGCCTTGTAAAGAAGCTTTTCTGCTAAAACTCTCAGGTTGAAGAGTTCATGCAAAAAAACCTCCCTGTGGCTTATGATCAGCCAAAGTGGGGACATTCAAACACACATTTTTCAATACTTTAAACCAGAAAAAAATGCAAGTGAGAAAGTCCATATTATTTCTTTAATGCAGTTTTTAGCAGGCCACTCCTTTTTCAGATTTTTTTTTTGTTTGTTTTATTATTCTGTGTGTTTCAGTTTAAAATTTAATGCTGCTACAAGATGTTTTTGTATTAACAAAGATGAAAACTAAATTGCTTTGGTTTCCTTTTTTCCTAATTGCACATAAATCTGACCCAGTTCAGCTGGACACAGTTACAGTGAGTTAGAAATGTACTACACATTTCAAATCAGAACCCTTGCGCCAAGGCAAAGGTCAAAGTAATTTTCTTGTTTGTTTGTTTTTAAAGGGATTAAATAAATGTAGTTTTACCACGAGGAAAACGATAGTGCCCATTGCTCAAGCATGGCTTTTAAGGCCATGTTTAATTGGAGTAGTCAATCCTGTCTGGAGCGGTGGCCAGGGATCATTTCAGAAGTAAAGGTTGCATGCTTTCTGTGCAAAGTGATGCTCATTGTGCAAGACTTCTGCTAGATCACTTACACTATCAACCCCAGACAAGAGCTTACACCACACTGAAATAAAGCTGTGGCTTCAGTGACAGGCTGTAAACAAAAAGGGGTGGGATACAGTTAATGGCAGCAGTGTAGCGCTAAAGAAAAATAAGTAATTCCCTTTTACTTGCAACTGGCAAAGGCCCAGGTCCTGAAACATCATCAGTCATCCTTGATGACTAGATGAGATCATAAACCGAATGAGGAAAAATAAACTTGAATTTAACTTAAATTGTGATTGGCACAGTAAAAATTAACTTTCACCCCCAAAAATGTTTTCTTCTTCCAAAACATTTCTAACTGCCGCCCTTCCCAACTTTTCCCCACCCATTGCAGAACTTCCAAGTGCTCGTCACTGTTGGTAGATGTCATCCCTTATCCTTCCATGTCTGTTTCAGCATGTGCTTTTAGATTTTTATGGAGAAGAAAAACTGCTTTTGCATTTCTTCCAAAAAACATTCTAAGTGTAGTCTTCGTATAAATACCAAACATCATGTTATTCATAACCTCATAATTCACCAGTCTACCAGCTGAATAATGTAGCAGACATGGAAGATGGGGAAGCAAAGGATGTTATACAGACCAGGAGAGCCATTCTGACAAAAATCTGTTGGGGAAAATCTTCCTGAGAAAAATATGTGAAGTTTCTTTTTCAGTTCTTCACACATCTACAGCTTATTATGAACAAAATACGCACTCTAGGGAACAGTTATGTACTGTCAGAAAAATTGACTTGATATTTTTTTACAGCTCTTTATATTTCGCACCGTGATTTTTTACAAAGTTTCTGTATAACATCCCTTGAGAGAGAAGTTTGTTCTTCATAAGCTGATAGCTTTAAATATAAAAGTTAAGTTATGGAAAGTTGGAGACCTGGTAGAAGTAATGCTAAAATTCCATGAACAGTATGAAGTCCTGAGGTGAAGTCAGTTTTGGAGCCGGCAAACTACATCTTTATTTAAAAGATAAAGCAGTGTGTCACAAATATCGCAGTCAGGCAATGATCACTACTGATTATATGAGAAATATCAGACACATAGTTGGAAGAATGGGTTTGATGCTTTTTTTTTTATAAGCCATAAGCAAGGAAATTTTGCAGTTTTAGATCATTGGCTAAAGGCACTGTTACATCCTAGCTGTTCATGGCATATACAAAGTAAACTGAGAATATCAATCTGGTTCTTAGGGGTCTAATTGATGCCAAATTGGCAGAGATTGAATATGAAGGGAGCTTGGGCTACCTCCTAACCTCTTGAGCTTCTGCATGCTTACTTTATCAGTTCTGTAGATAAGGGGTTTTGCTTCACTGTGCTATCAATCTGGCCCCTGCTCTAAGATGAAAAAACAGAATTTAATTATGCAGCTGTGGGCCTGGGTTCAGCTGTCCCCTGTGATATCAGATGTGTAAAGTGAACCTGTGCTGGAAATTAGCATGTATTACTGATGAGTTTTGGGAACAAACTACATGAGTGATCTTTTTGATAGATACTGTGAGAGGTTTATTTTTTCCCCTTAATTAGAAAAAAAAAAAAAGGTATAAATGCTGACTTACACTTGCTCTTCTTATGTAGCATTGAAATGGTGGATGGGTCATGCTGATTCTGTTTATTTATTTATTGACTTAATAAGATTTTTGGGAAAGCTATTGTAGACTGAGTTAAATTTCAGTCAGCATATGACGATGCCATGTTATTTTATGTGGAGAGAACTTTGTAAGTTGAGAATGTGTGATTTTGGAGGAATGTCTTTCGAAGGCTCGCTGCTGGTTGCAGCTTACAGTACCAGAGGGATGAAGCCAAAATAGTATTTTAACTTCTTTTTTTTCCCCCTAGTTATACATGTCAATTTTTCTGGCCGTATTGGCAGGAGGCTTGATGTGTGGATAGATATTTATCCTTTTATACGTGATGACATTCATGTAATCATTCTTGCCAGAAAGTGGGGACTTAAGTACAGAGGATTTTGAGAAACCCAGTGTAGCTTTTGTGGATGTGGGGGTTTTGACAGCAGTTTGTGAGCCCCTTCCCAGCGGTCAGTGCACCAGTGTTCAGACGTGAGAACTGTGGGCTTTGTGGCAGTGCCCCGCCGTTGTCAGGAGAGGGAAGCACGGCTGCCATGCAGTAGGGCCAGGCGGCTCTTTTAGGGCCACAGCGTCCCTTGACAGGACAGATAGTAAAGGTTAAGTGTAATGTGTCATTCGGGGGATGCTGTTTCAATTCTATTTACCTAAATAAATTTCTCAAGTGGTTGGACATGGAGATTTAAAAACTTTGTCTTCTAAGTTCATAGTATTTTTAGGTGAGATTGGTGGCCAGCAAAATTTGTGACCTAATTTAAGGATGAGAACTAGCGGAGTGATCCTTTAGGACCAATTCTGCGTTATTTTGCGGTTGGCTCCATATTTGCTAGTCTGCACTGCAAAGAAGGGCTAAGAAAAGAAAATGGCTGTGCTGTTTCCAAGGAGAGCTGCTTACTGCTCAAAGTCAGGTCAGCTCTTGCAAATCCCGTTGATAACTTAATCTCTGTATACAGGGCAAGTTTGGACATCCCAGTAGCCCTAAAAAATTCTCAAATGAAGAAATTACTTTTGTCATTGTTTTGCCATTGCCATCATCAAAGTTACCTTTGCTTTGTGGTTTCCATGCTTGTAGCTGCAGCTTCAAAGCCTCTTCTACATTTCATGGCCACCTCTGTACTCTCACTTTCACTCTTTTCCTGATGTTTGGCTTATTATTCCGTTTGGCGGGTTGTTGTTCAGTTACCTACTGGTTATTCTCCAGGCTGAATGTTTTGCTCTTATTGTGAATTCAGCATTGCTCTGTGCAATTTAAGATGAGGATTTGCCCTTCTTGCCAGGATTTTGATAGCTCCCCACCAAAAGTTAGTGAATTGATGTATTTGGGAGTATTTGGCAGATAAGGGTCTGTTCTGGAAGATTAGGTGAGTAATGAGTGTAACCTTCAGGCATCTTCCATGAATTCAGCCTTTCAGATTAAGTGTAACATATTGTTGTTGCTATAGTAATCCAAAAATTTAGTAAACTGATTTTTGGGTAAAAGCAGTAAGAAGAATTAGGGGTGAGAGATTTTTAGAAATTTTTTCTGATTATTGTTTCTTCTTTTGGTAACAGCAAATACATATTCCCCACGTCCTTCAGTTTATCCATGTGTACGGAAAGGTTGCCAGTTTTAAATGATCACTAAATTAGTTAAATAATCATTCTTGTTTCTCCTGTAATCTTCTGGGAATTGGGTACTGGAAAGAAAGATTCCAGGAGCCAGTTCTGCAGGAATGAGGAGCATGGACCACCATTTTTAGACTATTTGTCGACTCAGTGGACTGGTTTGAGTGTCAGGATCTGGCAAAGAAATTTAGCTGGCTTCCCCAAAGGGACTGAAAGCCATTGAAGGTGGTGATGAATATCATCTAAGGAGCTTCATTTTCCTTTTCTAATGCTTCTGCCAAGGATCGCCTAAGCCCTCACAAAAGTTCTGCTAAATAGAGGAAAACTGTTGCACTTAACATATATGTTTGCCTTTAGTGGCTAATGGAACACTTGGTGCAGGATATTCACATCATATTTCATTTTGGACACGAAGTATATAGTGACTTCTGTTTTTTCTTTGAGGAATTTGGTTAGTCAGAGAAACATCTGGTTTATGTAAATAAGCAAGGAATTCAGTACACACGATGATTGCAAAATAGTACCTATACGGTCTCTGCATCAGGGATTCTGCTACATTTTGCAAGAATAAACATTTCTTACTTCTATAAACGCTGTCCCTTTTTCAGTGTTTGGTGTTAATGGCCACGCGTTCCTCCTGCGAATTTAAAAAATTTATTAAAAAGAAAAAANTGGCGTTTTTAATGGCAGAGGCGCATCCCGCCATCCAGTGTATTGACGTCCAGGGGTGTGCGCTGGCATCCTTCCAAACCAAACGCAGAGGTCTGCAGACTTCTTTCCCCCCTTTGCTTAAAGCAAGCTAGTAGTTCACCTTAAGAAAGTTAAAGCGCCTTTAAGCACGGAGAAACAGTTCTTGTGTTGAAGTTGAATTTTAAGTTTGTTTTTTTTTAAATCTGGCCCTGACTCCATCATGTTCTATTAAAATGATTTTGGTGGCATTTCTGTTGCATGTTTTCTGATGTGGAAAAACGAATCAAAACCCACTTATCACATGAATCATTGTTAAAGTCAGCAGTAGTCCTCTGTGTAAAATCTTCCAGTAAAAGCCGAGAGGATGGGGATTAAACCTGGAGCACATTAAATTAGTTCCAGTCTATCCCGAGCAGGCTCTGCGTTGCTTGCTTAGGCAGGCAAAACGGAAACAGGCAGTTTATAACAANCTAGTAACGTAGCAGAACTTTCGTGATGTCCGGGGTCATTGCTGCAGCAGGCTGAAGCTCAGCCTGGATCAGCTTCCCAGGCGGCGGCTCTCCAGCGCTCCAACACTGCCACCTCCAGGGCCCCNTTTTTAAATCTGGCCCTGACTCCATCATGTTCTATTAAAATGATTTTGGTGGCATTTCTGTTGCATGTTTTCTGATGTGGAAAAACGAATCAAAACCCACTTATCACATGAATCATTGTTAAAGTCAGCAGTAGTCCTCTGTGTAAAATCTTCCAGTAAAAGCCGAGAGGATGGGGATTAAACCTGGAGCACATTAAATTAGTTCCAGTCTATCCCGAGCAGGCTCTGCGTTGCTTGCTTAGGCAGGCAAAACGGAAACAGGCAGTTTATAACAAGGCTGGTTTAAAAACTGTGGGGTTCATTTGAAAAAGATTTATATCCCCCACTTACATAAACATTACAAATGTGGGCTGCGAGCAGGAGGCAAATCTTTATCGAAATCTCTTTAAGAGCTTTTTCATTGTGAATAAAATGGACAGCATGTACTCTTGTTTGAAGATTCGCCAATATTTGTACAATAATCTTTTCTCAGTGCTCTGACTAATTAAAATACGGCTCAGGGTGGAACAGCGAGACCACCAACCGGTAATTTGCTGGGATCTGACAAAGGTGGCAATGACCAAGGTGGCGGAGGGACATTATTTGGAGGCAGGAGAAAAGATTATCCTGAGGCTGGTTTAGATTTTTTTTGTAGTGGTTATTAAAAAAAAAAAAAAAAGTGAAATTTTAAAGAGAAAGCAACTGTGTCTAGATTTATCTCCACCCACCCCACCACCCCCCTTCCCCAGTGGATGCTGCTGTTCTTAAACAGTAGCACAGAAATTTTGTGGGTTTTGTGATCTTTGCTAGGGCCTGCAGAATTGTCTGCTGGGAAGGCTGGAATGTTTGCTCCAGTAAAACTACGAAACTAGTCTGGGACTTGAGGGTCCCAGCTGACGGTTGGAGTAGCCACTCATATTGTAACATTTGGGGGTAACTTGTGATGATGTTGTTTTGAAAGTTTATTTTTAGAAGGATTAAACATACATTAGTGCAGTAAAAAAATCTGTTTTTATTTTTAGTATTATCACACAGTTTTATTTCTAGCTGTTGCAATACCATTTTACTTTGTTTATTTAGGGTACATGTTATAAGAGTTGTCCAGATCCTGGATTTAACAAAAAGTGCTTTTCATATTTCATTTTGATGTTAATAAACAGTGTCTAAAAGAGCTTTGTAATACTATTCTGCCTTCCAAAATGGGATCCAAGTCTCAGATAAATGACTTAAAGTATTTTGTGAGTTGTAACATATAACCAAGATCCTCTGGATTCTCATTCAAACTATGATTCCTCATACCTCTTCTTTTTTGCTGCCGTGGTGTCTCCATACGGAATATCACTTATGCCCCAAACGTCTGATTCTTGTGTCCTGGGAACAGACTGACAGACAGCTTGTTAGAAAAGCAGGAGCTTTCTGTGCTGTGGAGGGGGTGAAGAATTTTCTAGTAGCTGCCAAAAAAGAAATTAGTATTTTTCTGCTGTGATGTGTGTACACTGCAGGAGAAGCCATGCATGGTAGAGGTTGGAAGCGCTCCAGCCCTAAGGTGTGGGGAGCCAGATAAGAAGAACAGAAATTATATCAAAGAGCTGTACTTTCTCTCTTGCAAGAGACTTGTGCAATAGAGGTAGACAGACATACCCATCCTGGCTTTGGAAAAAGAAGCCAGTTGATACTGAGCTCCATCCCGTGACAGCTTGACGGCTGTTGATACTCAAACTAAACAGGCTCCAGCGGGCTCAGCGTGCCTCCGCTGTACTGGCCTCCGCGTACCACAACTTGCGCTATACGTAAGGGCTGCAAAGGGAATTATTTGCTGCACTGAACGTTATTACTTGTCCCTGGGACTCGGCATCAGGCTATCAGAGCACCTGAAGGAATGCTTGGTAGCACGAGGAAGATACCGATGCGTGCAGGTGGAGAACAAGCTCAGAGTCAGACGTGGAGGTGAGCCTTGGTCTCTGGACCATGCACCCTGCGCCCTTTCTTTCCTACCAAAAAGCACAATGGGGAACTAGAAAAATATCTTGGTACCTTAGTGTCTAGCTTATACAACTAAAGTTGGGGCAGTGGTGGTGTTTGGTTTTTTATTTTTGTTTGGGGTGTGTGTTTTTTTTAATATTGCACATGCAACCCACCCTTTTTTCACCTGTTATTGAAATCTTAATTACAAGCGTTATAACTCAGCACATTTTGGTGTTCTCCTGGAATAATTTTAAAAAACAGTTTATATAAAGGTAGCTTAGGACACATCTGAGCTTATCTTTAATGCTGGTTTATTTTTTTTTCTAGTTAAAATGACATGGAATATGCATTTCCCCAGATCTTCAGTGTGAAACTTGAACATAAGAAATACTTTCTACATGAAGCAACTAGGAAATATATATAAAAGTAACTGAAAACTTCTGAAGTCCTTAAATGTTTGAAATGACATGCATGATTTAAGTGTTTTCAGATATTGGGACCAGATGTCCTGTGCTCCAGTCGGCTCCCTTTGCACAAATGTGATATCATGAGGGATAGTTATGCTGACTCAGGCGTTTGGCTGAGTGGGAGGGAAATCTCACGGGGGACAGAAAGCTGGGATTGTTTTTCTAGTTGTAGCTCGTGCCGGACAAACGGACGGGGAGGGGGTGTGGCAGGAGCAATCTCTGCAGCCAGGATGCCCTCACATGGCCCTTGCAGCTGGTGGTGGGAGAGCAGCTTGATGTCTTCTCTGTCCAGAGCAAGGAGCCAGCTGCAAAACCACTGCCAGTGCCATCCAGCACAGCATGGCCCCACGGCAGGAGGATGGGAACACTGAAAGGAGCCAAAAGAGGAGAGGACTTGCTGCATTCCAGCCATGGCAAAGGCATATGGGCCAAGGGACAGGGACCATCATGACTGATAAGCGGGTATTGGGTATGCTTTCTAATAACCAGTGTCCTAAAAGGTCGTATACCCCTGGAGAGGCATGCCCAGCCTGGGGCGTGCAGTCTGGACACCACCGCATGTGAATACTAGCGTTGAGGATTGCAGCTTGGTTAAGGAGCTGAAGGAACAACTCGTAGGCAGTCAAGTTCAACTGTGCTTGAAAAGAGAATTGTTAGCTTCTAGACCAGGAAAGAATTTCCAGGATGGGGTGAGAAGCTTAAAAGAAGAATGGAATTTCAGAAGTTTTTTCACCATAGCATTATCACAGTGGAAAAATAATTGCCGTTTTGCCTATGCCCGAATTTCACTTGATGTTTTGTATTAGATGTATGATCAGTAGTCATTGCAGCTGCTGTTCTTGCACATTTATAGGGAAAAAACATACATCCTTTACTTTGAAGTATCACTATTGTGACTAGAAAGAAAATTAACTCTAGCCTAGCCTAAACCAGGACAGTATTCACCTCTTATTCCATACCATCTACATCATGCCCAGGTCCTATGCTTCCCAATATATTCCACATAATCACCATCACTTTTACTGTCTTTTGATATGTACGCACAGATATCATTCCCTTAGTCTATAGACCATCCCTTTAAAGTGTCCATTGAGTTCATTTAGTCCATGACTTTTGGGCTTCATCTGTCATGACAGGGCAGCAGGGATGGTGTGTGCTGTTCAAATGCATACTTCATCCGTAGCTTGTAGCTGATATATCTGGCACGGTCCGTGCTTACAGTCTGCATGTTGAAGAAGTCAATCTTAAGGAAGTTGCTGGGTGTTAGTTGCTGAAGCCAGTTCTGGTTTCATCACCTCTGCACCTTGCTCAGCTTCATCAAAGTTCATTCTTCATTAGTCTGGGTGAATCTTGCTGTAATACCATTGTTATGGCAGATGGCAACTGTAGCAGTGATGATACGCAATATTATGTAGCAATTAACGTAATTCAGTTTAAATCATTGGCTGTTCTCACCCAAAATCAAATGCCCTTGAGGTACACATTGGACTTCCCCATCCTTCCGCATTATCTACCAAGTGCACCCAGGTCCTTGAGCAAAAGCAATCCCACGGATGGTTTTGCCTTTGCCTGAGGCAGACTGTCTTCACCAGTACATTTTTCGTGCGCACTATGGGGACTTTATCCCCTTCTATAGTACGTGGAAATTTTGATTGGGCAGGGTCAGCTCGACTGGTAGCCCCCCTGGTGTTAACTAACCAGGTGGCCTTTGCTAAATGTGTGTCCCAGTGTTTGAGGGTCCCACCACCCATTGCTCTCAGTGTAGTCTGTAGCAGTTTATTGCATCATTCAATTCTCCTGGAGGCTGGTGCATGATAGGGGATGTGAATACACCCACTCATGCCATACTCTTTGGCCCAGCTGTCTATGAAGTTGTTTCAGAAATTAGTCCCATTGTCTGACTCAGTTCTTTCTGAGGTGCCATATCACCACAGGAGTTGCTTTTCAAGGTCCAGGATAGTGTTCTGGGCAGTGGTATGGGGCACCAGATATGTTTCCAGTCCTCCGGTGGTGACTTCCACCATTGTAAGTACATAGTGCTTGCCTTGGTGGGTTTGTGGGAGTGTGATGTAATCAATTTGCCAGACCTCCCCATATTTATATTTCAGCCATCATCCTCCATACCACAGAGGCTTTAACCACTTTGCTTGTTTAATCACAGTGCATGTTTCACATTCATGGATAACCTGTGCAATAATGTCCATGGTTAAGTCCACCCCTCAATCACAGCCCATCTATATGTTGCACCCCCTCCTTGATGGCCTGAGGTGTCATGAGCCCAACAAGCTATAAATAATTCACCTTTATGTTGCCAGTCCAGATCCACCTGAGCCACTTCAATCTTAGCAGCCTGATCCACTGCTGGTTGTTTCAATGTCCCTCAGTGGTCTGAGTAGCTCAGTCGGTAGAGCATGAGACTCTTGCTCTCAGAGTCATGGGTGCAAGCCACTTTGGAAGTGGTTGGTACAGAAGCATAGCTCTTCTTGGCACGCCGACTGCTGATGCTGGGCTGGATGTTCAATGGGAGGGTCCCCTTCACACACCTTGCTACTAATGCTATGTGAAGTAAGTGGGTCACACTGATCACATGGCAGGCTTGAAGAGGAAACCCCAGTCGCCCAGGAATCTTGTAAGTGATCATGGACTGGCCAGAAGGCAAAGATTTTGGAATGTCTGTTTTTAGTTGTTGCTAGGTAGTTGTTGTGTCTACGCTAAGTCAAGGATTTTTCAGCTTCTTACGCCCTGCCAGGTGCACAAGGAGCTGGGAGAGCACAGCTAGGACACTGACCCAGACTGGCCAATGGTATATACCCCGCCATATGATGTCATGCTCAGTATATCATTGGGGAAGTGAGCCACGAGGCGGGATCACTGCTTGGAAACAGACTGGGCATCAGGTTGTTTTTTTCCACATGCATTTGTGCATCACTATTGTTGTTGTTGTTGTTATTATTATTATTTTCCTTTGTTTTCCTATTAAACTGCCTTTTTCTCAACCCACAAGTTTTTTTTCCATTGTCCTCCCCGTCCCCTTGGGGCAGGGGGAGGGTGAACGAGCGGCTCAGTGGTGCTTAGTTACTGGGTGGGGTTAAACCACACCACCACTGCTCTCTGAAAGATGATAACCTGAATAGTTTTCAATGGCAGTGGAAAACTGGACAGGCAAAATAAGGTTTTAACCTGATAAGTTTCATAGGATGAAATGAGATGTAGTTGTATACTTATGCTTGTTCTATTTTTCCCAACCTGAAAAAGGGAAGGAAAATGTTCTTCCCTGTGCAAATCATGCCACAGCAAGCACCCTTCAGTGAAGATGTCCCTTCAGTGAAAGATTCCTTCCACACACAAAAATGAATGAGGGGCTCATAATTTACAAACTTACTCACGCATGTGACATCTGCCTTTAATCACCATGAAAGCCTGAATCCTGTTTAAAGCATGGCGAACCTTGTAGAAGGGCTAGAAATGTCAGTACTCTATTGTGATAACATTTACTGTACTGATTAACAGCCGTGGTGCTCTGCAGCGGGCTGATAATCTGCCTTTGCGTGTCTTTGTGTTGCCGTTCTGTCTCCTTCCTGTGGTTTCAGCCGGGACTGTGGGCAAAGCAGTGGGATCTTCTCCTGTGCAAACCTCCTGTGTCCATAGATTTTTGCTTTTGTGGTTTATGTCATATATTAGGTCTTTGTCTATCTGCATACCAAGGTGTAAAATATTTTAAAGGCTATGTAAAATATTTCGTAGTTAGCTACTCTTTAAATTTGTAGCTGTAAACATGCAGTAAAGTGATCCAGCATCTAGTCTAGTATGTTCATCTCATGCAAGTTGATGTTTTAAATGGTTTTCAAGTTCCTTGACTCAAAGGAGTTTCAATTCATAGTATTCTGGTAAATTCCAATAGGTTTTGGCAGGTATGTTTATCTTAGTGGTAGTTTTTCTCTAAGTTTTGTAGGTTTTTTTTAAGAAAAGAGACAGAAGGGATGGGGAGAAAGAATGCTGCTTTGCCCAGATCTGCATCCTCATCCATTTCCATTGAAATTGTCGACAAAAAGTTGGATCCCAGGGATACTGTGAAATGTAGTATGTTTTAGCCAAGTAGTACCCTTACTCATCATATTTAATGTAACTGTCGTGGTTTAACCTGGCAGACAGCTGAAACAACCACACAGCCATTTGCTCACCCCCACCCCGCAGTGGGATGGGGGAGAGAATCGAAAAGAAAAAGTTAAAACACATGTGTGGAGATAAAGATAGTTTAATAGGACAGAAAAGTAAGATAATAATAATAACGAAAGCAACAATAATAGAATATACAAAACAAGTGATGCACAGCACAGTTGCTCACTACCCATAACCAATGCTTAGCTAGTTCCTGAGCTGTGCTGCCTCTTGGCCAACTCCTCCCGGTTATATACTGAACATGATGTCATATGATATGGAATATCTCTTTGGCCAGTTTGGGTCAGCATTAGTAAAAGCTTTCAGGTATATGGCCATAACTTAGTTAGAAACATGATTTGTATGGTGCTTAGGTGCAACCTGGTGTTGACGCTTGTGGCAATGTATGATAGATGTCCTGATTGCCTGTTAGTATCAAACTTCTAGGGGCAGAAGATGACTGGATTTGTTTGAAGAAGTTTGATGGTGAGATAACACACTTACACACAAAAAAGCAATAAGAAAACAAATTTCTTTCCAATGCACCCAAGCAGTCATGGGGGCTCCAGACTCCTTTTGTTTTTCACCCACTAGGAATAGACTTGTTTTCCCATTTTGCCCTTGTCCCAGGCCATCTCATTTTTTCCTTTCTGGTACCAGTGGCCACCGCAGACTGACCCCTCACCAAAAGTCTGGAGGTTTCCTTGCAACCCTGAGGAATTTCTGGGAAATCTGACATTAGACTGGCGTAGCAGCGAAGGATGATGATACAAAGGGCTGAGAGAGAAGAGGTACCTCAGAAGGCAAGGATGTGGAGGAAAGGCACAAGATAGGGTTATTTTGATTGTCAGACAGTCTCCTTTTATAATTCACTGCTGCGTGCCAGCCCTCACAGCATGTCCAGTATTTCAGTATGTATTACCTTTATCCTTTCTGCTATTTCTAAATTATTTTTCCCTCGCAGTTCACAGTTCTTTTCACTGCAATTAAGCACTGTGCCAAAGGGCTTATGTTTTATTCACCAGATGTATTTTATGCATAGTGTTTTATTGCGTGAGACCATTGAGTTTGTGCTTTCTGCTTGTTTTCTGTCCTTTCACCCTCCAAAGTCTTTCTGAAATATGCACACCACTGAGAGGATCTCCACTAACTTCAGAACTGGAAAAATCATAGTTTCAACTTCCCTTGTTTCTCCTGTGCCTTTCTTGACTAGATTCAAGAGCTGTCTTGTACTCCAAAATTTTCTTCTGCCTGAAGAGACATACATAAACTGTTGTTCTTCCTTTTGATAAGCCAACTGTCTCTCACTCTGAAGAAATTTACTCTTAGTTATTTTGTAAATCTCTCCAGCATTATCTCTAGTTTTCCAGAGCTGCTTAGAAATGTGGACACTGGAACTGGGCACAATATATCGGGATTAATCCTGACAGTGCCATGTACTGTAATAAACCTGCTCCCCTACTTCTTTCCCCTGTATTTTATACTCGCATTGATCCTTTTGTGGTGGCGTTGAGGTAAATATGTCCATTCTGGATCAGATCAAAAATGTAGCTGAGCTAGCTTGCTTTTCCTAACCTGCTGAAAAGCAGCCGCCTACGGAAGATTAAGAGAAGAGGACATGGTTATCTGATACTCTCCCAGCGTGGACCATTTTGAGTTCTGGAACAGATGTGGTTTCTGTGTATTTACTAATATTTGATGGAAATTTTTTCCCTTGTGAGTTTTCCCATCATCTTTTTGAACCCAAGTAAGAATTTAGCAGCACAACAACCTTTGGCAAGGAGTTCCACATCTGATCAAATTGCATGAAGAACTATCTCTGTCTAATTTGCTTTTTAAGCTGGCTCTTGCCAGATTCATTTACTGCCCCTTAGTTCCTGTGTTGGGACAGAGGGTGAGCCATCAATCCCTACGTGCCTTCTCTACTCCACTTGTGATTTTTTAGACCTTTTGTCCTCTCTGGGTCCTGTGCTTTTCAAACTTGAAGGGTTATAGCTAGTGATCTAAGCAGGCACTCACGTCTTTTTCTTTGTCCGAGGATCTCTCAAATCTTTTTCAGTGACCATCTCCCAGGATAGAATCCCCTCCTTCTGCAAATATGGTCTATGCTATTGAATGACTGATTTGGCTGTACTATATTTTGCTTCATTTATACCACTTTTATTTGTTTTCTGTCCCTGTGGATTCTTACCCTTTGCTTTGTAGTGACTGAATGCTTTCCCATTGTTCTTCTCAAAGGCGGTGTGAGTTTTAACCTCCTCAGATACTATGTTATCCCCGTGCCCTTTTCTCAGTATTGAACTCCTACCATGTTCTGGCAGTTTTCCCAATATTCCAAGGTTTATAAAAACAAACAACCAACCTCAAAAAAACACGCTCAAAAAATCCTGACATGCGTGGCACCAAGATCTTTCTCTGACACATGTTTTATCTTGACTGTGCCTGTACTGCTTTTTCATTTTTCTGTCACCATTTTCCCCATGCTGATTCATGTTTATACTCAGCGCGTCTGTAGAAGCCATCACAGCTAAAAGCTTTTGACTGAGTAGGTTGGAAGTACTCCCTTTTTAACTTGCTGATGAGTCTCTTATGTCAGACAGGCAGTGATTTAAGTAAAATTGTCCTTATCCTTGCAGAGCTTTGTCTAATAAAATCCAGACTTATTAAATATCCTTTTTTCAGTATCCTGTTGCTGCTGAGCTCCAATGAACCCATTAAAATATCTTAACACAGCTGTACACTTAGATGGTTTCCAAAGAGAAGGGGGAAAACTGGACTGTATGATGTAATGATACATTGCCAGTCAGCATAACTCAGTGGGATGAGGTGATTTCTGTACTGTGGAAGATTAGATATCAGCGGGTTTATTAGAAGCTTTTTGTGATGGCATTTAAATTTTCTCAAAATGTATGTATAAGTCTTGTAGTTCTGACACAGTAACTGAATCTGCCTCTTGTAACACAAGAAGGAAAAATAACTGAAGAAGTTGCAGGATGATTGAAAATGGGAAATTGCTGTCAAACAACTATGGCGCTCAGTAAAGACAGGAGAAAGGTGGTAAGAGGTAATCTTAATTACATTGTTCAAAATACAATTTCTTTTTGTGTCCTGAGGAAGTTAGGTTAAAGAAAAATACTGGAATACACTACTTTATCTGTGATTTATAGGTAGAATTCAATTGCTTAGGTCATGATCATGGGTTGTCCTGGGCTTTGCTTTTGTTTTGTTTTTAGAAATGATAGGGCTTGAACAGCTTATTTTAAGTATTTTTGTTATTATCACATATTAGCTGTTAAGTGTCAGTGGTGTGTTTTTGGAATTATGCAAGACGTGTTAAAAAAAATAAAAATCTGTGACCAGAAGAGCTTACAAATCTCATGCTTTGTAAAAGCTTCATGTTGTAAGCTAATTTTTCTTGCCTTTGACTCATCATTCTGTTTTACAGTAAGTGCTAACATCATGGATAGGGATTCAGCAGGTACAAATTGGCAAAGGACTGTTGTGTCTGTAGTGTTGACTGATAGACACCAGTTAAGAATCTGGCCATGTGACAGTGTATTGAAGTCATCCAAAGAGCAGGTGATTATTTATATAATTTTCTTTTATATCTCTTGGTAAATTACACTTTAGGTCGTGCAGGCTCCAAGCCAGCACTGTTGCCTAAGGAAACGGTCCAATCCTTGGCCTTTATGGCTAGTGTAAGTGTTTCTGTGGCCAAGCAGTAAATGTGAGCAGAGAACCAGTCTGGGTAAACCTATTTGTTTAAATGCACAGTCACAGAAACACTTCAGCAGACGCAGAAGGAAGAGGCTGCCGTGGTAGGCAGAAGGCTGGAATGAAGGCCAATTGAAAGAGCATACATGTAGGATAAACGTGAATCTGTGTCTTTGACACCATGAGCCAGGTTAAAAATAGCTTTCGAAAAGCTTGCTCATTTTCTTTTATTTGCGTTTTATTTATTTACATTTGAATTTTAAGACTCTGTCTACAAGGGCTGCCTGGAAATTGTGTCTGCAGTTTTGAGGATATAGTTCCTGGGGCAATGCTCAGAGTGGGTGATAAGTGCAGAAAAGGAGACAGCAGATACAATTGGCTCTGTAGGGATATTTCATTAAAGGCAGAGGAGTCATTAAGAGTAATGACAGGGGAGACAGGTCCTGGATGCTTTTACTGTTTCCTGTGTCTCTCACTAGCAGTTTAGTTCTCCCCTGTTTTCTCTATACGTGGATTTCTGTGTCATCTACCAAGAGAATAGACGCTGCCATTAAAGAGAGGAAGATGCAAGTCTCGTAGTATTGACAGGGGCAAGTCATAAACCTGGTTTGGTCCCCAACAAAAGGCAATGTGATCTTTCTCCTTATCTTTAATGACTTAGCTTTTTTTTTTTTTTATTGGAAGGGGCCATTTGCTGCCAGCATCTCACACCTCCACTCTCAAGCTGCTGTGAATTTGCTGGATACTTGGGCTGCTTTCCCCTAAGGCTAAAATTTGCTCCTTCCCCCTGCAAGGCAAGGCTGCGTCAACCCTCTCCAGCTGGAAATATAAGTCTGAGACTAAAACTTTTCTGGCATCCAAACTCACTTCCTGCAAAAGGAAATGTACAGACGATGGACTTCAGTTATCACAATGATTTCATCCTCTTCTTAAAAAGAGTGCCTGAATAATTGGATGCTACATATTTTGACACTGATAGACTGAGGTCTCACCTAATGGTGAGAGTGTAGTACTTCAAAGATCTTCATTTTTTGTGCAGTGTTTTGAGTTGGTTATTCTTCAATCATACCCTACAAATATGTAAAGAGAAGACAAAGAGAAGGTTCATTTTTATCAAAATCTGCTCAAGTCAAGAATTATAATGATTTCTAGAGCTTCGTATGGAAAAACATAATTTGCGTGATAAGATCATACTTACTGATTTATTGTGTCAAATCACTAGTCACCCATAGGCCATTTAATGAAAACTAAATATATGAAATGATTGTTTTGCTGGGAGCAGGGAGTACAGACATCTTCTCGCTCATATGGAAATTATGTGCAATTAACCCCAAATCTCAGGTGGCCAAACAGTGTAAAACAACGAGTAACAGTACTGCAGCATTTGATTTATGGGCAGCTGAGCACTGCAGACAGCTAAGACTCCTCCTTGGCTTGGCAGCGCCTCTTGTTTTCACTAAGATGACTACCGCTGCAGAGATCTGTTGCCATTGCAGGATCTGAGCTGGTTTTGCATACTCATGAGGTCCTCCCTTGGTGCTGTTGTCACTTTTAGCAGCTAGAATATTCTGCCTTCATCTGGATAGTGGGGAAACTCATATGCTGCGTGGCAAAATCACGAAACACAAAATATCAAACTCAGGTAAAACATGAGAAATTAGATAGAGCCACATTGGCAAGCTGCTTATCCCACAACTCATGAACTCTTTCCCACCTAAGTTGTCAATACAAGGAGGCTTCTATTAAACAGGGTGGTCCAGAAGGGCCGGGTAGCAAATGAACCACGGGTGTGTGAGTTGCCACTGATCCTTCTGCTGGTTTTACCTGCAGCTGGGTTTTGAGTGTATTCTTTTTAGTTTTGTTTTTCCCCAATAAAATTCCTCACTGCTGTAAAGCTGTGTGGTTCCTATTCCAAAATGTTCTGTTAACTCATGCGACCTCTGAAGGAATTAAACATGTTTTGCTTTCCTAAACGGAAAGCCACTAGAATATTTACATAGTAAAGTAGTCTCTTAAGATTTATCTCCTCCTTCCTCCTAGATTTTAAAAGAAAATAAATTCCACTTGCTTGAAGTTGATTTTTGCTTTAATATCTTTAATGATGTGTTGAGGACAGTGGGCTGGAAGCGCAGGGATTAGAGTGCTCGGTTCTCTTCTCAATTTTGTCAGGGACACGTGTTAATTCAAGTAAACTCTGACCCTCCTCTTCTCTTCCTCCCCAGCACACTCCGTTTTCTATTGTGTAAAAGATGTCTAATGATACAGATGGCTTTAAATTCTTACAGGTTTGTTTAATATTGAAAAATAATACCTTTCACAGAAACGCAAAACTTTTTTTTTCTTGGGTTTATTACACTTCCTCTTAATTCCTGCAGATACTTTAAATCACATTTTAAATGTCACTTTTGAAGCACAATATCATGTTCAGTGTTTAAAAACTGAAAAAATGTTTTTTTGTACTTTCTTCGCTATCCTCCCATCTGCCAAAACTCGGGCCTTTTGCAAAAATCAGCAAATTGACGTCAGTTCATTTACCCTTAGGGATAGTAAATTACTACACAGCTTAAGTTATAAAAATAAATAACTAAGCATGATGGAGGAAAGAGATGGAAAACAACAAAAATCTATCACAAACTCTCCCTGGATTCTGAAGGCTATATGATTATAGCATTAAAATGTCCAAACTATGCAACCAAGCAGAAGGCGTTAGAGCTTGGGCCTTAGCTGGTGCTGCATTAAACTGCGTTAATGTTTTTATACAGCCTTTGGAAAGCTCAGAATTGACCTGGTTTTATTATTTTTATTGGCTCCCTTGATAATAGACAAATGGGGCTAACCTGAGGCCAACATAACCAGCAGGAAATTTGGGTCATGGGTAGTTACATTTTTAAAACTTGTGTTTTAGGGTTGTTCAATCATGGTAATTGATTGATTGTTAGGCGGTGCAGGGAGCCCCTAAATCATTGGAGGTGGCCAGATAATGACAATCTGCCAGCGGATTTTGTTTGAGGGAAATTTCCCAGCTCCCTGTGGAGCTGCGCTCTGCAGTGAGGCTGTGAGTCCCCCTTTTTTTTTTTCATGCACACTCCTGTCCAACTGGCCTGAAACTTGGCAGTTGCATTTGAAGTCCTCTGTAGTGCCATTTCCCAAGAGATAAGGGAAAAACATTCCAGAGAAGTTCATACCCGAGAAAGACCCTACATGCGTTCTGAAGTTAATGGTTTATTATAGCCCTTTAATTTTTTTTCTCTTTCATTTTTACTTTGAAGATAAGAGGTGGCAATTGTTGCCTTAAGTTGTTGAGTTTTAGCCCACCCTCCAGTAAATCATCCTGAAAGTTTAGACCCAATTTTTTTTTTTAATCATATCTGTTTGAAAGTTTGCCAGAGATGCTGTACATGTGTACTCTCAGGAGCTACTATCCTCAGGCAGGAGCTGTTGACCTTACTGTTTTAGACGACCACGTGCATCCTCGGTGCTCCATGCATTTGGATAATTTGTACATGCAAAATAGAGCTTTTTCAAGAACTCATCTGTGGTGTTGTAGGAGCGTGCTATGAGATATTTAGAGATGGGGTGAAGTTGAGAGTTTCTATGTTGAGAGGAGAGGAGGGAATAGATGATGTGCCAGTAGATGATAGATGATGTTCAGTAATACGTGGCATAGGTCTTGCCACTTCTTAAAAATGAATCTAGATTAATACAGATTGAAGTTTGTCATCTATTCTAGAATAAGTCCACGTGTAGGTTAATCTTCAGTTCCTGGATTTTTAGGACTGATTAGGCTTTTGTTCCATTGCAGGTGGCTTCCTCCCGGTAACTACATACCTCTGAATTCCTTGAAGTTTTGTCTTTTTCCATTTTAGGATCTGGATGATTTGAAATTTATCGTATTAGCATACAGATGAGAATTTGTTTATGTGTCGCTTTTCAAGGAAAGACCAGGGCATACTGAACTGAGGGCTGGGCTCGGTTGAAATTTGGGAACCAACAGCCTTGTCCTGAGGGTGGCCCGGCTGCCAGCGTATGCCAGACCAGTGCCAAACACCATAGACTTGCTTTCCTGGTGGAGCAGCGCCTGGACTTGCTATGCATGTGATTTAATGCTCCCTGCCCAAACACACGCAGGGTGCCAAACCCTTCCAGAATTCCTACATGTTCCTTTCTGTCTCCCAAATGTTTCTGACCACTGTAGCTTTGTAATTTACTGCTTCAAGTCCACAGTGTGCATTTACTGTTAGGTTTAGCGTGTGGGTAATTAGAGAATTCTTCTCTAAGATATGTATTTGAATGGAAACATAACAACTGACCACATTAAAGTCCCTTGAAAGATGGGTCCATGGCAAAACTTGTATGTCAGGAGCAGGGTGGGGCCCAAAGTCCAGAGAAGTGTTGTTTCCTATAGCACAGGCTGGAAAAAAGTTTGAGACCTTGAGTAATTTGTGCTTTCTTTATAATGGCGATCTGTAGTGGATCAGTGTAGCTATAAAAATTACAGTTTGAGATGCCTGCTAGTGTTTCAATGATTGTCAAAGTACAACTAAAACAAAATACAACCAAATCCAGGATCTCGTGAAGTATGGAGTATGCCAGGAGACAAAGCTTTCCGTTTCCCTGTGCCTAAAGTTAGACTCTGAAATCCCTGCCCAGGTTTCAGACAAAAATACTTATTTGTCAGAAGAGCTCAGAACTAAATTAATGCAGTTAAAAGCAGTGATAAACTTAATTGCATGATTTTGTTATTGTACAAACCTGTATCTCTTTTGGTTTGGGTTTTTTTGGGGTGGGTTTTTTTCATATTTTATTTATTGTGAATCTATTTAAAGGGTATATTATTGGCTGTGGTGCCCATTACCATGACTAGTCTGTTTGAAATTACTATAGTGACAACCAAGAATAAATGTTTGCAGACTGGAGTCATTGGATTACAGGAGATTCAGTGTTTTGCTGTACAGTATGAACCGACCTGCAGGTTTTCCCAGGGAGCTGCGTGGGGCAGGGTACTGAGGGTGGTGTTGCTATAGGCTGGGTGGGGAATGGATCGAGAGCAGCCCCNGGAGGGTAGATTTAGATTAGGTGTTAGAAAGAAATTCTTCACTGTTAAGAGTGGTGAGGCACTGGAACAGGTTGCCCAGAGAAGCTGTGGATGCCCCATCCCTGGAAGTGTTCCAGGCCAGGTTGGATGGGGCTTTGAGCAGCCTGGTCTAGTGGAGGGTGTCCCTGCCCATGGCAGGGGGGTTGGAACTAGATGATCTTTGAGGTCCCTTCCAACCCAAACCGTTCTATGATTCTGTGATTCTATGACACCTCTTGAATGGATCCAGCTGATCGCTGCTGTCAAGTGGGGAAGACTCTGCTTCTCTCCTCCCACACCTCCCTCCCCGTGCAGTAGCAGCGTGCTCCTGCTGCTTGCCTTGCACCGGCACTGCTTCTCACCTGCTCCCACTGCTGAGCTGCAAACTAACCTGCAGCAGAAAACTAGCGTGTGGAGACTTAATGTGCAGGTATGCGCATGCAGTGAGGGCGGTAGTTTGCCGCTATGGTTAGTCACTCTGCTGTCCTGAGTGGCAGAGACCCGCCCAGTGGATCTAAACCCCAGCCCTGGTGTTACGTGATGTGGATGTCAGCGTGGCGTTTCAGGAGATTCATGTCTGAAGTCTCCTGTTTGCAACCACAGGAAAGCTGTACAGGTGCCTCTCCCACAGAGATGGGGAGAGGCAAGTGCGATTTCAACTACTAAGGACCTGGGACATCCCAGCATACTGTTTCCCCCTCCTTTTCCCTGCCAGCCTTCCTCTCCTCATACACACGTTATGATCATCTTTCAGCCTCGCAGTCACATAGTTCTCCTCGCTTCCACATGGCCTTTGCCTTACTCACCTCGCAGCATGGATGTGCTGTGGGAATAAGCCTGACCTGCCTAGCCAAGAAGGCTTTTTGCCATGTGGAAGACCCCTGTTCCATGGCTTGAGAAACTGTCGAGCATGCTGTGAAGCAGGCAGAGGGAGAAGAAGGTCAGGGCACATGCCAGGCGAGTGATTGCTGCCCTGTCCTCACTCCTGTTGTACGGCTCCTCTAGGAAACCACGCCAGTCACTTAAACCATACACTTCACAGGTGGTTCTCTCTGTTTCTAATTTTCTGAGTTTCTGACCTGAAAGTATGGGGTAAGGTTTGTGGATGTGCTGAAAGCTGGCAATAGCAATTGAAGTCAATGGGAGCTGGGCTTAGAGCTCCCCTCAAGTACAAAATCAGGCCCAAGGAGGAGGAGCAGAATTTAGAGGAAGTGTTTGGCCTTGTGTTTTGTACCATTTTTACCCATCCTCTCATCTTACTGGTACATGGAGAAGATCTAGTCATCAGGCTTTTCAAGTGCTAAGCGGCTGCTATCATGAATGCCTAGGAAAAATCTTGTAGGAAACTAATGCGTTTGCTATCTGAGCAGCAAACAAGTCACAGGACAACATGCTGACAAATGAGAATGCAAATATTGAACAATGTTTCATTAAATGAGCACTGCTACTATGAGAAATAATAACTTGCAGATGCAGGCAGGAGTATGTCTGGTGTCTGATAAGCACTATGGGGTCAATCTGACATGATCTTCCTTCTGTTTTTCAGACTATTGGCGAGTCAGAAATGCCCAGTGTTTTGAACCAGTTATTGCCAATGATCAAGTCTTACAGTGAGAGGACGAAAGATGATTATACCTGCGAGGACTTCCTTGTCTTGCTGGTATACATGTATTCTGTGGTTGGAGAAATCAAAAGTGGAAAAGAGCTGGACACAGCTGAAGAAGAGGTGAAAAAGGCCCTAGTCAAGGTCATTTGTGATGAGCCCAAGCCATCTCCTGTGCTGCAGAAAATAATAGGTAAGATTTTGCTTGTGTGGTGAGAAATTGGATGGCTGCAAACCCGGGAACTGGGAGAAACATAAAAGTGGCTTGACTCGTCTGTGGTGCTGAGGGTACGTGAGTAAGCAGAAGGATTTCCTGTAGATTTGTTCCATCTCCCATGTTCATATATGCCAAATGCTGACAGGCTGTCCTTGAATAGTGCTGAGTCCCATGAAAGCTCTACAAGTTGTTCTTTTTGTTAAAGGTTGGCTAAGTTTGTGTGTTTTCATAAGGTAATCTTTTCCACAATTTCTTTCATTGATCAGTGTAAAGTTGACCCTGGGAAGTCAAAATTAATCCTGGAAACATGTTCAGTGAACCACAGTTGCTTTGTGAATACGAGAAGCTGGCCTGTCTGGCATAAAAGAAGAAATGTGTCTAAAACCAACATTGAGCTTTTTGCTGAAACGACATGAAATTAGCCTTTAAAAATAGCACTCTAAGCCCTTTTTAGATGAGCACTCATAGAGTAGAAAAGCCCTAATCTCTTGCTGCCTGTGTCACATTTTAGAAAAAAATAATTCTTAAAGAACATTCATTACAATGAATAAACTATGGCTCAAGGGTGGTGTATCTGAATGGCAGAAGGGATCTTGCTTCCTGCTGTCACTTTTCTCAATATTTACTAATAGAGAGCAGGTCGTTGACCAGGTCACCTTTGAGGTAGGGAGCATATGAACATAAATCAATGTTGTGAGGAACTTACTTATAATTGAAAGCCTTTGCCAAGAATGGGCCTAAGTGGGGAGTCTCAAGGGCAGTGGAGTAATTCTGCTGCCGGTTATTCTGGTTATTATTCCCTGTGGATGTTTCAAAATACTGGTATGGTCTGACCAGTCTGCTGTTGCTTTGAGTGTAAAATAGTTTAATGGTTAAAAGACTCTTACTCTAGAAATGGGCACAGTCATATTTGCACTGTGCTGTTATTTTAGTACTCCTGGTCATGGTGCCCGCAATGCTTCTTGTAGACTTTTGCTCCCACTTTTCAGTATGTAATGCATATCTCGTCCACTATATGGTGCTTCCCTCACAACTTCAGTGGTGTCTTCTGCTGGATACCGTGCGGTCATTTCTAAGCCTCAATTTTCATATTTTGTCTTTTCTCCTATGATCAACAGTGTTTTGGATCACAGTTTTATGAGTTTCCCTTTGTTGTGCCTAATGTAAGTGTGGGAAGATTTGAAGTCTCTAAAACTTCAACTGAGTTCCAAAGCGAAGCTGCATTCCTGTGTACATAGATGCTTGCCTTGTTGCTCTCTATGCTCTCAGGTTATGTACAGGTGGAGATCAAAATAGTTGATGTGCTTGTCTTATGTTCCATAACCTGTCAATAATTTTACAAATACCCTTGTATGCCTTATTTCCAGTGTGCATGTTTCCTGAGTAAAAGTGAATATCTGAGTGTTTGCTCTCAACTTGTGGGTGGATGAACAGGTGAATGAATGTTTCATTCAGTACTTCTATCTTTTTACATAGTGGGTGGACTATTAGAAGCATGGTGCATGTCTGAAGTACAGCGTTCATCTCCTCAGGCATAACTACTCACTCTGTTACATGGAGCATCTGACTCTGGAAAGCCTTTACACTGTGCAAGCACTGTTAAGCAGCAGCAAAGCATTCACAGGTTACCAACACAAGTTTAGTCACAAATCCAAAACACAGCACCATACAAGCTGCTGTGAAGAAAGTTAACTCCATCCCAGCCAGACCCAGTACAGATACGTTTAGACCAAGCACATCATTATTACATTATATAGTTAATTGCATAACGCAAAGCCTGAGTCTTTGCATCCTTTTATTTCTGTATCTGTGTGTTTAGCACAACCATGTTTGTGCTTTTTGCACAATTGTGTGATGGTATTTCCCCTTGCTTGCATACTTTTTGGTTCATCAGCATTCTTTATTTTTACATCTTATTTAGAATGACAGTTCTTTTGACTTACCCATAAAAGAGGGGAAAAGAAATTATTAAGACTTATTGTCATGCCCAAAAATAAGGATTGTCTTGGGAGGAAAGTATAAAACGGAATTTCTAGGAATGCCCCTTAGGTAGTTTTCAAGCCTTTTTTCATCTAACAGATTGCTTTCTCAGCATTAGTGGAATTTGCTGAATTTGTGATTTGCTATATTTGCAGTACAGTTGAATTGGAAAGACTGAGAAAACATGAGCAGCCTTAGACCTACTCTTCCTTGACCTGTATTTTGCCAGGCCTGTGTTCTACATCCTGCTTCCTTCTGAATCTTGGATACCTTGCTCACTGCTTGAAAAGCAAAGCAAGTCAAAATGGTAGCAGCACCCACAAGCTTTTGTTTCAAAGGCACAGCAGGAGGGCTTTCTTTGTAGCAGGGCTGAAAGTCAGGGAGTAGATGGCAGTGCCGGTTTCCCCTTTTGGTACAGTAGCAGATATAATGCCAAGACATCTTCTGCTTCCAGCAGAACGTGCTATGAACTACAGACCTGCTATTCCTTTCAGCAGGTACAGGTTGGCCTGTTTTTATGAGGTCAGCCCAGCTCTGCAAGTTAGCAACAGCCACGAGTCTGGACAGGTTGTGAACCTACAGCATTCTGCCCTCATTTTACTCTAAGTCAGAAACAAGAGCAAACCTTTTCAGCTCTTGACTGGCCACAAAAGTTAATTGGACAAAAATAAATTTCAGTAGTTCCTGAAATCTCTCATTCATGATCAGAGCAAAGCAAAATGTTCACCATCTTTTATTTTCAGTTTTCCATCAAGGTAAATGATATGAGGAATGTTAAATTGGACATGTCAGGAGAGAAAAGTAAGCCAGTTACTGGGTAGATTCAAGACACTGCCTGCTGTCTCACTCCTTGCCTCCAGGTTCCCATGTGGAACCCAAGTTCCTGAATATTTAATATCCATTCTGCAGTACATCTGTTCTTACTAAGGAGCTTAACCTGCAGAGCTGCAGGTTTAAGTTTCAAACCCTGCTAGCAATGCATGATTGGCCAGCTTTGGTTATAGCAACAGATAGCAAAATTCATAGTGACCTTTGAAAAGGCATACAGAGGTAATACTATGTAGGCTGCAAAGCCGAGCAGTTCAAAGTTGAGAAATGCCAGTAACTCAGTTTCCCATGCAACCATCATTTGACTCCTGTGTGCATTGCAGCACAGTCTTCAATTTCGTGATTATATAGTGTATTTTCTATGAGCCATGGCTGCATTCAGTGTATGGACTGAACACCACAGAGAGCCAGAAAAATGTAGGTTGTTATTCTTACACATGATGAATAAGTACTAATAAAATAAGTGAAACTCTCTATGTGATATTCAGCAAGTGACTTTCTCTGGGTCTCAGTTTGCAGTTTATGAAGTGGACTGGCACTCTCACCTTTGTGTGACTCATTTTGGAACCTGAAGAAGAAAAGCATTAAATTACATTTCCAGGTATTAGTGATTACTTTCTTTGAACAGAGAGGACTTTGTGCTCTGCTTCCCGATACACCTGGTGCCTGATGTTTTGGTTTTAGTTTGAACCCAACACTATACTAAGGCTGTTTGGTTGATTTAAGCTGAAATTAAAAGCCGTATCTCAGCTGTGGCTCTGAACTGCTGCCTAAGCCTTTTGCTTTCCTCTTCTTTGCAAAGCAGGGAAGGTGTGCAATCTTGACAGATACACATTTTTGTTGGTTTTGTTTGTTGTTCCTATGAAGTCACTTTAGAAAACCCTTGTAAAACTTTAGCAAACTTGACTTTTGATGTCAAATCATCAGTCAAAGTAATACCCGGGTTTATATGAGGTATCTTTTAGTCCTATTATACTTGTTAAATGTAAACTTACTTACAGTTGCCTGAGTCTGTGTCTATAGGAATCTCCAGTGATGTGACTACCTCGCAGAACTAGTGCAAACCTCCCCTAAAAGATGCAGCTCACCAGTGCACAGGGGATATTTATGCTATGTTTGGGTTTTGGTATTACCTAGTAAAACTGGATTAGTATTTGCAGTAGTGGAAAAGAAAACGATTCTCAGAGATGTTAGTCTGTCCATCCAGTTGGCCATGCTGGATTTCCCTGATGTAGCCTAGATGATTACAGCCCTCTGCAGAATACTTTCAGATGCAGCACTTGCGTAAACTTATATTGTGAGAGAAGTGTAAGCACTCACAATTGCCTGGCTGTTGAGTGTTAGGCTTCTCAGCCTTATTGTTGCTTGAACATATGTTTTCCAAAATATTTCTACAGTAACATTCTGCATTTATGTAGCACCTTGAAGCACTAAAAATATCCTGGAACTGTTAATTAAAATGAAAATGCAACACATTAATCACCCAATGAGAATTAAGAAATACAATACAATTTTTTTTTGCATGTATAATAATAGAAAAGTGTATTAGTGGTGTTGTGTTTGATGGAACTGTTAAATAATACGTGTTGTGGTAGACTATCTTAATGCCTTAGGTAATAAAACTGAATGTAACAGTTCCAGGATTTCTCCTGGGTGTAATTTACCGCAGACATATGTTCTTCATCACTGTTTCCAGCAGAATGTTACAAATTGGAGGGGAAACAGAATAGACCAAAACATAATGGAAAATGATGGTTTTCAACAGAATATTGGGGGGGTGGGGTAGTGTCTTTTTGGCAGCTGTTAAAAAAAAGCTGTAAAATATTTATTTTATCATCTGATCTGTTCATCTAGTTTTGTAGATGTCCATGTAGAGCTGTATACAGCTACAAACGTATGCAAAAGTAATGCTAATAGAGCCACAGAGCAATTAAAAACCTGTTTTTTCAGCTGCGCCATTCTCTCTGTTCCATCTGCAAATCTCTGTGGGAGCTTTGTAGAGCAGATCTGCCTTTCGGGGTGTGCTGTGGAGGCCAGCGGGCCAGCCCCGGCACTGCTGGGGAGCTCTCAGCTGGTGGGCTCTGCAACAGCGGCTGGAGGTACCAGTTGCACCTCCTCGAGCATAGGTGTAGCAGGAACCCTCTTGTGCCAGAAACTGCTCTTTATCAGCCTTTAAAAACTGAAATTTTTAATCATAAAATGATTTTCTGGACTTTTAAAATGCTTTTTCAAAATTCTGTGTGTTGAAGTATAGGCAGTGCTGTCTTGGGTTAGACATGCAATGTCTTTGCTGCTTCGGCTTCTGATTGTCCTCAGCACACCATTCTTGGGGTAAATGTTACACAGGCTACCTGAAGGTATCGCTGCCTTACTGCTAGCATGACCTAAGTATCACGAGTCCTAAAATCAATGCCGGTTTCCCAGTTACAGGTAAGCAGGTATGAAATAAGGCCCTTTAGATTTGATTGAATGTGCCACCCTCCTTGTGCAGGGACACAGGAGGACTCCCTCTGCTTCGCAGTGGAGGTGTAGCTAGTGATTTCTACCATCTCCCCATACTCTCGCTCCCAATTCATGCAGTTCAGGAAAATACTGTGAAACTACCATTGTTTAAAATCATAAAGTCCAAGAGTAACTGCTGAGTGATTTTCAATTTTGATAAATTCATTTATCAAGAAAATTTTCTGTAAAGTTGCCACTAGTTCAGTGAAAGGCTAGCCTTATCCCTCACTTGTATAATAGCTTATTTCCAAGTAACCAATGAGTTTCACCACAGAACTGATTAAAAAAAAAGTCAGGACTTGAAGAAAACATTTGCAGTCTTTTTTAAGTTTTTATTTTGCTGTTTATTGAGAGGTTAATACTTACTACAAAGAGACTTTTTTCACATGTTCTTAAAAGGTAAATGGTTTATTAATGGCAACATGTAGACAAATTAGAGAGGGATTCATCTGGTATTTCTATGTAGGGTAGGTGTTTATGCTGAGAACTATAACTGGCTATATTTATCCAAAATAAAATAAAGCTGCAACCAGATTGTTTCTTGCTGTCATTTAGGGAAAATATAGAAAAATCAAGTATTGTCCCTTCTAAGTTTTCAACAAAACGTAAGCCAAGAAATTCAAATTTCTATTCTTTTTTTTTTTTTTTTTAAGATATAGAGAAGTCTTAACAAGCTGTGCTGTCTCCCAGACCTTCTGAAGAGCTTCCATTTTGTCCGTTCATACTCCAGGAGCTCGCTCTACATTTGCATTGTCTGCACAAAAAATAAGAGCAGTGTGTTGGCAGTGCTGGGTCCTCCTGGGGCAGTCCTGCAGGTCTAGGGTACAGGATTCAGGTTTAAGGATTGCTCCTTGATTCCAGGCATGCGTGGGAGCCTGGCTGCAAGTAGATAGGGACCAGCTCCCCACCAGAGCGAAGGTTTATAAACTGAACTGTTTATGTTAAAAGTTCATAGAGTGGGTTACAAAGAGTGGGGGAATACCTCAACATCAAATAGCTAAACATTTTGAATGTCCAGACAGGCTTCTCTCTGAAATACTGATTAGCTTTTTCTAGTTCCTGAGGCTAAAGGGTCATTTTCATGCCTAGTGCTAGTGGGAAAGCTTGCACTCCAGTTTGCATTGGGAAGAAGACCTCTTCCCACCAGCTTAGGCTGGTATATGTGCATGATTGTTACAGGCTGTGCTGTTTGGCGAATCTGCCCTGTCCGGTAGACTGCAAGTCCAAACTGCTGCTCTGTAATGAAGGCAAGTGCCAGAAATGCCCCTGAGTATGGTCTGTGTAGAGCTAAATCTGCCGTGATTTAGAGAGGAGCTGTAAGTGCTGGTGTGGCTGTGCAAACTTCAGGGCTGCTGCCATTGTCATGGATGTATTCCAAGCAAGTAAAACTTTCTCATAGGATGGCTCAAATCAAATGATAAAAAAGAAAGGCATTGCAGATTATGGCAAAGTTTCTTTCTCATTCTCCCATGCTCCCTGTGTCTCCCCCAGTAGCGAGGAGATGGTCCTTGCCCCTCCCGGTCTGGCGTGCAGATAAGACACAGTTGGAATGAGTTTTCCTTTTGCGTTGGATGACAAAATGTAGTCTGTGTTGATAGAACTAAATCGCTTCATCCTGCCACAGTGCAGAGATTATGACTGCAGCCAGAGGAAACCCAGACCATTTTCTCCCCAGTTCCGAAATGAGACTTTGATGCTCAGGAGATGTTGGGGTTTTTTTTCCTGTTACCCCAGTTGATGTTATAGACACCTAAAACACCCCTCTCTCTGACTGGCAGAGGGTGTGGCTAAGATGACCTCCTGGTGTCTGTCTTATTTTCTTGATGCATTTTGGACACGATCCAGTGGAAAGTATTTGTGGTCCAGCTGTCCTGGTGCATGGTGGATCTGACACTGACTCATCCAGGAGCACCAGGAAGACATGAGCAAAGCTGCCCCCTGACCTTGCGAGAGGGGCTGCACAGGGAGCTCCCACCGTTCGATTAACCCCGAGATGCTGCCACAGCTGCAACACTTCAGTCCTTGGCTTCGTGGTAGCAGAGCTATTGGGGAAAAAGGATCACTTCACATGTCCCAAGATATTAATCTGATTTACACGACAGTCACAAGAGGATTTTTCTGACGTCTCTGCAAAAATGGAGAGAAATGGGGTATGCACCGAAGCAATAACCTGCTTTGCTTTAGCCACTGACTCTGCAGGCGCAGAGTACATGTCCTAATTTTTGTCAGCTCTACTTAGGACCCTTGAGCTCTCCAAGACCTCAGTAACTCTCTGCTGTGTCCCTTCTAAAGGTTTCTTCCCATTTCTGTTCAAAGTCCATGGTCAGCAAATGGGAGGTGACCAAGCCACATCAGTGGTTGCTGACTTCAGGCTTCATGTCGCTGCCTGGGTGGATGCTTGGGCTATTTCTCGGCACAGAAACACAGAGGGTTTTGTAGTGAACTGTTTGGGAGAGAAATTGTGCTAGCATTCTGGATTAAATTAGATCTAAATTTACATATGTATCTTTTTTGCATGTTTTAAAAAAAATCAGGCATATCTTAAAAATCAGTGTTAAGCTATGGTACTAGAGGTGAGAAAATCAGACTGCTTTGTACATATGCAGGGATATTTTGTTTGGATTTCATGATGTACATTAAAATGTGTGCTAGAAGACAATCCCAATGGAAGCCCAGTGGCATTGAGGGGGGTTAACTTTTTTTAAACTTTCATATGTTGTCTGTTTATTTTGTCTTCAGCACCTGGTCTCAGTTGGCTCCAAACTGGATAGTAATTTTCATTGAAATGTTTATAACATGAAGCCTTTTTTTTTTTCTTTTTTAACATGAGACATATGCCTGCAGCTCTGCAGGCTGCTGTCTCGCTGCCAACTTAGCAGGACAGCCAACTGCAACAGGAAACTGATACGGTGCAATTTTCATTAATGATTTGTATTCTTTTTCAGCCTGCAAATTCAATAGCATTTAAAAGATGCTCCTAACATCAAATATCTTTTTTCTTAAGCATAAAATGAACACAGAAACTGCTTTAGAATTAAGCAACTTTTTAAAAGGTACTCATGTATGTGGCAAGGCTAAATCAGTTTTTTTCTATTTTCCATACGAGTCACTTCCTTGCAAAACCTTCAAGTTTTGGCATATTGTAAAATTATGAGTAAATTCTTGCTGTTTTGCAGAGCACACCCAGCCTGGCAAACCAAAAATGGTAAGGTATTAAATAACTGTCAAATTAAGAAGAAAAAAAAGAAAAGTACTTGTTAGTAGTCACCACCCATTGACAGAAACCTACTGAGATTCTGGAGGTTTGTTTTTCTTTTGCATACAGCCACAAATGCTAAGGTACTTGCTGTAGATAGCCGAATTTTTCTTTGTTACATTTGAGTGCCACCTTCTAAGAGTTTCTAAGTATTCTATTGTAATTCTTGTCAATTTGATATCTGTTTTAAATACCATGCTGTGTGCTGGATCTGATAGCACAAGGACAGACAGCATTGCCTCCACCAAGGCAAGGAGGAATAACTGTCAGCCTTGGATATTTGTAGTTTTCTTCAATTTTTTTTTTCTGATGATAATTCTTTTGTGCTTATCATGAGATTTTATCAGGGGTGAATTCTGTCCTTCACATTTTGGGCAGTCAACCTGTTTCAGGCTAGCTATCTCCATGTATTTTAATGATCATGCAGTAAGTTGAAATCCAGTACTTCAAGAAGCAGTCAAGCCCAGAGGCATAAAATGGAGTCATAAGGCTGTGCATTATCACAGTGCTAAACCAAAGAAATTTCTTGAATAACTGATAATAACCCCTCTTTTATTTTGTAAATCTTTGCTGTGTTGGTCTTAACATCTCAACAGCAGAACTAGGAATATGAAAATCACATTGAAAAGGATTTCTAGAATTTAATACATAGGTCAGCCATTTATGACTTGACCATCCATCACTTGCCCATGCCGTTCACTAGTCAGCCTGCCCTAATTTTCCCCTCTTCAACCCAGGCTTTGGAGACTCATGAATTTTGGCTCTGGAGATCTTCTGTTCAGTCATTCATTATAGTCAAGATAATTTGCTTTCACGTATATTACACTATAAGGGTCAGGTTCTGCTTCTGCATAAATCAGTGTGAAAACACGCAGTATTCCTCCTGCTTGCAACAGTCCTGAGATGAACCTAAAAGGACAGATCAAACTATTGGGATGTGGTCCATAGATCAATTCTGACATAAGGGGATAAGCAGGATTAAATATTTTCATTGATCTGTCACCCTTGCTAATACAACTTTTTCTTAGTATAACAATTTAAATACCTTCCTTAGAACTGTTGTTAGTGCTACTACCATTTTGTTTTCAATAACATCTAAATATTGTCACGTACTGCAGAAGTTCAAAAGCACTACCTTATTTAAACATGTACTTTCTCACAAATCTTGTGTACTCAAGCCCTTATTATAAACCTAAGAGGCAGATCTCTCATGATCTTGGATTTTGAATCAACATGGAGAAGGTGCTCTTACACTCTCTTTCTCCCTAGTTGTTCTTGTTTAGTTTTAAATTTTATAGTTGAGTAAATGTCACCTCTGGTGGTTAAAGTTCAGGTCAAGTTACATTTTGCTGTGACCCTCCTGCTCTCTTTTGTAGACACTGGGACTGTGGTCTGTCAAGACAGGAAAGTTCACAGATCATAGCCTAAGGAATTTTTTCCCCTTTCTTTCTTGGATATTCTTTCGTCAGGCAAGGAAAGTAGTGTTTGTAAAATTGGATTGAGGGAGTTCTGTTAATTGCGAGTTTTGTGTAAATAACAGGATGATGTTTGTGCCCTACACAATTTTAGAAAGCATTATGCATTGCTGAGGCTGGTTTAGAACCAAATGTCTGATTCTCTTTTAATTTCCCACTTCATTCATTAAAATAAACATTACTGTGGAAATACTTGCCTGATGAGAGGTGGTAACAGCCAGTCATAGCCAATTAGACACATTTATTTAATGAAAAACAATACAAATATGTATTTGACTTGCATGGATTTGTGTTAATGTGGGGGATGTGTGGATATAATGTGCGACTGTTCCTGAGTTATTCAAATCTCCTTCAGGCTTTTTTTTCTGGTGCTGGCTATGCATATTTGTTTTACAGATCTATGTACAGCGTGTGTGTTGATGTAGCCCCAAGACTTTAAAAAAAAACCAGAGGGAGAGATAGGTATATTTAGAGTTATAAAACAATCTTAGGGGAGTGCTTATAGCCATGGAGAAGTGCTGCTGCCTGTTCACCATGCAGAACTACCCAGATGACAGCTTCTTTCCCAGACTGTTACCGAATATCAGCATGTCTGTACCCAGGAGGCTCCCCTGAGGTATGCCCTGATCCCAGCGGGAATTCTGCCTTTCTTCCTTATGCTCGTGAAATGTTGAGCAATTGGAGAATATATAGACATGGCAGAGGCACCCTCCTGTTAGCTTAAAGGAGATTTATTAGAATGGAGGCTGCAAATGAGAAAAACCTAATAAAATAAAAATTTGGAAAGAGTTTGTGCTTCCTGTAGCTTTGCCTAATAGCAGATGAGAATTGGGAGTCAGAGAATCTAATTCTTCAGTTTCTTCATCATCTTTTCTCTTCTTCCCCTTTCTGCCACCTTCTGCATATTCTGCTCACATTTCTGCAAATCCTGTGTGCTAAGTGAGGAAGAAATGGCAGAAGAAATACTAGGGGCTAATCAATTGCGTCCGTATCTTAAAGTTGTTCGTGCTGAGGAACTGTAATTTTGGCATTTATTAACTTTTGAGTGCTTGCCTTCACAAACTCACTGTTGTTCCTTTGATGCTTTCCACATAATGTCCGAAGTAAGCAAACAAAACACTTAAAAGCTGAAACAACATTTAGACTATAGACAATGATACTTATTTTACTGGCAGTTCAAATAATTTGGCTGCACATCATAGCTGTCTGCTGCCTGCACTAGTGACGTGATCAGTGCAATAGCAGGTTGTCTTCCAAATGAACCAAATGTTTACCAGTGGGTAAACATACCACGTAGGCTTTGCAGGTATTTGACAGCAACAGAGTAGAAAGATTTATGAATTATTGATTCAATTTGAGATTTTTCTGCCTATATTCCTCTAGCTTCTTTTGTCTCTCCATGCCACAGCTCTTTTCCCCCCACCATCCATCTCGTGTTCCTCCCTGACCATCTGTTTTTGCTTCTGCCTCCACTTCCAGCCTGCTACCCCAGTTCTTCCCTCTGCCTCTCCATCACCCACGTGGATCCAGTCCACCCTTAACTACTTGCTACATTTCCTTTTTTGGTCCACCTCCTCCTAAAGTCTTCCTTTGCTCTCCCCAGGCTCCCACCCATAGGCTGTCTTGCACCTCTGCTGCATTCGTGTATGTGAAGTATCTTCCTACCCTTTGTTATTCCTAATTTCAGGTCAAGCATTTATGGGGAGGAGACTCAGGCCATCAGTTGTTGTATCCCCATGTGAAAATGCCATGTTCTTACTCTTCCACTCATAGATTTCCTCTGTTCCCTAGAACAAGCTACCAGTTCCAGCCACAACTGGCTACCAAATTAATTTTTAAAAAGGAAAAAATAAAAATAAAATTAAACAAAGGCATTATGCTTATTTTTTATAGCTCCCTAAAACCCCTCTGTTCCTACATTATTACCCCAAAACACTTGTACCAATCAGGGATGGAAGTGGAGTATGGGTTTGTTCCCACCACCCTACTTTAACCCAAGTTTAAAATAGGAACCTTGTCTGTCTGCCTGTCTTTTTATGGCCAACAGAAAGAGGTTCTTCAAGGGCATGATTCATCTTGTTTAGTTGGGTGCCTTGAACAAGCCTTATGACGTAAGTACCTGCACCTCTGTTCCCAAGGGAGAGGTGTGGGAAGCATCCTCCACCAAGTTGGTTATGTACCTGGGAAGCAGGTTATGTACCTGTGTGGCGTGTGCCTGCCTGGCTTGTACCTGCCTGGCTTGTGAGGTGGCTGCAAGGAGCTCCAGCAGGCTGGCGGCGGTCAGTGCCCAAGCTGCTCCTGGGGGCATCATCAGTAAAGGTCAGGTTGCAAAGGCTGGATGTTGCCTTATTTCTGTTTATGATTATTCATTGGTGCCTTTCTATTTGATTCATGTTCTGCAAATCCCTTCTTTCTTCAGAAATAGCCTTATATTGAAAGTTCATCTCCTTTCATAGGTGCTATCCTTGTCTAAAGGTCTGGATATTTTTGAGTTCATGGCCCCCAAGTTACGTTCATGGTGGTTCCTTCTCAGTTCTTGTGTCTTAGACAGTATTTCTCTGCGCAGAAAACACATGTTTATCTGGCGTATGTTTTGAGAAACAAGAATCTGCATAAGTGATAGTAATACTCATTTACAGCTGGTTTTGTGAGACAAGAAATGACAATCTTTGCTATTTTTGCTTCCATTTTCCATGACCATTTACCATCTGCTTCTCCAGCAGCGCAGTGTTTCTGGCAGATAGACAGGAGCTGGGAGTGCATCATGCCTTTTATTTTGCAGTGGGTGGGGGTTTCTGCACTTTGCAATGCTCATGTCCCTTCCTTAACTAACTCCCTCCATGGCCCTGGGTTTGAGGTGCTGTCTTGTGTGTTGCCTGCACAAGTAACTTCTTCCAGTCTCTTGCTTGTAGTGGTAGACAGAACGGTTTGGTTTGTTTTTCCTTGTAGTGGCTATGATTGTTGGATTTAATATCTATTTGATTCTAGTATATTCATCAGTATCTCTTTCCTGGTTTCGAGGAGATAAACTGGGATGAGTCATAGAGCACTTATTCCCAGAGATAGCTTCGGCAATCAAAAAGGGACCATGAATACTTCAGGCAAAAGTACTAGATATTAGGCATAGATGGTATGAAGGTCACTGTTTTTCGTTATTTTTTTCCCCCTCCCTAAGTAGATGAAGTTCTCTTCAAACAGACTGCAGAAATACCAATTAGAGTGCTTCATTCTGAAATGTAATCAAATTTAAAATGTAAAAAATCCCTTTCGGCTACAGTATAATCGGAGCCCCTAATTATGAAAGGCATATGTTCCCTTCCATCTTTCTTCCCTCCACCCATGTAGATAATTGTCCTTCTCGAATGATTTCTTCTTTGTCAAAATCTTTGTGACGTTCTACTCCTGGTTTGCTCAAAGCAATGCTGTTATCTGGTGCATTAGGTTTGTGTTGTTGGATTCTCACAGGATAATATCCAGTATAGTTACACTGATTACTTGCTGGTTTGTGTGTCATCTGTGTTTTGGAATATCTCAAAGCTTGTCAGTCTTCCGGTGGGGATTACATCATTTTGGGGGTCTCAACTGTTCTGAAACAAAAGCATACTTCAGTGGTAAAATATGTATGCCCGGACAGCTGGCAGTCTTTCAAGGCTCCCAACTTGACACAGAGTTAATCTCAGAGAAATGTATTTTCTTCTATTCATAGTAACTAAACAATTATTTCCGTGGTGGGTTTTTTTTCCCCCTTTCTTAATGTTGTGTTTTCTTTATGGATGGTAATTACTGACATAAAATGCATTTCTTTGTTTTTTTCCCAGCCACTGCAGGATTTATTCTGGGGTGGTGATTTTGGTTTCTACATGGTTTCTGAATGTTTTGGCAATGGTCAATTCAAATTAATAATTGTTTCTGTAGTGGTAAGCCTGATCTTGTTTGAAAAGTGCAAATCTCTCTGTTCTTAGCTTGCCTTTTTCAGGGACAGACCTTTGGGGAGAAAGGTACCTGCACCTGCTAAGCTACCTTGTCCGGTATTGAATTATTGGTACATCTGCAAATTAGTATCACAGACTGTATCACCCGTCACATAAGCACCATTTATGTTGTAAAGGCTTCATAAGGGTTGAATTAAAGCACAGGTTGTTGCACTAGGGTGGATTTCGTCCCAAAATCCACTGTATAAAATGGCTTCAGAGCTGTTAGGAGAAGATGCTAGGAAAAACAGCAATGCAAAATTGGACCAAGAATTTGCCATGTGCGTAATTAATCTAGATTTTCATCCTATTCCTACTGCTTTGTTAGGTTCAAAGATACATGCATTTAACTTGTTCTGAGGAAAACCTGTCTGCCAGACTACCAACTCCCAGCTTGTATTTTGGCTGCCCAATTCCAGGCTCATGCCCTGGTGGGTCCCTGGTGGGTACCAGCTTCTACAGTCAGGATCACCCACGCGCGGGCAAAGCCTGCTTCAGAAGCCGCTGCATTCAGAGGCACTGCATGAATCTGTCTTGCAGACCTACGAGGTGAGGATGTAGCCGAAGTGAAAACACCTGCAGAATATTCTCAGCTTCAACAGAGCATCTATTTTATTTTCCTAAAATATAATTTCATCAAATATTTTTATCATATCTCCCTAATGTTAAAAATTTACCTTTCCATTTGAAAGAGTTTGAGTAACTGATATGAACTAATAATAACAAATATAAAATGTAAATGAACTAATAATACTAATTTATTTTCATTTGACATCTAGTACAAATAAATAAATTACTATTGTTGGGCGTATATGTCTGAATATATTTCTATATTTGATTCACCAGAAAACTTGTGTGAGTTAATAGCTTGAAGAAGGTAAAGTTGATATTTTGATAGATTTTTCTTTAATTTGCAAAGATTTCATGTTAAAAGAGTTAATGGGAGTGGGGAATTTATGCTTTTGTTTCATATAAGATGCAGACATCACTGGCATGACAGACAAGTTCTTTCTGTATGTAGAAAAGCATTTAAATAAGTGGAAAGTGAATATGAAAAAGTTCAGGGTTTTTTTTTTAAGACTGGAGCTTTCCAAAAACGTCCTTTAGAGAGATTTTATATCTCCTTTTAATTTACCACACATTAATGAAATCTATGTTCCTCTTAATTTTCGTGGAATTTAATTTTAATTACCTCATTTTTTCTTGTGTGCAAGAACTTCACACTATAAAGAGATTAGATGACCTTCATTCATTCTTTTCAAGGCACACCACTGCCAAAAGAGCACTTTGTAAGCAATTAAGTGGAATTGTGCAAGCTCTTATTGCTGTTGTTTAAATCTATGACAAGTCTGATTTCCCATTGGTTTGCATGCAAGTCATGCAGTCAAGTATCTAAGTATGCAGGTCGTGCAAATTACAAGTTTATTGAAGGGTCAGTGTAGTTCTCAATGGCAGCTGTTCATAGGATCCTTAACACTGAGCTGAAAATTTATCTTTTGATTTGCATGGTTCTCACCCCTAAAAACATTATAAGGTCTCAAGAGCATTACTATTGTTAACTAAATAGTGGTTATGTCTTTCAGTTTACTTAGGCATCAGACCAAAGATCATTGAAGTCAATATGAATTCTTCCACTTCCATCGGCATCCTCTGGGTCATGCTCTTAATAAACTGTTATGTTCGCTATCCAAACCAGAAGAGATTACAGAATAAAAACTGGTGCGGTACAAACCAAAATGGATTCAATGACAGCCTGAAGTACTAATTCTACCTCCAGTCAAAGCAGTGGAAGATACAAAAATATCCCACGGCCAAAGTTGGGACTGTTTGTTGCCTTAAAGTTACCTTGCGGCTAACCTAACCATGGTAAAAACATTTTGGCATGACCACCTTGCCCACACACCGATGGGATGGGCAATAAAACGCCATGTAAGACTTTGGAATGTGAACACTTATCATTAGGCAAACACCATGAAGTAAAAAAAAAGGGGTTGATCTCTGTTTGGAAGATCTTTTAATTGTGATAGAACAACTATATTTATACTGCAGAAGTTTTGAAAGATGTGGTGAAGATGACAGTAAGAATTAAGAAGCCCTATATCGAGAACCCTGAAAATAGTCTTGGTATAGAAAGTTGGTAGTCTAAAAATTAGGAATTCAGGTATTGTACTGTATGAAAGTTTTGTAATAAGGATAAAGGAGGAAATACATGATGTTATGCAACATCAGTCAGTTAGCATTCAGAGGAATAAATGGAAGGAAAAAACCAAACCAAAAGACTATATTTAACCCTTTCACATCATTACATTATAACTGAGTAATCCAGTGGAATTTAAAAAATATTTTTGTAAGTAAAAGAAAGGGAAGGGAAATACCCTAATAGTAAAAATATTCCAGACAACCAATGAAGTGGGGATAAAAAATGTGCAATAGAAAAAAATAATTACCTGATTTTGAAGCTTGACTTTAAGGCAAGCATCTTCAACCTTCTCTCTGGAAAGGCTTAGAAAAGCAGAATTTTGTTCATTAAGCAAGTCTAATTTTGGATGGGTCTGTTCAGGCCCTTACTGAACATCACAAGAGGAGTATTCCTACAGGTGAACAACATAGTTAGAAGGAAAATTTCAGTCTGAACTGAGGGATGACACATGCAGTAAAATGTATTAACCTTGTGGGAAACCTTAATGATAGTAAACTTTTTTGTCTGTGTGGTGCTGAATTTCAGCTTTGCAACAAGAAAAAGCACGATCTGCTCAAATCTGATAATGGTATTCATCTTAAAATTTAATTTTATTTAGTTTAATTTTTAAAATGTAAGATTTTTTTGAATTATCAAAAAGGAACTGAAAGAAATGGGTATCATTCTGCTAAATTGTTATCTGCTTTCCAGTTTTGTTCCATGCTAAATTATTCCCTTGACAAACAGAATAGAAAGTATTTGTACTTCAGACATTTTATGATTAATCAGCCTCTGTGTTTAAGTCTGGATTAATAAAAACAGAGCTACTGTTGAAGGGCAGAAATAATCATGCTGGCTTATGCTTGCAGTCAGTATTCCTGCCTCTGTAGGAGTACATATTTTCCAGCGTGTAGCAAATACCATGTAGAAGGTACAGCAGTGATGGAGCAAACAGCAAAGCCTTTCCCTTACACTTTATACAGTTCAGTAGCAGAGGTGCCTTGGTATTACTAGTGGCTAGTTGTTCATGTCAGGTGCCTGGGATTCATTTTGGATGGTGGCAAATTCTCAAAAGGTGTTTGTTACTACTGGCCAAGAGAAGGTGACTAGTTAGGCTGGTGCTCCTCACCCCTGAGAATCAGGTCCGCTTGATTTTTTTAAATTGGCTTTATGGTCCAGACGGACTGGTTTCTTTGAAGAACTTTTGAACACGATTCACCAGCTACTTTGAAAAGATTACCATTGAAGGCCCTCGGTACAATTTTCAGTGCTCCCTTGAGATCACAGCTTTGGTAGAAATTGCTTCTCTGATATTTTGCAGATGCACCCAGAGGGGATCTCGGCTCAGGTTTCTGGCTGCTTTATCGTGCAGCCACGAGGCCCTTGGGGGTGGGGGAGCACCATGCATCGCTGAGGACATCTGAAGTTCAGACTTACCTAAGAGAAGAAGCTGAGCCACAGGGTCCACGCTTTGCCCCTGCGTGTCTGTGTTGGTTGGAAAGCGGGGCCAGTGCTGAAAATCAAAGTGAAGAGGTGCACACCGTGAATACTGGCTTTGTTTCTCAACCCTGTTTATCAAAGAGGAAGGTACTTATTAGCACAGAAGTGAGAAGGGAGTGTTGCTGGCCTGAAAGTCATTGTTATCTGGATTTTTGCATGGGAATAGATGGAGAGAAGAAAATGTTCCTCCAAACACAGTCTTATCCACTAGCTCATTTCATAATTTCCTTCACACAATCAATTTGCATTCTTTACAAGCGGTGTCTCACTTCTGGTTTTTCTCAGCCAAGGGGAAATGGAAGAAAATGGTTCATTTTCTTGTATGACTTTGGCATCTTCCACACTTCATAAGATTTTCTTCTAAAGATGGTCTTGAATACAAGTGTTTACATGGTTTAGAACAGGAGAGGCAGGTTTTTTTGACTGATGCCTGAAATTGTGCATGCAGATTTATAGTGTATGTCCTCACTATGTGCACAAGTGATGATTTGTTCAGATAAAGTTGCTCAGTTTGCCCAGGCAAATGCTACACCATGACAAAGTACCATTATATGTAAAGATCAGTATAGAAAAACAAAGGAAAAGGTCATTCTGAAATAACCATGATTATTTATTCATTATTATAATCATTAACATAATAATGTAAGATGTTGTTGAGTTTTCTTGAATACCTGAAAAAAAAGGTATTTCCATATGCAGGACAATTCAGCAGAAAAGAGTTTCTTTCTGGCCAGTAGTCTTAAGGACAAGTAATGAAAAACTGTAATAGTTCCCAGTTACTATAGATCAGCAGAAACTTATAGTGGTTTACAGGATTGTTTTACAGTTGTTATTGGGTTTAGCTTGGATTAATTCCCTGATCTAGTTCACAGTGCAGTTTGTCTATCAGCTCGTACCAGCCTGGCCAAGGGAGCTGGTTTGCAGTGCCAGAGGGTGCTGGGAGGGGTGAGGACTCCTGCCGTCATCCTGGCTGCTGGGCAGCCTGGTCAACCATTTGCTTCATGAACTTTAAATCCACACGATTAGCGCTTTATCAGTCAAATTCACAGATTCCATAGCTTTCACCAAGGCATCCTGCTCCTTTTTCTGTTCAGTCTTTCCTCTGGTTGTTGAACCGTTGGTGAAATAAAATAGCAGGCAACCCTCCTGGAGACAGGAGAAGTCATGTCAGTCCTCCTCCAGCACCCTTCAGCACGTAGCTGGTCCAGCAGCTTTTGTCTGCTCGTAATAGCAGAAATGCATCCTAACGAGTGGTCAGTTGTGTTGTTGGATGGGTGCGAAATCCCACTTCCCTCTTCCCTCCCCATCCCCACAGCACTCTAAGGGCACTGGCTGTATCTTTATATGCTCTCCTTTATTCATTTTAATCTAATCTACCTCCCTTACATCATTCTCCTCTCTTCCTGCCGGGAAGTCATGCTGAGGGGAGCTCCCCTGGTCCCCTGAGAGTTGTCTCAGGAGATATCTTGTGCTGTTGAAGGCCCCGTTTCACGCTTTGTGCAATGCAGACGGTCTAGACACAAATTGCATTTTGTCTTTCAATGTAAAGCGCTATATTTTTAACGCATAGCTCCAATAAATACAGCAAGAGAACCAGTTAGCAATGGTACCTTAAGGCAGGTATTGGAGTTTTATACGGCATCAGTATGGCATATTTTATATGTCCAGCTCAGGAACATAGCTTCCAGGATATGGGGTTACTAAAAGCAATACCACGGTACTTTGGTGTGCTACCTTAAGTCCCTGCTGTATTTTTTCATACTTTATTCTTTTTAAGTAGCTGTCAGTAATGCTGCTCCCCAAGAGATTACTGCTTCAACACAATAGTCAGACTTAGTCTGTTAATCAGCCAGTTATGTCATATCTAGCCACATTGATTTAAGCAACTATATAGCTTAGCCTCTGCAATTTTTTTGATAGATTATATTTTGCCCACAAATCGTACCAATTTCTGTCTGGATGAAATGTGAAATTAAATTTTAAAAGTGCAAGCAGTATTTATTTTTAATCAATTATATAAAGCTTCCTTAAATGTGCTAAAGACTTTTTAAAAAACTGAATTCAAAGACATTTTGATGAATTTAAATGCAAGTTTTTCCAGTTAATAATGGAGCTGACAGATCATAATGTCATAAAAGCTTCGCTTGACTAGACCTCATCTGTTGCTATCTAGTTTTTATCCGTAAATTGGAAATTGGTTCACTGTATCTAGCAACCAAAGATTTTCTCAGCTTTGAGTGAACTAGCCTTTGAATTGAGCTAGATGAATAAACTGACTTAAAGAAGATGTTCTCCCTGCACCTGCAGAAGAAGCTGCAGCTGCCAAAAGATGAATACTTCAAAAAACTTGGATCCCTAGGATTTAGCCAGTGATTTCTGCCAGTTCAGTACTTTGATGTTCTTTAAAAGTTCAGCACCAAATGCACAGTAATGGAGGTTATTATGTAAGTATAACCCTTTAAAAAAACAAACAAACAAAAAAAAAACATAATCTCAATTTGGAAAAGTAATGAGCAAAAAAATCCAACTTAAATAAAACTTTGTTGGTGGAGGTGGTTTTTAATACCTGCTTCTTATTTACACTCTTGTCTCTGAAATCAGCACAAGCTTTCCATGTGACTCTCTTTGTGCAGGTGATGGAGGTCAGCTGCCAGCAGAGAGGTATTAATTTAAAAGAAAAAAAGATAAACCAGGGAGGGAAGCATAATTTCAGTAAGTCACTAGGAATGGACGGTGTTCATCCAAGGTTTCTGAAAGAATTTCAGGAGGGAGCAGCTGAGTTACAGTCATATGTAACTCACTGAAAACAATTACTTCAGCAAGAAACAGATGTGACTGATAGGATATCTAACTTAGGAAAGTAGGTATAATTAAGAACATTACTGTCCTACAGGCATGAACAATAAAGTGCTGAAGAGAGAAGTGTAAAGGCAGGAGGAGGAGGAGGAGGCTGTTGAACTCTGGAAGCACGGGCAGGAAAGCTCGGGGATGCAGGAGAGGGCAGTGCCCGGGGCCAGGGCTTATGGTAGTGACCCATGCAGGAACTCACCCCAGTTTTTAACAGCACTGTAGATAAATTCCTGCTCCTCCTGATGAAGTGAGGGTAGCCATCAGGGACCTGGATTATTAGTGATGGGCTGGTAGGCATTGTGAGGGGAGGAGGAGGGAGCTATTCAACACATAGTCCTCTTCACTTTATTCTGCTTGAAAATGCAAAAAGATTGTGATAATTTCCAGAAAAATCAAAGATCATGATAATTTCCAGAAAATTTTTACACAGTTAGAAAACAGGTTACAGAACTTCACTGAGGTCAAATGCAAGGTGGCAAGTATTGGAAAGATCATGTCACTGTCTCTTTGTCCTGTATCCAGGGATAATGATGACTGGCTAAGTTTTTTTGCAAGTAAGAGATTAGCTGTATGTCTTAAGCCTAGACAGCAGCTGTCAGATAAATTAATTTAATATTAGCATATTTTTGAGTGGTTTATTTTGCATAAATTGAGATTGAACTTTGCAAATGAAATCCTCCTCCTTGTTATGTTCAGCTCTTGTCATAAATTAATGGAAAAGGTAGAGAAATGAAGCAATTGGAAGTGAATAGCTGGAAAATCATGTAAGGAACAAGGGTTAGCTGGAAAAGTTTAGAAGAAGCATGGGAAAAAAACCAAAGAAGTCTAATCCATGAGGTTTTGTATGAAGAATTTTATTGAGAGTTCTTATTTGCCTGTAGTATAGGGACACTGAAATTTAAAAGCCAGGCATCAATGGAGATGTCATTTCAGCTATAGCTTTGGTGTTCATTTTCTAATGTGAACCCAGGAGACAAATGCACACAATCCCATGTGTGCACATACGCACTTTCACAAACTTCCATAAACATACATGCCCTGGAAAATCCGCCCATGTCTGGAAGATGATTCTACAAAGGCAAGATCTAAAGCTAAACTCCTTTCTCGTGCTCTTGCCTGAGCAGACTCTGCGGGATTATATCGCAAGCAGTCACGTTGCAGGGAACACATGCTGGTATTTCAGCTGGTCAGGTGTCACGTTTTTTAAAGATAGCATCCTTTTAGCAGAAAAAACCCTCAAACACCGGAACAAAATACAAAATAGAGTTAAATTATATCAGAGATATAGATGAAATATATTCTATTAGTAGTGATGATGTGGTAGAAATAGAAAGAGAAATGCCATATTTCACAGTTGGGCACTTCAAAGGGTACTCCTCTCCCAGTAATCCTCTGATCTGCTTCATGTCACAGGTCACCTAAACAGTATTTATAAAACTCCTGGCTGGAGGACTCATTCAGGATTTAAGGTGTCGCAACTTTTTTGACATCAAAAGTTCAAGTGCACCGATATTTCTCTGACAATGTTATATCAGAGTTAATTTTTATGTAGACTCATGTTTATGAATGTTATGAATATGTCTCCTCAAGACACTTGCCTGGAGAGGGGGGAAATTTTTCTCCTGACAGCCATGTGATGAGATTAGACAATGTCTGGTAGTTAGCTGAGTGCTACTTCGAACATGCTTGAAAAGGTGAGGACCAAAGCAGAAGTCAAAAGGCTTGGCTTAACCACTGACCCATGTATCACTAAGAAATTGGTGTGAACTCTAGGTTCCCATTATACCTGAATGTAAATATTAATGTTCTCCTCCAAAGTGCTTTGCCACCTTGAAGAGTAAAATGCAATGACAGCAATAGCTGCTATAATTTTGAGTTTGGGCTGGGCTTGGATGTAAAGTTTTACTTTTGGCAGCAAGCTCATTCTGGGAGCTTGGTGCTCGGTCAGCGATTGATTCTGCTTTCTCAGGCAGGCATCGTCCATGATTGTAGGTGACCTTTCCAAATCCTCCAAGCCATGAGGGTTTGGGAATTTTATACTCATCAAAGAGTTGCTAGTTGCTTCAACTAGGTGGGTCCTATCTTCCACTCTTTCCACAAAGTTTACTTTTTACTCTGTCTTATTAGTCCAAGAAAATGATGGCGTAAGCTTACTACTGCAAGTCCTCGTGCAGTTTCTTGCAGACCCTTGTGGTAGGAAAGCTGCTCTGTGAAGGCTGGGTGCTAGGCCTGTTGGTGGGCATTTGAAGAGACTTTTTTCGTGGTTTTCTTCCTGTTTCATTTTTACAAGAAAGGAGAGCATATTCAAAATATTTCTACAGCACCAAGGTGAAAGGACCAAGTTCTGACAGTCATAGCTGAAATAAAACTGTGAGTATTTTACTCTTGCCTAAGTAGGAATGCCTGGTTGCTTTGTCCATGAATGATTTGAGGGAAGAAGGATATTTTTTCAAATCTGTTTAATTAAGATGCCTCTTCAGTTCTCCCTGTCCTTCATTTCAATAGGTTTTCAGAGGCTTTCAAACCAGAACTACACAGGGCTCTGTTTCAAGTGCACAGTAAAGAGCTGATAATATAGCCTCTGTGGCTGGGGCACAGAATCTTCCTTATATAGCTTTTCTGAACAGGATACACTTGTTCTGCAACAGATCTTGTGTTGTTTATTCCCGATAACTATTCTCAAGTCAGTATAAATGACACTTCCAGATAACTTTCTTCCTCCCTGATAATAATCTGGTAGTTCATACCACTTTCCAAAAGTGTATATTTCTGTTTAGTTTTTTGGGGTGCATTTAGTATTTAGTATGGCCAAAGCAGTAATTCTTTCAGGATCTGCCAGCTAGATTGGTTTTGAAAAGAGTCTCTTCAAAGCAATGTCTGTTTAGAACTGACTTATTTATGTGCGGTTTCTGTTCCACAACAAAGCAGTCAAAGAAACGGAGCATCAGTTCCTGGTGCCTGAGAAAGAGGCCTGAGAAAGGTCTCAGAAAACAGGTATGATTTAGAAAGTCGTTTGCAAGAACTCTGTGTTCTGAATAGCTGTGTACTCCTGAACATTTCAGATCTTCTTTTTAAGGCTTTTTGTTTTGAGTGAAGCACTGACAGATGTGGAGGTGACAGTGGGTCATGCTGAAAGGGAAGTGATCAGGATCCAGGAAGGTTACTGGCAAAACTCTTCAAGAATGGTGCTCAGGACAGTTGTAGGGTCCTATAAATTTTGAGGGTTTAGGTAAATGGCTTAAAATAGTACTTAAAATACAGATACAGAGGTAGATTTACTTTTTTTTCCAGCAGATTAGATCATTCTCTCATCTCCCATTTTTGCTTATCAAAGCTTTCCATTTAATTTGATGGGCACACATGGATAATCCTGGAAGATTTTTCTTTAGATATAACTAGCTATTCCCTAGGTTGCAGAGGATACTTCTTCTACATGTGTTTTTTGATATGGAGCCAGCTCTAATATATCCATGAGAACTGTTTACATTAAAGGATTGCTGCCGAAGTACCCATAATTAAATTTATGCGGAGTTTTGAATAGCAGTTGTTGGTGTGTAGTTCATCAGCAGAGTCTAAATCAGTTTCAAACAGGTAATGGAGAGCTTCCCATATCCCCTATGGGATATGAAGACAGCTTCATGCCCTCTGCCAGAGGCACAGAGAAGAAGGACTCTTGGAGTCTTCTCATCACTTCTGGGCTTAGACTCCATCTGAGGAATTCTTGCTTCCCAGTCCTGCTAGCAACACCGATCTTGGCACTGGGAAATGCAGCATGAATCAACAGTGCTTCAGTTGATCCTGTCTGATAAGTCCCCCATTCAAATGTTTCTGTTCAACAAAACACTTCTAAACAGCACAGTGTTTGTAATGTAGCTGTCATAAAAACTTATCTAAAATATAGATCCATAGTAGGGATGCTAAAGGTAGGAGTAACTATATGGCATTATTTTCCAAATCGTTCAAGCAAAGCCTATCCATTTGAGCCTCTCTCTGAAACCTATGTATACATTCCTCAGTTTGTCTTTCTGTCCAAGTAGAGTGCCTTAGTGAAGTTGCTTGGGTGACATTACTGTCATAGGAGAAGAATTGAGTAGACACATAGAATGATTTGGATTGGAAGGGACCTCAAAGACCATCTAGTTCCAAACCCCCTGCCATGGGCAGGGACACCCTCCACTAGACCAGGTTGCCCAAAGCCCCATCCAGCCTGGCCTTGAACACTTCCAGGGATGGAGCCTCCACAGCCTCTCTGGGCAACCTGTTCCAGTGCATCACCACACTCACAGTAAAGAATTTCTCCCTTACATCCAATCTATATCTACCCTCTTTTAGTTTAAACTGAGTAGCAGTGCTCCTAGCTCTGCTGAACATAGCCCCCCGCTTTCCCACAGGCAAAAGGCAGTTGTCTGTAGGATTTTCATTCATGCTACTGAAGTATTTTGTGTGTGTGAAAATGCCTGCTCAAGGGAGGCTGGTAGGAAGGAAGCTGCTGGTTCCCCTGGGGCTAGAATAGGAGAAATGCTTTCATGTCCTGCAATGCAACGTGCACAGAAAGTCTGTAGAATTTTCCAGAGCAATGTTGGTCTTTCCATACAGACTTTTGCTACCAGCATCAAAACCCATGGCCCTTTAAAGTGTATTGCTGCGCTGCAGGAAGAGCATCATGCATGTAAACTTGTACTGTGCTGTACGTTGCAGTACAGCAACAGAGAACCTCTGGAGCAGGAAAATCTACTTCTTACACTACAATGGCTAAGCAGATTATTTTATGAATATAAAGAAAGTGATTGACCCTACTGTGCTTAACTGTTAATACAAAACTGAATTTCGTGTGAATTTACTCTTAACTCATTCGAAGCACTCAGGTGACAAAAGGAGTTCCCTTATGAAGCCCTGCTCCCCTCTCAAGCCCTCAACTATTTATAATTGTGTTAAAACCATGCATTTGAGCAATTCAAAGCTTTTATTATTTGATGTCTACTAAAAATTGCTGTCAAAGATTCTTTTTGAGAAACAATTTTGAATGAAGTTGAGAAGGGGCTCCTATTTTGTATCACCAACAAAATTCTTGTATTTTTCAAATGTTCATTACAAAAGCAGTAAAAAAGGTAGTCAGAGCAAGATCCACTTTAATATGGGCACATTCCCTACTGGTGCATATAGATTCTTCTGTTTACGCCTTGCTTTCAAAAAAAAAAAAAAAAAAGAGGGGCAAATTAAGTCTTTTTAGTCTTTGCATCATTACATGTCAAGAGTATCAATGAATGATTGATAGTACTTCAGCAATAGCTAGAAGCCCTTGTTATAATGCACTCCAAAATATGTTGTTCAGAGTAGTTGTAAAGTCAGATGAACCAAATTAATTAGTCCACAGAAGAGCTGCAAAGTCTGCCAAGCATGCTCTATCTACTTCCATCTTCACGGCTCTGGCTGCACCAGAGATGGTGTGGCTCAGCCTCCCTTTAAGAATGGATGCTTGGAGGCTGCGTGACTGCCAAGATCTGTGTCACTGGGACCTCCCTTCTTCATGACTTAAAAGATTGAAGACTTAACAATTACAATGTGGAGTTGACCAAAAGAACAAGCTGGGGCAATAGGAAAGAGTTTCAGCACTCCCTGATGCCATCCTCTTTCTCACCAAAGCAGTAGTTACGCAGCAATAACTATGCAGTGCATTTATGTTGCGCGTGCAGAATAGGCCTGGCACATCCCCAAGACATTGGATTCTCCATAGATGGGTTGCACGGTGCGTGTTGCTGTATAGACTGTTGCATAGCTGAGATTTCTTTCACTGAAATATGGGAGCCATGTGTGCACATGCCTGGATTACGTGCCGTGACTGTGCAACATCATCTGACCAGGTCTGCTCGAACCGTTCATCCAGTGCAATGATCCTGTGCCACATAAAGTGTGTTTCTTACATGTTGGAATAAGAAAAGGGAGTGACTCCCTTTCACACATCAAAGCAATGAGAGCTGGGAACCTCAAGACTGAAAGATTTAGGAAGTAGAAGTCTTTGGCAATTTTTTTCCGCAAATTAATTTTGTCTAGGGTCACAGCTAGGCTTTTAACTTCTGTAAGGAAGCATAGCTGTTGTAAATATACACATCTTTATAACTTCCATTTAATGGATAATTCCACAAATCTACAGTATTTTTTAATTGATTCTTCACATACTTAACTTCTAAGGGTGCTGAAATAAAGAGACACTGCAAAGTGGCGCCTAAAACGTAGCTGTTAGAATTGTGAGCAGCTGTGAATGGGAATTGCACAATGCACATAATGTACTGTGACAGCAGGGGAGGTGGTTTTGCATAGAATTGATGCATTTTTTAACTTTCAGGGTCACTTCAGACACTGCTGCACAAATCAGCCCTCAAAATTATAAGACAGAAGAAACTAATAAATGTTTTTATGAATGCAGAAGTTAATAATAAGAGTGGCTGCAATAACATTTATGTGAGCAAGAATTGAAGATCATAAAAGCATTTTTACACAAAAGAGATAAAGTTTCCGAATAGTATAATTCTGTAATAGAGTTTAAGCCCATTTGAAGCTCAGATTAGGGGTTTTTTAAAAACTGAAACAATGCATAGCTTTCAGTGTGGTTAAAACTCTCATTCAAATGCAGGGGTGGTTTTTTTGGTTTTTTGTTTTTGTTTTGTTTTGTTTTGTTTTAATTCTATAACCAACCCAAATGTTCATCCATTTTCTCTCTGGTTTAAGAAAAGCCATATTTCAGCTTTATGAAGTAGGTGTTCTCTGCAGAATGGGCGCTGATGAGAACCATGCAGAGAACAGGAAGTTCAGAAGACAGGGGATGGCAGCCGAGAGCGGCTCCATCTGCTCTGGAAACACAGTGCTGTACAGCGGAGGCCAAAACAACTGACAAGACAAAGTCATTATTTATGGAAAGACTCTGAACTCTGGCTGTTTGTCAAGCTGACTCAAGTAGACTGCTGCTGGCCCTGATGAGCTAGCAAGTATCTAACATAGATTTGTGCTCTAATAAATGTCAGATACAGAGGTGTTACTGAAACAAATTGCTAAAATCTTAGGAGAAAAGGGGGAATGTAGGTTGAACAGCGAAAGACCCTAATGAGTAACTTCACTAATAAAAACTGGAGAGCATCAGAACATCTTATTTTCAAAAGAAAAGCACTGAGGTGAGCACTGGGATGTCCCAGCTCTGAAGCCAATGGCAGAACTCTCATTGATTGATATGGAGAGAGTATCAGAGAGAGGTTTCACCCGCCCTGTGCAGTGTTTCAGTGGACTTCTCCATCCATTCACTTCAGGAGCTGCAGTGGTTCATGTGTTTGTGAAATAGTTTCCACGTCCACCCATTTAGTAAAAGTTCCAGTCCCTAGGCCAATGAAAACATGCCCTGTTCTCTTCAAAGATGTGCATCAGCAAGGACAAATGATATCTTTTAGACCAATAAAAAATGATTGGGATGATGCTGTGCTTTTTTTTAATGTTAAACTCTGTTGAAAGCTGGAAGTTAAAAAAAAAAATCAGCTGAAAGAAGTATGGATAATCTCATAGCCAAGTCAGGTTGGGTGCATTTTTTTGTCTGTTGTTTGTCTTGTCATCATTCTCAAATATATGAATTATAGCACATTAGAAAATTACCAGAAAGAAGATTTCTTTCCATAACTGGATAGTATACATGCTAGGTACAGTCAACAACTAGAAATTCATGTGCCTTCCTGTTCAATTGCTCCACTACCTGACTTCAGTATCAATGCGTGAGTATTTTGATGTTATCTTCAAAAAGTGTCATGATTCTTCAGTTAGTTCTGTAACTATATTTTCCTGTTGCAAAAATATTCTCTAAATATAGGCACTTCAAAAAAAAAAAAAACCCAACCCTAAACCTCCTAGTAGGAAGCCTGTCTAGATTAATTGCTTGGCTGCGTGACACACAGCAAGAAAGGGAGCCACATGTTCCTGTCTGGAAAGTGATCAGTTACATTATTCTAAGCATTAAAATGTGTCCGTATGTGTGGATCTGTACACACAGAGACACGCATACTTCAGATCGTGCTGATAATGACATTTCCAGTCTCCAAAGAAAAATAGATTGTGTACGAAATCCTTTATTTACCAGGCGTAGAATTTCATTGTGGTCTACCCCTTCGACTTTAAAAAGACTCTCTATTGTGATGGCAAGATCTGTGTATAGCCTGTTACTGAATGAAAAAAAAAGGATCTCCTACTTTATTTATCATATTTTGTCTGGTGTAAGGGCTGAGAGTCTCTTGATGAGTTGTAGTCATGCGACACAGTCATTTATCACATGCCTGTGACGGTCTCACCTGCATGCTGGCCAGTAATCTGATCTCCAAGAACATTTAACATTACTTTCCCCAGGCAATTTTGCACAATTTCCCTGCAGAGAAATTAAAAAAAACACAAACCCCTGCTACAAAACTTTTCTTTCCATCCTATCAAAGGTAGAACTTCCTCCACAAGTGCTCTCAGTGAGGTCTAAAATGAGCAAGGTTCAGTCTAGAACTAGTGATGAAGTTGTGGATGCCCCCTCCCTGGAAGTGTTCAAGGTCAGGTTGGACAAGACTTTGAGCAACCTGGTCTAGTGGAGGGTGTCCCTGCCCATGGCAGGGGGGTTGGACTAGATGATCTTTGAAGGTTCCTTCCAACCCAAACCATTCTGTGGTTCTGTGAAGGACGTTAATAATGTGGGTGATTTTGGAGGGCTAGCACTTCAACCCTCAGCAAGGCAGGGTGCAACCATATTTCTGCTGACCTAGGAAAGGCATCCATCACAGGCACTTCACACTGTAGAGTGCTTTGGAAAAGGTGGTAGGTTGGAGAGGAATAAAGCCGTCTTTGAGGCAATGAGATCTAAAGGCTATCACCTTGAGTAGGGACTGTAGCTGATGAGGAAGCAGCTGAAATAATACACATGGTCTGCAGCTTGGCCCAGCCTATTTAGGAGGAATAAGAACAAGACTTTGGGACCTCCCAGAGTTTTTCTGGTGACAGTAATAGCAGTTGTAACAGCACTGAACCTGTGCGGGGCTTTGTCTCTCTGTCAGAAGGCAGTGCAGAGAGACCCTCCTAGGACACAGTGCAGAATGGACCATGAAGTCAAGGTACAAGCACAGACCGATGCTGGATCATGCTTCCCCTGCACTTTTCCTGTCACAGTGTTCCTTACCGCCTGCTTAAAAACCAGCCCCTTTCGGGGCTCCAAGCGTACGGCACGATCTGATGGTGAGCCTTCTGCACATAGCAGAACCGTGCAGCAGTGGCTTTACTCTGTGTTGTGCCGCATGTTATTGAACAGTATTTATGGTCATGAAATTGAGCTGCATTGTTCTGTCTCCATTAGGACTTTATTTTTGTCAGTAGCATTTATTTACTTTTCCTTCATTGTAATTTTCAGTGCGGAAGACAAGTCTTGGTTTTGGGAAGGGGTGAAGGGTCAGATATTTTACAAATGAGCAGCCAGTTCCTGAGTTCTGCACTACAAAGGTTATTGTGCATTTTTACTGCATTTGATACTCATTATGCTGTACAAGATCTGTTCTTTCCATGAGGAATCCTGCAGATGTAAAGGCTCACACTATGGTTGGTTTAATGAGAAATAAAATGTCAAGAAATTTGACACCTTTTTTATTCTTTGTTCAAGTAACAAATGTTAAACACATGAACACCAGTTCATTCCTGGAGCAATTTAACTGATTTGAGTGGCATTACAGCAGGGGTCATTTAACCTATGACATTAATTTCAAATTGATTTTTTTTATTAACTTCTCTAATTTGCGTTGCCATCTAAAAATCTGTGGTGAAAGAGGAATAGCCTGAGATCTGGGAAAAGCGTCACCAGCCCTACTTCCCCTTGGCAAGTCATTTGCTAGGCCATTTTCTGAATGTTGTTATTTTGCTGAAGGCTAGCATTGGAGAGAAGAGAGAGTATTTTTATGAATCCTTCTTTTTTTTTTGGGGGGGGGAGAGTGACGGCTTTACAGATTACTGAAGATCTTCTGCAATTAGAGTTCAGGCGTATTCTTGCAAATTGTCAACTGAAGTAGCTTGCTGCTGTGAGTTATTGGCAGCGATGGTTGCAGAATTGGGCTCTTAAGTTACAATATTGTCAAAGAAGCTGTTGCAAATAGTGATAAGATCATTAAAATGTTTTCATTGGGATTTGCTGTGAGAAATAGCCGTTTCACGTGCCTTTGCTGCAAATGTTAATTTGTATGTGTGTCCATACTCATTACCAAGGTGCAAAATTAGCAAATGACTTGTGGAATGAATCAGTAAAGCTATTGTGCTCTGTGAAGAAGTGAATAACCCAGTTATTTTAACCCCAGCCTAGGCTTCCCCTCTCCTGGGCTTCCTAGCGGATCCTTTTGAGATATATCTGTTTGCAAAATAAAGCCACTTTTTATGCTTTTTAGTACTTGCTGACTATTTGCCAAGGATTTCTATGAAGTATCTGTGAATATAGCCTGAGACAACACGACACTGCTTCCCCTGTTTCCTGTGCTGAATGGCCAGCCCCAATGATAAACTGTAACACTACTCAAGGTAGGAAGGGTGAGCTGCCAGAAACTATTTATCACTTCACTGGCTTTGTACCATGCACATCCGTCTGAAGTTAAATTGAGGTTGTAAGAGGAGTTTTCTTTTTGCTCTGGCTTTGCCAGTGATAGTATCTTGCATAAAGATGAACATAGAAGTTCAGTGTTTAGCCCTTAGATGTTCCCATGCCATGAAAAGAAGATGGAAGTGATATAAAATTTGACTCAAACACCTTCAGTTTCAGACAGCTAGTGCTATAAAGTTAATCTGCCATTAACTTCAGTAAGGTGACTACATCTTTTGAATGGCAGATTTCACGCTGATGCTTTATGTACTAATATATAAAGCCTGGCTTCAGCTCAAATTTTCATCCTCTTTGGGTATTTTAGGAGTTTTAAAAATATTAATATCTCCCATCTTACCATTCTAGTTGATGTTGCTGTTGTGGATAAAAAAGTGACTTCTTTTTTGTCTGTACAACCTCATTTTAGAGATGGTAGATAATCTAAGCTAAAAGTAAAACATGCATGATATTCTAAGCAAAGCTTTGGGTAATTCTGTACAGTTCAACTCTTTAAAAACCCATAAATCTGCATGAAGTTAATCCTAAATTTTTCCTACAGTAGAATGAGAGTTTAACTTTTTGTGGTGTTTCTTACTCAGTGTCAAGTACCATGAATCCCATGATACATAAGATAACTGTGTTGTAAAATGGAAGCATCATCAAAAAAATCAGCATGCACTCGGCAACTTAGCACTTCTCATTTTAGCACATCCAAAGCAGATGTTCATCTTCATTATCAATGCTGGCTGTGTTTTTATGTTAATGGTTGTGCCAGGTGCTGCTTCACCTGAGGAAAAACCGAACCAAAGAAACAGCAGACTTGACTTGTAAAAAGACGGTACTTGAGATGTGGTCACTGTGATAGCAGGTGGTTGGTAACACACATCATGCTCTTACACATCTTCAAATAATTCCCTAATTGTAGTTGTTGCAAAATGTGTTTTTGTTAAGAGATATTCCTGGTGTTTATATCACTGCTTTACAGCTTCCATTTCTACTGGCTGCTAAAGTTTAGGCTGTTGCTTTTCAATAGTTGGCTGATGCTGATAGGAATATTGGCTGCCTGTCTCATCAGCTTGAGTGGGACAGGGTGCTCACATCGACCACCCCGCTGGCTGAAGACGAGGAGCCTGAGAGCAGAGCACACCGCTCGGGAGCAATTACGTGCTGACTGACCTCCCAGCCGCTCCACACAAGGCATCCCCTTTCCCATGCTTTCTTCAGACCTTGGCAATGGCAGAGAGCTAAATGGATGAGAGTGTGTGGTGGGAGAGGCTGAGTTGGGGATGAAGGGAGGCAAGGAAAGCTTTATTTCTAGACCTCAGAAAGAGTGTGTAAGTGAGAAGAACCTTTCCAAATGTTTTGCATATGAGCCCAGAACTTAAAGTGGGGCATATTTTAAATTAATCAAAATATATCATTGAAACAAATGTATCTGTATAACCAAGATTCCATCATGCAATCAAAATTCACTTACTTTTTCTTTAAATTTATGGCAACAGCAAGCCTATTTATGTTCATGCTTTTCTGAGCATGTCAGAAATGCTTAATTTATCACTTGAAAAATGTTAGTGCAATAACTATGTTTTCTTTTTATACAAAAATACAAAAATACATGATAAAAATGCCACAAAGGGAAATAATTGATTGCTAGTACATGCTGTAGAGACTGACTGACTACACAACACCCTTAAGTAATTAAATTGCTTTAACCACAGATAGCTAGGCCAGATTCCTTTACGTGATTCCCGCCCCCCACCCAGGATTCATCATTTCATTTCACTTTATGTTGGCCTTGCTGTAAGCTAAAAACACACAGAAAATGTGTCAAACCCAACTCATAGTCTTGTTTATGCTTTATGAAAGAAAAGATTGGGTTTACTCTGTTATTTTAATGTTTGTGCTTGAAGAACTTCAAAAAGGTCAGTTACTTTCAGTACTTTGATGTGTTTGGAGTTGTCTTTCATAAAGAAATGGTGGTATTAAAGCTACTCAAGTAAAGGAGACGTTTTCTGATAAAAAATCCAGTTCTCATGAGTTGCTGCCTGGTTTTACCATGCATTCCCTTTTCCTTTTGAATTTTGTTCTTACAAGGAAGGGTAGCTAAATAAATACAGTAGCACAGAAGCAAATGGAAAACATCTGTTGTTCTTACTCAGGAATTTAGTGAGTCAGGTTTATGAACATCTGAACTCAGCACTTTTACATATTTTTAGAATTTTCTGTAGTTTAAAATAATTATTGTAAAACATATACTTAAAGAGAATACTGTAAGAAGTGTTGAGAGTATACTTGAGCTTTGGAAATGCCAAAGCTGAACAGGAATGAAAGAAAGGTGGGGTTTTGGTTTTGTTTTCTTTTTAATGGAAACCGTTCAGAACCCCAAGGAAGAAAGAAGGGCATCCTGGACCAAATCATGGCTTAGCCCAGTGCCTGTGTCTGGTAGCGGCCAGTACAAGGGAATGAAAGACCTGCTGTTTTCAGAGTGATCCTTCCCTGGTACGCCATCCTGTCCTCCAGCAATCGGAGCTGTAAAAGATTTGCTGAGCTAGTGGTGGACCTTGTAATGACAATAGCAGTGTAACAGAGCTGGATATTCTGTGATTTATAATTGGCAAGGCTAAAGGATATTTGAAATAGATGGGAGCACAGATTTTTTACAGGAAATGGGTAAGTATCGTGGCTTAAAAAGAAGGTCACTATAATATAGCAACTTTTAAAACTATGATGGTCTGATTATGAAGAGAAGTGATTTTACCTAAAATATTAAGAATGCATCTCTCCATATTTTGTCAAGTTCAAAATGACTTCTTACGCTAGTATGGCCTATCAGCAATGTCATTCTGAAAGTTCTCTTGCCGTGTCTCACTCATGCAGACCATGAGCTCATCTCCTTTGTTTCTATAGTTTTTCTCCTTCTCTGCATTCAGAGACCCTCCAAAACTTGTGTACAAGTCTGGTATTTGAGACATACATAAGCATCACCACGTTACCAGAGCTGGATGTCATTACTTTCTTAAGTCACCTAATGTTCCCACATTTGTATCTCCCCTTCCTGAGAACTACTGCAGATGTTCATTAATTCAGTACCTGCTATGTCATCTTTATTTTGGCAGCCTTAAAGACCTTTACTCCCACCTGTCTTCCTCACCTGTAAATGGCTAAGAGTGGGAATAAATGAATTCATTCATGTACCAAAATGCAACTCTGTAGAGCGTATTTAAATGTTTTTGAAAGCTAAGCAGCTCTTTCCCACCAAATGCCAATGTGCATTTTCTTGCAGTCACAGCAGCAATGACGTGATGTCAAAAGTACCATTTTGGTAATCGGTAGAAAGGGAAAAAGAGGCTACAGCTTCTGTGTCTTGAACTAGTAAAGTTTTCAAACTGTGTGAAAATCCAATGCCTCCAAAGATAATTTTTTTGCTCTAAGTGGTGGACATCTAAACTGTATTAAAACACTATATGCTAGGCACCAAAAGCTTACAAAATTCAAGTTAGTCATTCCTCCCACTTTTAAAGTGTATGTTCAAAAAAGTTGAGACTAAAACCAATATCACCTGTCAGAAAACATTTTGTGCTAACAAAAGTAAAAAATAAGCATATTAAAGCATGCAGGTATTTCACTCTGAATTGTTGAAAAAGGCAGTGCAGGCAAAGAGGTTAACAATTTAGACATTCAGATAATGATGGCAGAAAACACCTTCTTCTTGTTTGTTGGCAGATAGTAGGTTGCAGCCATTCCTTTCCCCTGGACAGGTTTAGTGGTCTGGAAGGTCTTGTGTAGTTTGAAACATGGAAAACTAGCTATACCAAATCCACTGAGTTGTTCTGAGCACTGGAATACTAACATCTACTGGTGCAGTGAAAGCCAGCACTATTTTCTGTATCTGATTAACTACATGGGGAACAGCACCTGTTCAGTCAGGCCCACCCATCAAAAGGATGCATGTTTTCTGTGCTTTTGCTTGTATGTGCTAATTATTGGCTTTGGCATGCCTGTTATTCATTAGTGTTTGGCAACAATATGGAAAAAGGCATTTTGTTCTGAAAATAGCTAAAACAAAGAGATGGAGGAAGAAAAAATCCTTTTGTAATTGGTCCAGAGCAAATTGGGAATCCATCCCTCTCCATGTCCGACTTGCAATTACAAATCCTCTGCCCATCGAGGTCAGTTGAGCCAGGTCAGAGCAATTCAAAGGAGCTGTGTGCTTTGTAGTTTGAACATCCTATTAGTTTCAACTTTTTCTTTTAAATCTTCAGTATCTTGTTTTATGCCTCCACAATGGCTCTGGCGATTTGTATCACCTGGAAAGTCTTGCTTACAATAAGGTTGGCAGCTGTGCCATTCGTTTGTCCATACAGACTTTATTGTGCTTTCTCAAACTTCCAACCTCGTCCTAGTTTAAGATTTATAGATATTGAAAATGTTTGTTTCCCTTCAGGATCTTTGCATTTCCAAAAACATTTCTGTAATTTTTTTCACTTCATTACATGGAAAGCTGGGGCACAAAGCAAAGCCTACCATTAGAAATGGTCTTATGCTACTCTATGCTTTGTGTTTACAGATGTAATTAAACTGAAAAGAGAGAGGCTACAGCGTTGCCCACCCACTAGAATGACAACAGCAATAGGTAGTTTCTGATCTTGAAGCTTCACTTCTAGACAGTTTTTGTTAAGTCCCAAAGTACATGCTATTGATGCTATGTAAGTAGTCAGTAATGATGATGAGCTTTCAAGTAAAAAGCACAATTTCCATTTGACTTTGGAACTGTCAGCATGGTATCTGAATGCCTTGATGTTGTTAATCTCTCAGGTGGACGTACACGTCAGTCTGGAACAATTGGCAATTTCTTAAGAGGAATAAACTTGTGTAGCTCCATATAACTATAGAACATCTGTGTTGTTTTAATCCAGCTGAGAATTTGTCCCATAATTTTGGTTACCTCGGTGGGTCTGTGTATGCTGCTATCTGCCATGAGCTAAAAAACACATTCAGCTCCTTCTTGTCTCAGTTTAAGGGGTCCATTTTTGTTGTTTTTTAAAGAATTAGTGAGACTGAGGATTCTCCCGAGAATCATCTCCCCCTCCTAATGAGAAAACCAAAACTCTTTTCCCCTACCCTAAGAATTTCTCTAGCAGGAGGAGATGGCTACCTCTGTCTTGAAATGGTTTCAGATATCCCACCTGTGTCAGATGTGCATCCTTTTGTTTGTCCTGCTCCCTGTTATATGTATTGGCAAAAAGGAAAGACTAGCTACTTCGTGGGAATTTTCCATCCTTCATGTCCATAATTTTGTGCTTCTACCTTATGTACATACATATGTATGAAAATTAGTGTCTGTCTGTTTTTTTTTTCTTTCCCCAAGCAAAGCTTTTCATACAACAAAAAAAAAGGTCAGTCTTTATTCCAAAATTTCCAAAACAGAGAATGGAAATACACTGGATGTAACTTTGGTCTGTAGCTCTTAAGAAGTTGAGACAAAGACAAAACATGATGAGAAATGGCTCAGTTGAATTTAAGTGACTTTTGCATCATCTTTCACCTTCCTAGTTGGTGGACTGCTCTGGAGATGGGATAGTCTTCTGGCATAAGTGAAACAAGCTTGGGCATACCTGATTCAATGCAGCAGAATTGAAGCTGTATTGGGGGGCCTAAAGTTGTTTAGCATTTCTATGCCAGCTTCTTCTGCCACCAATTTCGATATGCCAGCAATTGTGCAGAGGTTCTTTGGAAGGCTGTCTTACAGTAATCTGCCACAGTTTTGTACCTGCAAGTCTTTCTTGAAAATGTGAGGAATCCTTGTCAAATTCCTTTGTGCCATGTTAGCCCTTTGCATGGTGACATTGTGGGGAGGAAGATCTCATCGTCTCCTTCATGCCTTTATTGAAGATACTGGCTATATTCAGATGATCAGTAGTACCTATGGATAAAAGCACTCATGATTTCTTGAAGCAGGACTTTGACTCTACTTTCCAACCTTGCATCTCAAAATTCTGTACAGAGATTGATGGGTGTTTTCATCCCCATCACATACCTGCAGATGCGAAGACAGAGACTGTGACACATTCAGGATAACAAAGACAATGCTCTCAAAAGCCTGCATTAGAAACAGTTTCCTGACTCCTGGTCCAATTTTTTGAGCAATGATTGTTTTCTTCCATTCCAGAACCATCTTATATGAACATGTCTCCTACTCCATTCTCTTAGTATATGAAGCAAAAGTTTAACTGAGTCCTTTAAATGATTTTCCAAGTTGAAGTGGGTCCTCATTGTGTGCAGCCAAACTTGAAAGAGGCAGGACAAGCATTCTTGCTGTACCCCGTGCTTATCAACATGTCAGGTTGGACCAAGAACATTGTGTAAAAGTTATTCCTCATTACGACAAATCCCCTAGCTAGATTACAGCATTGACAAATTTTTACCAGATTTTTGCTGCCAAGTTCACTGGGAGCACATCTGGAACTATTAGACATCGCCACGTCTGGCATATCATGTTCCTTTTCCATTTAGGGAAGGTTGGTCATCATTGGGAGAAATCCTAGCTGCAATCTGATGTCCTTCCCCACCGATAACATAAAGGAATGGCCCAACTTTCTTCTTCTCCACTGTTTGACATAGTTAAGGTCTAAAAACTGAATTAAGGAGGCATAGAAGAGAGCTGCATTTGCACACCGATGCCTCTGTTAGAGAGTTTATTGGGTAAGGCATTTACCTGTATGTATGTGTCTAGAGGGAGAGGGAATTGTGCCCCCAAATCCCAGGTCTTGTGCAGTGCAGGAGAAGGGGTTTGACAGGACCCTGAAACATCCCTCAGTGCACCCCCCAACCCCAAGCAGGATCAGTTCTACCTAGGCCCTTTCTACCAGATGTTTCTCTGCCCAGTTCTTAAAAACTGCCCATGAACTCCCCTAAAACTTGCAAAAGTCCCCTAGAGAATCAAGTGCTTAACTCCTCTAACTGCAAAAGTTTCTCCTAACACCCAGTACCTTAAATCTCCCTGCAATTTAACTCCAGCCTCAGTGGCTGTAGAAAAGTCTGTTAGGTAAAAGGTGACTGTGAGTATTTGAAAAATGCTCCCCTGTTCCTTCCTGTCTTCTCTGTCCCAGAATAAACAAACCAAGGGCTCTTATTCTTGGTTTTGCTGGTGCTGTGCTGATTTTGATTGCTTTGCTACAGGCTCTCTCTAAGTTTTCCATGTGTTTCCTCAAGCACAGTGGTCACAACAGGGAGCAATACTGCAACGGAGTCATCGCTGCAAAGCAGAGGACTGGATTATTTCGTGTTTCTCCCAAGTGATACTTCTGTCTGTAATTCCCAGCATGAGGCTTGCTTCTCCTGCGGTGGTATGGCACTGTTTGTAAGTCTGGCCTGTTCCTGCACTCCCTTTCCTAAAGGCAGACACTATGCTTGCCTCCTCCTGCCCCTTTTAAAATTTCAGCCGTTGCCTGTGCCTCCTCAAAGAAAGCCTGTAATGGGTCTGAGATTAGTTCACTGACTTCTCTAAATTCTCTCAGGTGCAATTCATCTGGCCGAGCTGACATGAAAACATCTCAGCTTATCTAGTCTGGTTTTCCTCTAGTCTGTCCGTGATCATTTTAACTATCTGATTATGTTATCTTTCCTAGCAAAGGCTACAGCAAAAAGACATCAAACCCATTAACCTTCTCAGTAATACCTGTGGATAGATTTACCTTGCATTTAATAATGATATCTTTAATTTTTGTTGTCATCTCCCTGAGATTCCTTCCTTCCTCTTTCCCTTTTCCCTTCCTCAGATGTTTTCTTGCTATCCCTCTCAGGGGACATCAAAAGCACCTTTGTGCATTCTGCTTTTGCCTCTGTGTGCCTGTATTTCACCTGTAGTGGTCTGAGCTGAGTTGCACTTCCCATGACTTCTTGTGTCTGAAGTGAGTGAAGACCTCATAGAATCACAGAATGGTTTGGGTTGGAAGAGACCTTAAAGATCATCTAGTTCCAACCCCCCCGCTGACACCTCATGATTTAGCCAAGTGGATTCCTTCTGTTCTAGGGTTTCTGCTTTGTAGAGGAAAGTTATGCTTGTGTCTTGTTTTGTGTCTTTGAGGAAACAGTGACTTTCCTGAGGTCTTTTTACCTTGTAGTTTTGATTTGTGTGTAGTCTTATGTAAAAAGCTGCTTAGCTTCTTGTGTCTGTTTTCTTAAATATAATTCCTTTCTAAGCAGGGAGTATAGAGGATACAGGCTGATACAACATTTTGAATACTGTATTTTAAGTAAGCTTTCTTTGTGTAGACTTCACAGCATGAAGATGAAAGATTACTGAAAATAAGCTGTTTGATTTAGTTTTGGTTTTACGCTACATTGCGTTGTTTGCACGGGAGATAGGTAATAGGGTTATTTTAATGATGCTGATAAATGGGTGGCGAGTGGTGACTGGTTGTTCCTGGGATGCTCTCTCTTTCATTTTTTGCATTGCCTTTTCTGTAAATCGTTAATGCCTTCGTGTGTTTGCACTGTATTTAAGGCTAAGGTGGCAAACATTCAGGAGAACATGAAGGCCAGCTTGCACGTAGGTACAGGCTTTAGAGAAGCACTGGGGTGTGCCAGCAGAGGCAGCTTTGGTCTGTATTGCCCTTGGGTGCAATGTAGTAGCGTCTTATGGACAAGCTTGAATTGCCCCAGATTATTTTTCTAGAAAACAGTGGAAATGCAGCTACAAAATCACCTGATAGCCTGGGATTGACCTTCTGTTTGTGACCATGGGGCTGACCCCCTCCAGGGGTCTTGGAGGCAGCAGCAGGGGTGCAGAGGGTGCAGGTGGGGAGCACGGTGTGTATCAGTCTATTCCCCTCAAGAGCTCACCCTGCCAGGACAGATATCTATGCCTCAATGCCAGGTTGCTCAACAGTGGTCCTGGATGTCTAGGCTTCTTTCAGTTTTGATAGATTGAAGATCTACAAATCTGTGACTCTGGTGTTGTGTTACATCATGGGTGTTGTCATGTTTGTGCTTTCGCACCTTGTGCTCCTGAAATTGCTAACTCTTGGGAGGTGTGCCCTCTGCGGATGGTTTGGTATCAAGTCTTGGATACATGGAGCTGTATTGTTCAGATACAATAACGAAAATATTCCTTCTCCATCCACAAAGAAAAATGTTGCCATTCTTGTTTAAACTTTGTCCCTGCATAGTGAACTTCTTCTCTGAACTAAGAGAAAATAAAATAGCCATTCCCCACTGTGTCTTTGCCATGTATGCATGGCAAATGTATACTTACTGCCTGGGACAACCGCTTCTTTACCACAAAGTGAAAATCAACAGGGAAATTTTTCAAATTGCTCTGGTATACATCTTCCAGAGATGAAAAAGAGCTGTAGGTTTGTTTCTTCTTTGCATCATCCAGACACAGCAGCAATTTTCTGACCACAAAAAGGGTGTATCTGGTATCTACCCAATTTTAGAAAGAATGGCACTTCTGCCAGTTGCATCTTAAAAGTTTTGAACATCTGAGCACCAGAAGAAACTGCAGCTGAGAGTCAATGTTGCATGATAATGCTGGAAATGCTCTTCTTAATTCAGCAAAAGTCCCTGTTCTGAAAATTCTGAAATTAATTAGCAAAAACTTGCAATATGAAGGAAAAGTCTTTGCATGCATATCTGAAGTTGTGATGCTGTGCAAGTTGGAAAAAAGGAAAGTTAATCGTTCTGTTCTAACCTGAAAAAAGTTATGTCCTGGTTACCATGCAGTATTTCAGTATGGTGGTCTTTGTTTCTTATTTTTCTGTGTTTTGAAGAGAAGTTGGGGGGAAAGAAGCAAATATGTGACAAGCAGCATATGCAGACTGTAAGGTGGAAGTGGTAAATGACTAAGACCACATTTGGAAGAGACAGATGGTGCTTTTCTTGATCATATGGTAGCACTGGCAATAGAAATGTTTTGGAGTTAGGGAAGTGCGGAGGCCAGACGCATTTCCTAAATGCAGGATGATTTATTTGTAGAACATGCAGAAATGCAGAGAACAAAAACATTAAACAGCCCTTGGAGACGTGCATGAACATGATACATTTACGTGTGGTTTTCTCTGAGCTCCTGGCCATTCACATGGGATCTTTGATGATGTTTTCTTGCTTTGGCTGGTGACATTTCCCATCATCTCTTCTCCCCATTGCCAGTTTCTCCTTCTCCGGTACCTGTTTAGCTCTTGCTGCTACGCATCTTCTTCCAGATGTCATATCAGCCAAAATTGTCTTATCTCTGCCCATGGTTATTTCTATTCTGGTTGGTTGTAGATTAACGTTCAGTCAGCTAGACATTTGTTCTTGATTAACAGGTGCAGCCACAGGCCTGATTTGGCAAAAGCCTGAATATTGGGCTAGTTTATCATAATGCTAGAAGGCATTAAGACATCCTCCGTCAGGAGGAATGGTGCAGTACAGACATATAAAATCTCATTGTGTGCTCAGGAGGAATTTTTTTTTTATATATGTATATATATAATGAAAAGGATGATTTCTAAAGATCAGTTGCTGGAGGAAATAACTTTTCACTACTTTGTGGTTTTATAATTACTTTGTGTTTTTATATTTACTTAAGCAGCAATTCATGTCTGTTACTACTGATAATAAGTAATCACAAAGACTTTCTGAAGAACAGTGTAGCAAGAGAATAATTAAACCTTTTAATCATCATTTGTTTGATTCTGTTGTGTGGTTTCTAGGAAACCTATTTTTCATTGTAGCTTGAACAGTAAATCTTAAATCCTTTTAACTACTGAGCATCTGAGTATATAAAACAAAATTTTCTTAGCAATATATGGAAGATATATGTTGTGCAAAAACCCTTCTAGAATATGGGAAACAAATGCTTAAATATCGTTTAAGAGCAAAAAAAAAAAAAAGACACTTTGCAAGCAAAACCTTCATGAACATTTATGAGGGTACTTTCGAAAATCCACTTGCCATCTTTTTTGTCCTGCAAAGATGATAAAACTAATGGCATTTCACACACTCATGGAAGGAAACAAAGCAGACCTTTCAGTTGACAGGGTGAGAAGAATTTTGCTAAAGCTACAGTAAGAAGGGGAGAATCTACAAGCCTGCCAGGCTTAGGAGTTTAAACCAAATCTGTCTGAAAATAGTCTAGTGCTGCTCACAGATATCTTAAATGTTAATGGAGGATGGAATATTCAGTGGTTTTGACTTTCACAGCATCAAACAAATTGTTAACTGATGGAGAATATGTTTGTACTAAATGTAAATCATTGGGAGTTTTGAGAGGAGAATTATGAAGACAAAATGCTTTGAAAACTTACTCACGTCATGAACATTGCAAAAAATCGGATGCTGATTAAATGCTCCCCTACAGATTGTGATTTTATTCATACAAAAGACCTTTTAAAGATTGGATTTGACATATTTTGCATCATTCTTCCTTGGTACTGCTCCAACCATGGCAGGACCCACTTGTCTGTGGAGAGGCACACCACAGTAGTATGAACGATGTTGAAGGTCATGGCTGGTTGAATGGAACTCCTCAGTCTCCACAAATTCTTTGCATGGGATGTACTGTGGTATGAAGTCACATATCTCCTGTCAAGATGTGATGTGTTTGGAAAAGATCATGATGTTGAAGTTTGTGAAGACAGCTCCACACCTGGCTATTAGTGCTGTTTAAACTTATGTTTCTTGTGCATTTGTAATTATGTTAAACTTTATTTTCAGATGGGCATAAGAGCTGTTGATATGGTCAGATGTCTTCTGAGTCCTTTGTTTAAGTGTGTCTAGACTTGTCCTTAATTAAGAGTTAATTTCAGTTGAGCTTCAGTAATTTTAAATAGCAGGAACACATCCACCTGTGGATTGTCTGAGGGCTGTGGTGATGCCCATCCCTGTCCTCATCCCTAGCACACCCCAGACCTGTCTCACGACTCAGCCCTGCTCTCAAACCAATTCAGCATTGTGTTGGCTTCTTCTTACTCCTTAACAGTAAAAAACGCATTTCCTTCTTTCCTAGATTTCCTGCGGCTGGCAGGTCTTCCCTTCATTTTGCAGCCCCAGCTTGAAGTGATTTTATATTCAGCAGTGAATTGGCAGCTCTGTTGGCTGGACAAAGTCGCTGTAATCTTCCTTCCAGTGCCGTGCTGGATGAATGTTGAAAAGTTAATCCGTTTACCTGAACTGGAAATGCTGAGTTTCATTGACCTGCTCTGTATTACTTGTAGAGCCATAAGTTAGAAAATTATGTTTAAATGCTAGAAAGTAAGCTTAAGAGCTTCTGCTGCATGTAGTGGGCTTTATTCAAAGAGAAGTGTGTAATTTTGATCATACTGTAAAACTACGCGATAGCTGGCGAAGCAGGCATGGATAGCAGTGATGGCGGGGATCAAGAGGCTTACCCAGATTCATCGCAGAGGCTTTGCCAAGTATAATTTTGGTGAGACCAGTAGGAAGAGAGGATTGCATGGGGCAGTGAAGTAACAACTCTCCTCTCTTTATTCCAGGAGTAGGGAGTGTTTCAGACAAACATTTCACTCTATTGAACTAAAAATACCCAGCTGGCTGCACAGTACCCTGCTGCCCTCGACTCAGGTACTCAAGTTTCTTTGCATTGGAGACTTTTCAAGACATGTTACTTATCAGCTGAAATCATGGAGACTTTAGTTGACTAAGTCGTACAGATTCGGACTCTTAGTTTGGAGAGGATTGACCTAAAAGATACCTTGAAATGGGTCCTTGGAGCTCTGAAGTTTATTTTTGTTTCTGCACAGCTGGTGTACATGTGTTACTTTAAGACCACATGTTAAATGTCTTATGAAACACTAGAAAATGTGCTGTGCATGTTACGGACTTGCTTAGCAAGTCTTAGTATCTTTATTCCTTCAAAAATGAATTATTATTATTTTACTTAATTTGTCATAATAGGTTAGCCCGTATTTGTTGATCTCTTTTAATTATTTGTTGTTCTCTTTTAATGAAAGGCAGTTAGGTAACCTCAAAAAAGGTTTGATATTTACTAGACTATAATTTGTATCCTTTCAACGTTAAGAACAATGAGATTGTGTATTGTGGAGTTTCTTTTGTTTTGTTTTTCCGGAAGGCCTGGAAGCAGTAGTTGAAATCCCAAAGCTGGTGGCAAATTCTTGGGAACGAAATTTCCTGGGAGCAAAACTTTCTTTATTCCAGGCCTGTATGATGTGCTGCTAATCATCAGCGCTGACTGACTGCAGCAAGTTGGAAAAGCATTCATAGTGAAAACTTTGGTAGCCACTAGACTACAGAAGCAGACTTATGGTAGGTCATGAAGATTGAAATCCTAAAAGAAGTTATAAAACCAATGAACCGAAGATGTAAACAGTTATTAGCAAAGACTCCTGGCACAGGCTTAAGCAGTGCAGGTGTAACTACCTGGGTATTTCCAGACAGTGCACCCATTATTACTCTACCATAATTGCCTTCAACTAAGTTTTGACTGAAGCTCGGGTATGGTGAAATGGGTTCATGCAGCTTCTACTGTATGAAGATAATTTTTTTGTGCATTTCAAAATGTTTAAGATAAGATTTGCCCTGCTTATGAAGCTGTTCATTAGCTATTTCTTGTGATAGATTAATGAGTCAGTTTTGATATCTCAGAGATAAGACCTCAGAGACATATAGAGGTCTTTTCCAGAAATATGTATTTCTTTAAATGCAGAACTGTGTGGGTTGGTAATGCTAAATTAAGCACTCCATGATCTGCTACAACTCTAGTCTTCCACTTATATGACCTTCTAAGCCCTCAACCTAGGCAAGCAACTAAATTTCCTGATGTTGTTAAGAGAAAAAAAAATTGCATTAATAGCGAATAACTATGAAGGTTAGTCAAGTTCTGTGTTGTGTTTAAGGTGAGCCTCTTCATTTTGCAAGTGCAGTAAATGTTGTGCCTCCTCCATAATTCTGCTCACTTGAACTACTTCTCTGATAATAGTGCTGGTCAAATTCTGCAATTAGCTTATAAATTTCTTGTAGTTAAACATAAGCCAAATCTTGCAGAAAGGCTGTTTTTGGAGAAATTGGGAATAATTTGGAATAATTCACATCGAGTTGTCTTTCACTAATGAAGCAGTTTGATCGCTGTTGCTCTGATGTGTTGCACACCAGCTTACCCATCAGTGCTTGAAAGGCTCCCCATAGCATCGTTGGCTTTTGCTTCGCTGCTCATTAAGGCACCATTTCTGGGGGAGCTCAGGCAGTCACAGACTTCTAAAGCCCCAAGACATTGTGAGAAGGGGAGTCTCTCTGTCTTCTCTCTCAGTAAATGCCAATCTTGCACAGCTATTGCAATCAACTTCCAGCTGACATACCGGGGCCAGATTTGCTCATTGATCTCAGTTATTTCGCACTGCTCTAGAGGTCTCCTGATGGTTTGCTAACTATAAGCTTTTCTTAGCTGGGGGACGCACACCATCTGCTTTGATATAGCAGTGAATACGCACATAAAAATCCATGTATAAGGCTTTGCATATCTTCAAACTGTGGAAATGCCATATATGACATTTCTAATCATATATAAAATTAGGAATGTTGACAGAATATTAAAAAATGAAAGACTTAAGGATAAAAACATTGCAGGGATGGTACAGTTATCCTCAAATCAAGGATCATAAACTGGGGTAAACCTTAAATTCAAAGTGATACCCATCCTTGAAAGTGATCTGAACAATTAAACAGAAGCAGTCTTAACTCCCTTTGGTAATGGCGTGAAATAAGAATGGGGGGAGTCCTTAAAAACAGGTTTAAATTCACCTGGGATTGCAAATGCTTTAAGTGCAATCAAAAGCGTAGCACAGAATAAGAGCAGGACTGAGTTACAGTCATTTGTATGCTTAACTGTGCAAGTGTTACCTGGTATGTATGGATTTATTTTAAGTGTAACCATATAGTATAGCCTATATATATTTATAACCTTAAGTATAACTCTGATTTGATTCTTATTCCAATCTGTTCTCTTTTGCCAAGTTTGTAAAATGTCAATCATATTAGATATCAGATGGGGAGTGTGGAGCTTTAGTACAAAGTTAAGGCTGGAAGGAAAGTCATCCGAGTGTCTTTTTGTGACTTGTAAGGGAAATATTACAGCTATGTGGCCAAATTTGCAGAAAGAATTAAGGACTCAGAAGCTTCTGCCATTTCTTTGCATCCCAAGGCAACCATTTATGAACATACTGTCGTAATCAAATAGACAAAAAGCATATAGGATACACTAACAACTTTCCCAGTATTTCACTATTTTTTTCTTTTGTTACTTTTAAATTTCATAGACTTTTTTAATGTTTGAAGAATATATATATAGGAAATCTACATGAACAAAGTAGAATTTGGTCAGCGTAGCTTGCTCACAAAGCTTTCAGAAAGGAGGAGAGTATTTTCAGATTTAGCCTACAGGTTTATTTTACAAAAGAGATTGAATTTCTAGAAAATCCCTTCCATGAAAACTCTGAAAAAACTGTTCAGTGCAATCAAATAAAATATTTTTGTTTTGGGGGAAAAAAAAAGAAAAGAAAAGAAAAAGAAACAAAACCCCAAACTATTTTACTGGGTGTATTTGACATCCCCTGTGTAAACTAATCTGGTTCTGATCATGGTCATGAAATGTGAGGTCTGATTGCAACAGTTCTTGACCCAGACACAAACAAACAGTGCTTCTCGCTTTAATTTAATTTTGGTCTATGGTTGGAGCACCACCTCCACTAGGGAATATAATTCCCGGCTTGTTAGAAACATGCAAAGTAAAACAGCATGACTGCAGAGCCACCAAAGGCATGGACCATGCTCAGTCTTTGACTGCCTTTCTCCTTATCACCTTAAATCTACAATAGACAAGGCTGGTAGTTGCTTACTTACTGTTGTTCTCGGTCTCACCAAACTGCAAGTATATATATGTACAGTGTAGATCTTAAAATAGACTCCAAAATTTTGGAAATTACAGTCTTACAAAGTGAATTCTTTAAGCTGATTGGGCACAAGAACGTACATAAAAGTTCCCTTGTGAAAAAGGAAACAGCAGCATCTGAAGAGTGAAACTATTGTGCATCCATGTCAAGCACCATAAATTGCGGGTGGAATATGATAGTTGGGACCTGTTCCTGCTCCCATCCCATCCCGTGCGAGAGGTAGTTTTCCCCTTACTTCTCTGAGAGCCAAGTTTGTCCCTAAGGAGAATCCAAGCAGTCATCACATCTCTTAGCTGCTCCAGACTTGGCCCTTATGCAACGATTAAAGCCAGAAATTGTTGATACCGTTTTCCTCCTTTGCCTGTTTCTCATCTTGAGTTTTGTATTTGAATCCCCAATGCCCCTGTGTCCCGAAGTGTGATCCCCAGACTTGTTTTGTGCATAGGCGTTATCTCATGAAAGTCCGAGCTTATTTTTCCCGAGTTTGTATTGGTTTGTATATCCAGACACTTGAGAATCTGGCAGCTGCCTGAGTCTGGGCAAATGTAATTTTTGGCTCTTCTCTGGGCCCCTGAATCATTTTCCTGTACTAATTTCTCAGTCTTTTCTGGCCACCGGGACAGCAGGCCCATCACTTAAGGCTGTTTTCAGCATCTCTGCCTGGGCAGCCTCCCTTGTGCCATGCAACCCCTCTCATGCCTGCAAGCTTTGTCCACCGCAGAGAAGATTATTAAGAAGCTCTTCTGCAGTGATTTTAATCTCTCTCTCTCTCCTTTCGCACTGCCTGAATTCAGGCTTGAACTAGTGAGTTGTCCCACCGTCAACCCCCATGGGAGGAGAAGTCTGTTCGTGAATCCAGAGTGGCAGGATTCAGGCTCTGCAGCCAGCCCGAAGGCACAGCCAGGGCAGCTGTGTTCCCTGCTACCCACCACAGGCAGGCTTGGCTTTTCCTCCTAGAAGATGCCACGATTCCTCCTCTCCCTCCAACACTTAACTAGTTCAAAAGAATAAGAAAATACTTAACATAATCTCATTGCCACTATAATCTGTGTTTCTAAAATGCCAGAGCTGTCTTTCTAACTAACCCACCTCCAGATATTTGCTCCAGTAGTTTCATTTGTCATTCTGGGCTGTCCTTCCTTCCCCCACCTCATCTCCTTCTCTGCTGCTTTCTTTTGCAGTCGTCTTTAAAAAGGCCTCTGTGTTTAAACCGGTGGTTGCCCTGCAGAGCTCACACCACCTGCATAGCTGAAATGCAGACGTTAGTGGGGTTTGGTTTCACTGGCCGTTGCTTTAGCAGTGGTATAATCAAAAATAGACACTTCGTCTTGCACTGTCTTTGGTAAATGTGGGGCCATTTGAGAAGGTAATCTTGCTGTTTGATTCAAAGTTTATCAAAAGTAAAAGGGGAAAATGTAACAGACTTGGTGAGTGATTTGAGGAAATTGCCATTGGGATTTACTTGTATCTGGCAGACCCTGAAAACAGCAGGTTTCTATCCTCGATTGTTTATTCTGTGCTATACGCTCTTACTAAATAGTAATATATTGCTAGGCTGTTGTATCCGACCTTGTTCTGTGCCTTACAGAAAATGAGATAGCATAAACAAGGAGGAAAACACATTTCGGGTGTTGGTGTTTCAGCAGTCAGGGTTAGTTTGTAGTCTGAGTTTTCCATTTTGGGGAATACCTAGGATGAAAATGAGGGATTTGAATTCCATCTTGCCAGTGAGGAGATGCTGGCAGCTCTCTGGCTCTCCCACCGGATCCTCTGGCACAGCTTTCACAGCCGCGGGTGGCTGCTCATCCTCCTAATCCTCCTCACAGGCTCCCACCACTCCCAGTGAAGGCTAACCAAGTGATTTCTCAGCAACTCTTTGGTACCACCACAAGGAAGGACTTTGCAAAAGTAAACCAACGTCTTGGACCTGTGTAAGGAAGATGCAAACTGCTGCGTTTTGAGCCAACTGGTGATCTTTCCTTGTTTCAGAGACCCTACTCACTCCCACTTCCTAGCAGAAGTCTTTCTATTCCAAACCATCCTTCCATAGGTTTTGAATTGCTTTCCAGCTGTAGCTGGTCAGCTATACATTTCCCATCTTCCAGCTTTCTTAAATGTTTGGCGTAAGACCTTGCCATAAAGTGATTATCTTCAAAAAGCTCCTCGGAGCAGAATTATCTTTAGTCTCACTGAAACCTAAGTTATAATTATTGAAAACGATTGCAGACCTGTCAGGTCACTACAGAGATGCACAACAGTTTTACCTTGGAGTAAAACTTCTGTTTTCTGAACGGTCTTAAGAGATTTTTACTAGCTGTGGGATGAAAATGGCTCTCACTCGCTTTGTTGTTTTAATTCTCCATCCTTGATAACACATGCAATAGGTTAGTGCTTCTCAGCTGGACCTGTTTGTATTCAGAAAAAGGGAATGGTATTCAGCTGCAGTACAGGCAAGCTATAGAATTCATCAGTCATAACTCTCTGTTGCACTAATAGACAAAAGAAGGGGGAAACGAAACCTGGGCCTGCCCAGCAGTTAGAATAATAAATTGAGAAAAACCGTCAGGTTCTTCAGAATAAAAAACGTTCTCACTCACATGGAAATCTATGACAGCACGTGGCAAAAATTTATTATCTCCCTGGGTTATAATGGCTTTAAAATGATATTTTTTGCTTCTTTTATTGTGAAGCACTTTCAATCTACTGTTGGGTTTTTTTTTCTCCCCAGAAGACCATTCACAGTCCAGAGTCAAGTTACCGAGGGAATATCTCCTTTCATATTAATATCAAAAGAGCAAAATGATAGGTATGATTCCAATAGCCAGCAAAACTTCTTTTAAACCAAAAAAACCCAAATGCACCAGAAGATCCATGTTTTTATACGGCACTGTCCTGTAAGCCTCCTTTATTTTGTACCCTGAGATCCTGGCATTTGGTTGTTTGGGCAGGGTTGTCTCGCTCTGTAATGGGTTCCAGCTGCTGTCTTGGCACCCTTGTTCAGGAGATGTCGCTTGGTTCCTATCTGGGCCCCTCTTGTGCCAATGCGCCTTGCAGGAGAGCAGGCTATCCATTGCCTGTCTTGGCAATGAGGTCTTTCTTTTAGTGAAAAAAGATTGTGATGCTTTACATAAGTGGAAAGAAACTGCAACTTTGAAGGGACCAAACTATTGTGTGAGGTTTCTTCTACAGAAGGAGCAATATATTACACAGTGAGCATTCTTTTATTGTTTTTCTGCAAGATGTGAGAAAAATTATGCAGCTTTTTTGTTTGTTTGTTTCAGATGTGCCGAGCACAAATTGAGCTAGAAGCCCAGTTTTGCATTCCTGAGAGCTTCAGAGCACAGCTGTCCTTCTCAGAACAAGTCACTGTAGATGCACCCTCATGGTTTTGTGCTGAGCACATCATATTTGCACACACACCTCAGTGCACCATATGGTCCTAACGTAATAGCAAGCAATTAAAACTTCCTTATCACAACATTCATGCAGTGATGCATTGTTTTGGAAAGAAATTCCTATGCTATTCTCCAATACATGTCAAAAAGGTAAAAAACATGATTTGAAAGGGAAGAAGTTTTGGGTTTGTGGGTTGTTTTTTTTTAAATTTGCTCTCTCCTTTCACTGAGATTTTAAAGTTAAATGCTGGACTTGGTTATGGAGGATTGTTTTATTTTACCAGCATCACAGTGTTTATATTAAGGTAATTTCTAAGTTAATTACATCAAACTCAGCATCTTCTAATGGGATATTCTTAAATGTAGAATTCGCTGTAATAAAATAGGAGGTTTATTTTGTAAAGTGGAAGATTCTCTTTTCTCTGTCAGTCAATACAGCATGCACCAAAGGAAGACCAGCTCAGCATTTGTGAAAGTTGAGAGGCAACAGCATTCACAGATATTCTTCCTACACCTCTATCATTTCTTCATCAACAAAGAGGCATTTGGCTTTTTTTGGTGTTGGAATTGAGATTCACTTGTCACAGAGCAGAGAGGGGCTTCATATGGAGGGAGATGGTTATTTAAACACCATGAGAACCCACCAGAAAACAACAACAGTGCCATGCAAGGATTTTCTCACTTGACTACTGGGCTTGCTGAAATTCTGCACCATGTCTGTTGCCCTGTGGATTTGGGGAAACCTGAGGTCAGCACATATCCCGCTTGTTGGTTTAACATGTAGGCACCATCAGAGGAGATGTCTGCTCAAAGTAAACAGGCGACCTGAGAACAACTACTGGTGTCTCCTCATATTAGACGTGCTGTCAGTGCTCATGTATGGTAGGGAAGGGTCTCGTCGAGTCCTGTTGTGGTGGGTGTGGGTTGGATGGAGGGGGGTTGCCCCTGCCTGGCCTGACAAGCCTCCTCCATCATCCCTCACCAGAGGTGTGGGAAGAGCAGCTCTCCCACTTGCTCAGCAAGATAGGGTAGTTGGGGGAGGCTTTGGAGACTGACCTTTTTAGCCTCTGCGCAGCATGTTGCATTCAAGTAGTAATTAGCAATGGAGTGGAACTAACTCGGGAAACGCAGGAACAATGCCGTGGCCCAGCTAGTAAAGAAAAAGCTACTACCCTTTTAAATTAAATCAGCGACTGGGGAAAGTTACTGACTTGTCTCTTCCTCCCCTGTCTTTGCTGCTTCTTCCCTTCCACCCCCATTCAAATATTTCTCGGCTGAGTTTCAGCAAAGGCTGCAAATAAGAGCATTTTTCTCTGATGCAGACACAACTGATTATGGGTACACAATGATAGTTAATTATATTTCTGTAGTGGAAGCAAAACATTCTGCTCCATTATCAGCTTTGTTATCAGTCCATATGATTTTTATGGGGTAGTATTTCTGTACTATTAGCAGCACTGTATATGCAATTGAAAACTAGATGCAGTAAATTATGGCCGAGCACCAGCAATCCAAAGGTTAATTTGATTGTACAAGTACAATCCCAGAGTTATGTATGAACATATGCTCTACAATACTTATTAATGAGTAAGGTCAGACTGGCATGAGCTGTGTTATATTTCCTGAATATTCTTGCAAGAGTTTACATATGATCTTCAGTACAGATAACACCCAGATCTGTTTTCAGGAAATGCCTATTTAACCATAAAGAAAATAGTAGGATGCAAATTGTTAGCTGTAAGGTTGACTGTTTTTCAGTTAATGGAGGGGTTGAGTGGGATCTGAAAGGGTGCCAGTAACTTGTGGTTGGCATCACCCTAAGGGCTCTGTGCATTTGGGAAAGGCACAAAGAAAGAAATCCATGAACCCTAAAGCATTTGCGAGTTGTAGTCAGCAGTGCTGTTGCAAGGGAGTAGTACTTCAGGGAACCTCGTCTGTACGTTTTTATTTCAGTGTAACTGGCTACAGCTTGAGAAAAGGCTTTTTCACAGCACCCGCCTTTCCAAAATCCTGCTGCTTGGATCATCTCCTTTGTGCCAAAGGATCTAGTGAAGCTACTCAATTACATTTCTTCTACTGATTTAGGGCATTTTCCACTGATCACTTGCTGTAGGATAACCTTACTGGATGAAAGCATAACCTTGCTGGGTGAAAGAATCCAGCCTCACTTTTCTTGTGTAGTTTCAGACTTTCGTCATCATACCTGATTTACTGTGTTACTACATTATTATAGCTTGGCATACTTAAATCCAGTTCACACAGTTCATCGTGGGCTTAAAATTTGGTGGTTTTATTTAGCATCCATGTTATGGCAGAATCCAGGTACCCTTGGCAGTTAATTTTGATGAGCTAACACAGAAACTCATCAAAGTGAAGATAAATGATACTCTTTCTGCCTACGAGCTTGGTGAATTAAAGCTGCATGGCTTTTACAAGCTGTGGCCCTGCTCCAGCATTGAGTCCAGATGCAAGGTGGGTGCCCAAGTGGTAAAATTAAACTTGTTTGCTGAGCCAGTTCTCCTTTTTGAAAGTGTTTGTTCTCAAGTGCTTGAACTGCGAATGCTTCAGGGAATGCTGCCTTTCTGATACTCATTCTCTACAAACTTTCTAATATAACCTGAAATACTAATATTACTAGAATGTGTTATAGAATACCTGAGGAATATTTTTAAATAAATCTAGACTTCTTTTTCTTGAGAGAAAAGGGTCAGCTGGTGGTTATCACTGAGATTGGTTTCCTGTGTTGCAGGGGGACACTTGCCCCGTTGTTCTCTCTGTAGATTGAGTAGGTTATGGGATTGCCATGGGATTTAGTGTAGCCTAAGGCTGACATTTTCACCCAAGCTTTTCTTCATTTTTAGTATTTTGAGATGCTTAACGTCAGTGTGTCATGCTTGTAAGAGGAGAGAACTTAGGCATTGCAAATGTTGGCAAACATCATTTCAAAAACCCCTTGAAAAAGGGTGTGAATATACTCATTATAAGCTGCATCTCCATGTTATCTTTTCTGAGCAGAGAGCACTGGAATCACTTGTGCTTTGTGATATGAGCCTGCTCAGGTGGGTGTGAGAAACATGGAAGGGAGAACACTGGGTCTCCTTCGTGCCTGAAAGCCAAGGACAGGCGGTGTGCAGGAGCTGTGGGCAGGTGGCTTTCTGCTGGGGCAGGGGACCGGCTAATTTAATTTGAGAGAGGAGGCAGCAGCTAGAAAGCAAGTGGTTCCACATACTATCTTGGTTGTTATTGCCAGTTCAACTTAATTCAATTCTGATAATGTCAACAGATCTCTCTGTATAACATCTTTCAGCCGTATGGAGCTAGTCTGGCAGCTCCCCCAACCCAAATGGGCGTCTGGCACTATCCATCATCTTGTTCATAAGGCTCAGACAGTGTTTTATCCAGAATCATGTAAGAGCCTCGGTATATATGCTACCCAAAAGTAGATCTTGCAAGTCTGCAGTGGCCCCACTTGTACCATGGCACTGTGCTGGCCTTTAGCTGTGTCATGATGGAGAATTTTGGCCCATACCAGGCTCTTGCCAACAATTTGAGGTATATAGATGTCACAGAGAACAGCATCACTTATTTCTTCAGTGCAGCTGCTCCTGCTTTTCTGTGTTCATGTTAAGTGGGGGAATAAAATATGTAGAAAAGAACTGTTGAGATTGTCCACTCCCTTGCTCATCTCTGTCAGCAAATAGATCATTTGTCAAGGGAACAGGAGAGTCTCAATTCTGCTCTCCTAGCTGACAAGTTCAAATCTAGACCAAAAGATTGAGCAATCTTCTGTGCAAACGAAAGGCTGCGTATGATTTAAGGAACGACTTGCCCGTTGGGAGGAATATTCAAACATTGTAGACTAACACAAGGCTTCAGGTTTTTTACCTGCTTTAAAAGTTTTATATTCTTCCAAAATATCTTTTTTCCGATGCACTCAAAATGAGATTTCTAAAAGATATACTCAATCTGTGTCACCCCATTCTCTTCATATGTGATCCAAAAATGTTCATACTTCTAAATTTGTAAAATCATATTAATTTCCATGACAACCGACTAATGTTGCAAACAAAGGATTAATTGTTTTGTTGTGGGATGAAGCTGAAGGGGAATTAAGATCACATGAGGGAAAAGTGAAGTGCCTATACAAATGCAAACATACTGTAATTGCAAAAGGAATACAGCAAAGGAAGAGCTAAATATGTTTTTCTTTAACTAAATCTTCACATTCGTCAAGCTTGTTTTAGTGTTAAAAGTTGCTTTCTGGGGGAAGATGTACAAGAATATCAGTTAATTCCTTGTGCAAGGCTGAAGAGCTTATCTTGCTCACTGGTCAAGCATCCAAACTGCAACTGGCCAAACATCTGCAGGCAGACAAAGGCAGCTGTCTTTTGTGACGCTGGAGAAACCCACACATCTTGTGCTGGGCCTTTAGCAAAAGCCAGCAAGAATGAAAAAAACTGGCAATTCCCTCCAAAAATATCACCACGCTCCTATTTATTAACGTACAGTGCCTTCTTGTGGGCTAAAGGTCTTACTGCTGGATGGAAGCCTTGGCATGGCTGCTGCTTCCCCTTCCTTCCCCTTTTTTAACTCGAGACAACTCGGGGAAGAAACCCAAAGAATGTAAAACATGTGGGTTTAGATACAGAAATTGCAAACGCATGTGGAGCCATCCAGCTTGCTGTACATCACAACTTCCCATTAATGAAAGCTCTCTTTTGAAGTCTGTAGAGAGATGAACGTAGGGTTTGACTTTCACAGCGCTAAGAGACATTTTTCCTTTTTGATTCAATTTTGTTCAAGAAAAAGATGCAATCTCGCACAGAAATAGAGGTAGAAATAACTTTTCAGGCATTTTCTTACCACATACACCCCCTCCCCCTTTGCAAGAAGGTTTTTCCCTTTCTTTCAAATTGAGACCCACGTGCATAGATACACACGGATCCCAGATACTCAGGCGCATACACATACAGGGCTGGGTGGCTGGGACAGTAAATAATCCTCTGTCATTTCTGATTTCTCTTTTCTGCTTAGGGAATTACCTGGATGTGCAGGGTATCGCGTGCACCTCTGGGCACTGTAGCCCTGTAGCAAGCTGAGGTCCCAGCCCCGCAGCACACTCGTTTGGTAGGTGCCCAGCACCTGTCCTTCCCCGCGTGTCCCACTCCTCAGCCCCAAGGAATCTCCAGGCAGGGGTATTTACAAGTCTCTCTTCACCCCACAGCCAAAGGCGTGTAAACTTGGGTATTTCGGTTACCGCAATAACACCATTAAACCCAATGCAAAGTGCCAGATCTGATAAGCAAGCGGTCTGGCTGTAGCTGTAGGTGCACGCCGTGGTGGATACTGAAAAAGGAGCAAGGGGATGCTCATTTCTAGGTGGAATGACGAACCCCAAATGAGAGGCTGTATCTCTACTTTTCATGTAATCGCCGCATTCCTTTTGTAACATGTTTATCGTAAATACAATAGCTGGATATTTCCTCTTCAGCAGATTTTGAATGTTTGCGAGACTAAACTGCAAATGTGTTTATTGCTGAGATGAGGCTTACATTTGAAACCGGTTCCTGAATTTGCAGCTTCTTTCATGCAGCCAGTATCAGTCCAAGTGCGGTGGAGTTGAGTCTAGTGAAGGCCTCTTCCTGTCATAAATAAGATTACTTTCATTTCACTTGTGGAGTGTGTTATTCCTCAGAGTAATGAATTTCCTCTGTGCCTTTGAGCACATAAACATGGTTTTCATTAGGTTTCTATTAGAAAAAAAAAAAAAAGGCAGAGTAAAATTAATAAGAAGGCTATTAACTCCATAAATGCAGATGTGTTTTTACTGTATAACCGTGTTGGAAGTAAACAGCTTCTTCGCTGAAGACTGAAAATTGCATAAAATGAAACAATTCTGCAGACCTGGATTCTGCTGTCAGAGGACAAAAGTAGGTGGAAAATATAACTGTTCGCAAACTAGTTTCTTAGTAGGAAAAATAGACTATCAGATTAAATGTAGACAGACAAATAGCCTCAGGCTTTCTACTTAATACGTATCGTATGTGATAATAATAGTTTTAAGCCATATATCTAGATTTAGTATTACAGCTAAGAGTTTGACCGTTGCTTTTTTTTTTTCCCCCTGTCCTTTACCAGATACGTCTCTGCAGTTACAGAATAAGGAATAGCAACATTTGCAAATATTTCTCTGATAGACCCTGTAGCTCATAAAATTTTCATGTACCGTTTGTATTTGTGGCTTGAGATGTCTGTCAAGTGGTGAATCCCTACAGCATCACTGCGGTTTTCTTTTTTTTCCAAGCTACCAGCATTTTAAACATAAAACCAAAAATCACCATGCATGTGAAGTCAGGCGTTTGCAGAAATGCAGACCCTTAAACTGCTGGTGTCTCTTTCTGCTCTTCCAGTCAAACATATTTAGTAAAAGAATATAAATTAGCAATTAGAACATATGCTCTTTACACTCCTCAAATTGAATATCTTATTGAAGAAAACTGAGGTCACTTTCCTGCAACTCAAATCTTATGCAGTAGATTTACCTTTCTCGAAATGAAATTGCAAGACTTTAGCAAAAACTCAGTGCTAAAAACTACAGCTTGGCAACTAATTAAATTTCAAAACTTTACCAGCCTACTGTGTGTAATTTTATATTATCCTGTAGACTGTTAAGCCTTGTTTTCTAAGAAAATAAAAATTCTGAATTTTTTTACATAGTTCTCAATTTCATTTTGCTTAGGCAAATTCAATGTGAACAACAACAAGGCATCATGTAATAGTTGTTAGTCTTGATGCTAATAAAACATGTAGTCTAACATGACTTTTTGCTTGAACACAGAAATAGAAATGTTCCTTTGTATATCAAATCACTGTTTTTAAAACAAATTACCTTCTTTTTCAGTTTTCTTCTCAGTATTTATTTCTTAGTAATTCAGTAATGAAAACTCTGCCAGTTTTACCTGAGAGCCATTTTCAGTCTGATGCCAAACCTTATAATTGTTGTTCTGGTTACAGTGCAAGTTTTGCAGTGCTGTTACTGTAACAGTGTGGATGTTTTTTCTTGAAAATGGTAAGGATAAAGTTGTTTAAAGAGCCAGTTTCAGTTATGGGTGAACATTGCTGGTTGAAACCTCAGCAAAAGAGGAAGAGAAATCTTAAATACCAGCTCCCATTTCCTTTAGCTTTTGGGCAGGATTTTTTTTTTAATTTATTTTTGGTGGTAAAGATAGAAAGTCCTGCACATGAAAAATTCTGTATGGTTGTTTAATAGTTGCTCAGTAGTGTGCTATTCCCTAATCAAGCCCCTGCAAGCTGTAAATCATGGCCACTATGTCACTGTTTTGATTGGAAGCAAGAGCTGTACCATGGCAAACCTCTAGAGACGGCAAACTTCTGCAGCTGTGGAAAGCTGGAACTATTTGCTAGTATTATTAAAGCAATCTGAGAAAAAAAAAATTAATGTGGAGTCGTAGTGAAATTCATAAGGTGCACAGAGATGTAGTGTGAAGGTTTTACAGCAAGCGTGGCCTGTAACAATAGTGCTCTGGTAACAGAAACTGAGTTGTTCTAAGTGTCAAAACAGCAAATGTGAAATTACAGCCCCTCTCTCACCTCTTCCCTTGTCCATCTTAGGAAAAAATATTTGAAAATAATCATAAATTATTTCTAAATGTAAAATACCAGTCAAGCATTTGGGGCTTCAGTAAAATATCTTCCTGTTGAATGAAAGGATGGGGGTTCCTTTTAGAAACATCCTGGTAATTTTTACCATAATTTTGTTTTTATGAAGGTGTTTTGAGTGTTTTTTGTGCTTTGACTTCTGAACTACAGCCAGTATAAATGGAGCCGAAGGACAGAAATGTTAACTTCTCCAGAAGTGCCATGTAAATACTTGAGTTAATTTATATACTGTTTATCACAGACAGGTCTAGAGCTAGATGATAACTTTCCATTAGAATATTCTCTTACAGAGAGTGCTTCCCCAAGATTAAATTGAACGACTGCAGAGGAAAATAATTTTTGACATATGCAAATCCTCCATCCTGTATGCACAAGCTTCTTGCAGGATTGATTGTGATATTATTCCCAGATGCCCTAGTCATATGTTAGGCCTTGATTAATTAAAGTAATAACGTAGTCATGCTGGGATTTTTCTAACAGTAAATCTGGCATGCTGGTATATCCAGTTCGAAAGAGGAGGAAAGTGGAGGAATTTGAAAGATAGCGTGCTTATTGACATGTGGCTTACACTAGCACATAGAGCAGTTATGAATCAAAATGAAATATGGATGCGGAAAAAATAATTCCTGGTGGACTAAAGTATGGCTGATCATATTCTGACATCAGAAATCAGTCTTTTTACTGCAACAGCATCCTTTACAGTACTATGTCTCAAATTCCTGGTGATGTACAACTGGTTATAATGAAATATATAATATATAATATGGAATATAGAATATAGAATATAGAATATAGAATATAGAATATAGAAGAGGCTTTGGCCTTTGATTTCATCTTTTCACCTTTGAAGGTAAACACTGAATAAGCAAGCAGAGAAATAGGCTTTTTTGTTGCATTCTTTTCAGTCAGTGAATAGTTACCCAGCATCAATAGAAGTGCTGGGTCGCTGCAGAGCTGATGTTTCATGCCAAAGATGTTTTGGAAGTCCTGTAGCTACAGCCTGCAGTCTGCCTGGCTTCATTCAGGGTTATTCATAGCTCAGCTTTCACGATTATTAAACGAGCCAAATTTACGTACCTCCTTATCCAGATACAAATCTATTTTAAAACTGCTGTGGAAAGAAATGCTTTCTAGTAACAAACCCACCTCATTATTCCTAAGCCTTATAAGAAGCAGTAAAAGGTGGTGGTATGGTTGGTAAATGCGCCTTAAGGGATCACACATTGAATGTGACTCTCATTTTTTGTTGCCATGTGGGTCCCTTTACACCTCTCTGACTAGTTTAAAGTGTCCTTGAATGAGCACAGATCATACTTTGGGCCTTTTTTACTTAAACTCCTATGAAGGAGATCTGGCAGAAGGCAAATCAGGTGCATGATATTTTAAAACGTGCTGTAAAAGCGTCAGTTGCGTAGCACACACAATGCCTCCATGAAACACTTTTTTTTTGCCCCCCAGCTATGGAGATTCGGAGACAAGCTGATAGACTTACCCGAGGCCACCCAATGTGTTAACAGCACAACTGGGATTAGAGCTCAGGAGCTGGTTTTGTGCGACCCCATGGCTAATCCGCTGTTTCACGTGACTCCCTTTGCGTGGAAAACCTGCAGGCACAAGCCCGGATTGCTCTGGCTGCACACAGGAGGATGAATAAACCCACCCTTCCTAGCTGTCCGTGGCCACAAGCCCTGTTTCACCACCAGATCTGCAGCGCTGGCACACAACTGATCTGAGCATGAAGTGTAGGGTCATCTTCATATAGTCCATCTCAGAGCCTTTCCTCCACTGACACCTATTTTAGTCCAGCGTAGAAACCCCACCTGAGATGTGTTGCAGTGTCACCGGCTGACTGCAGGTAGGCAGGACTTATTGCTGCTCTTTGGGCACTCACGGTCTGCTCCAAATACAGCAAACAAACGCACATTCATGTTTACCACTCCCCATCTTCATAGCAACTATTAGGGAGACCAATGATCTAAAAATCCCCTCAATGGCTCTGTTTCAATGAATGTCAATCAGGAAAAGAAGGTTCCCACAACCTTGCAGAGAAGTTACTTAAAGCCCAGTTGTTTTTATAGGCTAGCAAAGTGAGCGTTGAAGAAAAAAATATCCCAAATCCAGCTCCTGGATGTCCTTATGTAGCCTCAGCCATCTCTGCATAAACAGTTATTTTCTGTCACAGACATTTTTAAAGCCTGGATTGCTTGGGTTTTATTTGCATCCTTCCCTTCCAATCCTGCATATCACAGTGAAATCCTACAACAGAGTCAGGTCGGACATGCTGGTGGCTTTCCTAAAACATCACTACAATGTGAAAGTTAAATCCCAAACTTTGTTTGTCATCTAGAAATATAACCTGCTGGTCCTTCATCATTTTGAACTTGCTGTTGTGCTTTGCCAACTAGCTTAATGGGTACCTGACCTCCTTTTTCACTGCAGTATGTTGTGAATGTTATCAAATGCTACTGTTCTAGCAGTGAGGCATGTATTTAGTAAGACCTGTATGCTTTTTCACTATGAAATAATTAAAGAGTATTTTGACTTTGTTCGCTCGTAATCTCATAGCAGTCCAAATATCAGATCATGTACAAAATTCTTCAACAAAATATTAGTGGCCCAAGTCAATGCTGATTATTTCATAATCTTATAAGTCACCCTAAGAATATCTAATAGGAGAAGGCTGATAAAATGTGATGTGTTGCAGTACCTCGCCTAGAGCCACTTTTTAATTCAAGCAGACTACCCGGTAATATTATGTGCATATTTTATATTGAATTTATTTGTTAATTTATTTTATATTGAATGCACTTGTTCATTTATTCACCTGCTGTTTGGTGGAGGAGTAAAATGCAGTGCCACTTTTTTGTCTCTTGTAGTGCCCAGCCTTTTGGGGAGTTGTGTATTGCTTAGCATGGCTATCACATTGTCTTCACTGTGTGCATGTTTTGCAAAACAAAAAAGAAATTCTCGTCTGTCCTACGTCGACAGTGAATATATATCACCTTAAGCATACGGAAATCTGCTGTATGTCCGATTTGTAGTAAAGGTCTTCAGCTATGCAGCAGAGTTGGTTTTCCCAGTGTTTTTATAAATAATATTAACTTCAGTGCCAAAGTTCTCTGGTTGCAAGGATGTTATTTGCAAGACACAATTTGAACAGAGTCCTGTTTTGTCTTCTGAGTCAGACTGATTGTCTCCTGTAGCCATTCCATCCCTTACCGAGTGGCATCTGTAAGGCATAACCATACACAGTGGCGTGGGGTTTCCCTCTGTGGCCGAAAACTAAATATCCGAGTGTGGCTTCTCTTTATAGAAGACTGTAACTATCAGAGTCTCTAATTAAAGGGGAACACAATTACTGTTTAGAAGCCTAGGAACATATTCAGAATCGATTGAAACTATTTTGGACTTGTTAGACTGTGCAGTTACCTAAATAAATAGGATTCCCCCTTTCTTCTTATTTACTGCCCTCTATTGCAAACCCCCTTGAAAATCTAGCCAAGTTTACCCTTGTGGCTTGTATCATATTTGCATCCAATATGATTTTAAAAGTTAGCATTTTCAATGTAAGCACGGTGTTTTTTTCCCCCGGTGAATTTGATTATAGGTACATTAGTTCTCAAATGTCAGAAACTATCTTTCTGCGGGTTTTGGGGGGTTGCTTTTCTTTTAGCTTCTCTTTAAACCTGTGTCATTTCCTTTTCATTTATCCCCAGCTCATTCCCAAAGGAATTAGCAACAAACTCCCTTTGAGAAAAAACATGGCTGGGGAAGAAAAGTACTTTTGATGATTAAGGCCCTTCTGTTCAAACAGTTCCTGCCTACACTATGGAATCCATAGATACTGGAGATATAAAGGAGAGGGTTAGAAGATAACTAAGACCCCTCAGGCTTGATATGTAATCAAAGAAGTATTGTTTGAGAATGACTTAAGGGGAAGCAGAGTGGCTACATTTTGGCCCCGATCCAGCTACCGCTGGAATTGATGGCAGAGTTCCCACTGACTTCAGGAGAAGCGAACCTTTTGTCTGGTGAGGACAAGCGTATGAAAACACAATGGGAAAGATGACAACCATGCAAATTGGGAAAGACAACTGCCTACAGATTCCTTATTTAAAGGAATATGCCTGGGTAAGTGGGCTTGACGGGAGAGGCGCGTTTCATCTCCCTTCCTGGGCAGTGCCCAGCTCGGTCAGCAGCACCTTTTGGTGGAGGCAGGATCCCACTGTACAGATAACGGCAGTTCCAGGAGTACGGCTCTGCATCTTGCCAGCTGAAGTTGTAAGGGCAACTTAAAATTAACTAACAACATAAGCACAGTTGTACTGGGTAGGAACAAAGACCTAGCTAGCCTGGCAATCTGTTTTCTCTGGAGGATTAAAGAATAGCAGAACGGTGCGTATAAAGCACAGTGCATCCCTGGGCACACCATCCCCACTTCCCAAAGTCAATAATTTAGAGCTATTTGGGTATTACCTACATTTCAGAACCTTGTGTTTAAAGACCATTAGTGGACCTGCGTGCAAACAGTTGAAGTCTGACCTCCAGACATAGCATCTCCCATTATTTTTATGTTAACAAGTCTGCACGTTAGTAGATGTACTTCAGTAGATGTCCCACAGGGCATCCCTATCAAGGTCAGCCCCTGAAAAAGGTGCTCTCCACCTCTTTCCTGCTGTCGCTGTCATGTGACTGATCAGAGGCGCATCTTTCGGTGCTAGCAGCAAGTTTCCAGGACATTTGCAGCTCTGGCGTTACAAAATTGGTGCTGGACTCTAGCTTCTGTTTGGGATTAGACCCCTTGGAAATGTGCAGTTTCCCTAATGAGCAATTGCAGCTGTGATTGGCACTCCTTGAAGTGGAAGAGTGCAGGATGCCTTAATCTTGATTAGGAACCAGCGCTGGGAGAGCTGGCAAAATCTACAGAGAGAAAAGTACACCTTTAGGAAAGACTGAGAAAGAAAATAAATAGGCAATGTACAGAAACCAGGGGAAAAAAGGACAGAATAAAAGAGGGACTTGGCAACTATGCTGGGACCTACAAAAGGGGCCACATCTGTTCTGGCCCTATCCTAAGCCGTGAACAGGTCTGACATCCACAGAAGAAGCTTTCCCCATGCAAAGATTGGAGAGGTGTTGGGTGGAAAGGCTGCAGTCTAAACTAGCTGCACTTTCCCTTGCCTTACGGTCATATGGTTCCCATTTATTGGGTGGAATTGAATAGCTGCAGGCTTGCCATTCTCAGAGGAAAGAGATTGTCTTACTGTAAAAGTCTTGGGGGCTTTTTCCCTTGAATATATGAGAAGGACTCTTTGGCCGTGACTCGTGAAAGCTCACACGGTGCACAGCAGGAACTGCAAGGTGGTTTTGCTTCAGTGCAAGTGTGAATGAAGGGCATGTGTGGACACAAATAGCATTCAGCTGCTGGAGCAGTCTTCACTGAGCAGAAGCAGTCCAGGAGCTCTGACATCCACTCCATAGCTTTGGCAAAACAGTGTCAGAAACAGGAAAAAATAAAAGGGGGATGTGGGAAGGATTCATTTGATTAAGAATGCTGGGCACAAAAATAAGACTTTTTTCTATCCACCGTCCTCAGGTCCTAGCTCTTGGGAGAAATGAGCCTGGTGCCCACCTGGTGCTGGCACAGGCAGGGTCAAGGTCAGGGTCCTTTGCGATTCTTCCCTCGTTCATCGCCCTTCCACTCGCCTCATGTCCGAGCCTGGCAGGTTTTGTCTTTCTATTTAAACTCCAGCTGCTGGGTTTGGGCTATTACCTGGGAAGGGAAATAAGTTGCTACCCCTTGTGGCTGGGGGAGAGAGGCTGGAAACATGAACGCAAGAGGTGCCGAGGCTAATGAAAAGAATTCAAAATTCAAAATTGCTAGTGGATTTTAAAGCCTTTTTCCTAATTTCTGAATGCTAATTCAGTAATAACTGAATAATTCAGACTCATAAAATTGTGCAGGCAATTGTCCATACCAGCATTAAGCAAAGAAAAGCCCTGATGTTATTTATTTAGTTCCAGAGAGTTTGGAGGAACGCGTAGTTGAGTGAAGGATACCATGTAGCTGTAGTCAACGACTGCCTGTTTCAGGAAAAATGGAAGGCTTAAAAAAAGTTATATCCTTTGTATCTCAGGTAGAAGTCCTTTCTCCAAGTTTATTTCTCACTATGCTAAATAATCCAATCATTTTTGTGTTCCTCAGATTAATCAGAACTGTCAGATTTAGTAAATGATTTTTTCTTAATCCATTTTTTACAAAGTTACTCTTTAACTGAGCATTTCTCCAAAGCACACTACTATATAAATTATTAAATTTATAAATTATTATCTCATAAGCAAAATCCCTTCAAAATTTTTCTTCATCAGATGTTAAAACATCAATAGTAATCGAAGAAAATTCCAATTGTGTTTAGACTTGAGCAGTTTCTGTTGAGGTTGCTGTGATTCGGAGGTGTAATGCTCTGTAACAGACAAGCAAACTAATGAACCAGTGGCTGCATCAGTCACGCTGGAGAGAAGAGTTGACGTGGCTTTTGCAGAATTACCTCTGATGCATAAGTGCTCAGCGATTAGAGTAAGGAAGGAGCCAGCAATCAACTATCTATGGTTGAGACCCTCTGGATAATATACTTGAATTTCATCAGCAACCCTCACCCAAGGCTTTTACATAAACTAAGCAGTCATGGGTCAGTATGGAAAATTCACTTATAGATTACTAGCTGGTTACAAATTAAGAAATTAAAAAAAAGCTATGAGCTGGATACCAAAAATAGCTGCAGACATTCAATGTGAGTGTGCCTCAATTTCTCCAGACATGCTGAAGTGTGATATTACTGATTGCCTTTGCCACTTCTCTCCCATTTGGACTGCAGAGCAAAGGGTTTACACTGAGTAGCTACTCGATTACTGTCCCAGGGGTGAATGAAACATGAGTGAGGAAGATAATATTAGGAAATTGCACCACTGCTCTCAGATTTCTTTGGCTGTATTTTGACAGCTGAATTAACTTATCTGTGCTCAAGTGAACTTCCCCCAGCATAGCACAGCTTACTCGAGAACAGCCATCCTGCAAAATTATACTGGAGCTGCACAAATGAATTAAAGGATCAACAGTGTGACTGTAGAGCAGCACACAGAGATTAAGTTGGGCAAAATAATATTTCGCCTTTTCATTATAGCTTGAGGCAAATCACACAAGTTAAAAGCACCATCACTTTTGAACTGATGTTTTTCCTTATGGATAGAAGTCTGGTTCAGGCTGAAATTTTAGATTTAGCTTAAGTTAATTCTACACTGAAGATAAGTGCTTTGATTAGCGCTTTACAGAAAAGTGTATTTGTGAAAAAGTTGTTTCATCCTCCTTCTAAAGGATGTCCAAGCAGCTCTGGGACAAATGGCCTCTGGGACTTAATATTTTGCTTCTGATTCATTCTGCTGAAGAACCGCTTTTGGAAAGAAAACTCACATCCCACATTCTCCGTTTACATATATCTCATTTTGCCCTGGAAAGAGAAAGGAAAGTTGTATCTGGCAGACAAAATGAGACTGGCAAATTAGTAGGATACTTGAGAGTGACATTAAAATTGCTTTACTCGACTAGAGCCCACCAGCACCTGGATGCAGTCAAGTTAGGAGCTCCTCTTGTTTTAAAGCATGATGGAGTCCCCAGGAGCTCCATCCCTGATGGAGATATTAAGCCATGAACTCAGCGGAAGTTCAATGTGTTATTTTTGTTGTGTCGTTACTTTAACCAAAAAAAGTAATATCTTCATTGTGATAAAGCCTTGAATTTTCCAAATGAGCCTTTAAGGAGGGAATCTTTATCTGTGTGTTCTCCAGCATTGGCAAAGCTGCTTGTTTCTTATGTCTAGAAAAAAAGGCTTTTTTCTGGGGAGAAGTCTCAACTGCAGACAGCCTAATTTGTTCTTGGCACAATGTAGGATTTGCATTGCTGTAGGGGTCAGAAATGTAATAATAATTCATGAATCTATCTGCTGAGCTGGGCTCAATTAGTCAGTCGTCTTTTTTTTTTTTTTTTTCACTTTTCTAGTTGCCTTTTGGGAAGGGTAGAGCCTTCCCTGAGCAGAGCAGAGCAGAGCAGAGGGTCTTGGAGTGTGTTGTGGAGCCACGCCTAGCAATGCCGCTGGGAAGAGCGGAGACAGCACAACGTTGTCTCTGCTTTCTGCAGGGATGGAAATGGGGTTTGGCAGGAGAAGCCACTCATCTCCTCTGGACCCGTGGTTGGTGCAGGCAGAAACTGCACTCCCCTTGCTGACATTTAAAATGCTTTCTTCCATTTTTCACAAGATCTGCAGGAAATAAACCCTTCTCATTCAAGGCTGGGGCTTCATGCCCACATGTGCTATCTATCAGAGTTCACTTCTCTGCGCATGTTTCCTCCTTGCTAGACCCTGGCAGAAGGCAGCCACAGGGATATAAATGCCTTCTACCCAAGGAAGGTCGCGTCCGTGCCCAGCACTCAGCAGGGCAGCGGGGCACCAGGCTGGTACCACTCCCCTGGGGACAGAAGCGGAGGAGCCGTCAGCCTGCAGCTGGGCTGCAGCACAGGCACCAGAGCTGCATCTTCTCAGAGGGCTGCTCTGACTTTACTGTGAGCTCGGGGGCAGGTTACGTCGTTGCTACCTGCATCAGTTTACCTGGGCTGTGTAAAAACAGCAGAAATGACCTCAGGTGGGATCTAGATGCAGTGATTCAAGCTTCACACAATTCTGGGATCTCTGAGCTGCTCCTAAATGTTTCAGGTGCCATTATTCACAAGCTACAGCTGTGTGCTTCAAAAACACTTAAGACTTGGCTGTATCAAAATGGATGTAGACCAGACACAGTAAAATATATACCTACCTAATCTCAAACCTGGATTTAAGCATTTCTTCTTTGCTGCCATTAATGGCACAGCCATTAAAATCTTAAGCTATTGATATATTATATATTAATATTAAGAAATATCAGCTTTTATAACATTAGGTGAAACCTCTTTGTTCAGTAATAATTCAGTTTCTCAATGTTATTTATCTGTAAGAATGTGCTTGCAGACATTAGAATAGTAAGAAATCAAAGTTCAGAACTTATGATAAGAAACCTGTTTGGTTTGTATATATGTAATCATACAATCATTTAGGTTGGAAAAGACATTTAAGATCATCAAGTCCAACCGTTAACCTAGCATTGCCTAGTCCACCACTAAANCACTATAGCTGATACAAGCCAGGATGCTGTTGGCTGCCTTGGCCACCTGGGCACACTGCTGGCTCATACTCAGCTGGGTGTCAACCAGCACCCCCAAGGCCTTTTCCTCCAGATAGCTTTCCAGCCACTCTTCCCCAAGCCTGGGGTTGTTGTGACCCAAGTGCAGGACCCAGCACTCGGCTTTGTTCAGCCTCATGCAGTTGGCCTTGGCCCATTGATCCAGCCTGTCCAGATCCCTCTGTAGAGCCTTCCTACCCTCAAGGAGATCAACACTCCCACCCAACTTGGTGTCATCAGCAAACTGACTGATGGTGCACTCAATCCCCTCATCCTGATCACTGATTAAAATATTAAACAGAACTGAAAGGATATTAAACAGAACTGGCGTATACATGCATAAAAAGTACTAGGCAAGCACAAATATTGTTTCAGGATATGTTAACAGCTATTGAAAATATATGGCCAGAGGATTGGAAAATATCCTTTTTTCAGAGTTCTGATAATTGTTTCCACCTAATGAGATGCTTTAGACAAGCAGTTGGAAAGCCCTAAATATTGTGTGCCAAGCAAAAATTGCCTACTGTGTCAATTAAAGTTCGGCAATGGGATAAACTTTGAAGTATATGTGAGGCTCAGAGCCAATAGAGTGGAGGTTAGAGAACTGGAATTTAACAGAGAAATGACAACCATTCAGAACAATATAGGTGAAGGTATAAAATATAATTGATAGGGACATTGTCTTGTAATAAACACCAGCTAGTTGCAAACAGTGTGGAAAAAATAGTGAATATAGAATATTTGACTTATCATTTTTAATGCAATAGAGCATTCATGTTATAGATGACATTAGGTTCTGTATTAATTTGGAATATCTTGCTTGTTATCATTCTTTATTGACAGTTTTGCCAATTTACAACAGTAAGTAAATAAGTAGAAATTCAGGCAATACTATACAATTGAAATAACTGTAAGGGAAATTAAGAAGGAGTTTAGGCAAGAAAATGGACAGGAGGAGGGAGTATATACAGCAGAACTGCTGAATATGTATTTCCTATAGATTTGTGTCTCAAGTGTTCTAAAAATCTTCTCCCCCCTCCTTGCACTTTTAGAGTTCACGTCTAGTAATGTGATGGAAAGCATTCTCATATTATTATCTAAAAGGTATTTTTATTGAGGTAGAAGCTGTGAATTCAGTATAACACAGCGTAGGGAACACTAGCTGATACATCAAAAATGCAGACATACAGAGCACAGCAAAAGTAGCAAAGCTCTGTTTAAAATTCATGGCTATTTTCATTTCTCATTTATTTAGGCATCTTGGCAGACACAACACGATCTTCTGAAATTGTTTCTGGTTAGTTCAGCACATCTCTGTCTTAAGTCCTCTCCTGGAGCGCAAGTCACACTGCCTGCAAAAGCTCTGTGAAGGAGAACTAATCTACTGTGAGCTCCCCCGTGGATGTGACCTCTGTCAACAAGCTGTTTATGATTCCCAGAATGGTTTTAAATGGATACCAGTTCTTCCTCCGCTGTGAGAAGCTGTTGACATGGTTGCAGTTGATTAAAAAAAAATAATCCCTATATCTTATAAGAGAGTGAGTGAATTATTGCTTTATTTAGGGAGCCTTCAGATCAACACCTCGCTCTTTGAACAAAAGCAAAGGACAACCTAACCACCTCCGGGACGTGCTCGTGATACCCACTCGGACCAGAGTTTGTGATAGGTTTTCTGCCGCTGGCAGAGACAGACATCCATTCTCTCTTTCTTTAGCATAAAGACCAGTAAGATAAATGTATACTGCTTTTTCCCTCGAGTGAGGCAGGGAATGGATGAAGCGGGGGAAGGCTGGGGAGTTCTTGCTGCGTTTCTGAACAGGCTCTTTCCCAAGACAGCAGAGGTCACTGTGCTCATTAGGAAAGAAGCGAGGAAATCCAGAGGCACTTAGGATATTTCAGTCCTTGGGTGACAAAATCAGTGTCTATCTTCCTCCAAAAAGCAATTTCTATTCAGATCAGTTTTCCTGTAGTAAAAACCCAGCATCTTATGGCCAGTAGCAAATACAAAATCTGCATTTAGGATAGATCCTCTTGATTTCTCACTGCCATTGACCTGAATAAGTTATTAAAAAGGATTTGGGGTCAGAGACCCCACAAATTAATTTCTGTGGCTTGGAAGACAGGAGGGTGTACAGCAACAGAACCTGTTTGGGCACTTTCAGTCTTCTCCCTAAAATACCAAAAAGCTTTTTAATGACAATTGTCATTTGCAAGAACAGCCCAAGAGGGCTTATTATCATGTGTGTTTCTCACCAGAGTGCTGCAGTTTTGAACACGACAAATTTGACAGCATGCCCCGGGATGTCAGGGAAGGTCTGTGGTTGCCGGTGTAGCCCTCATGCAGCATCTTTCAAATGACCCTGGTGAGAGTTGAGGGTCACATAACACAGGGGAGAGGAAAGACTGGGGAACAAATAGAAATTGCATTAATTTTTTTTCCCATTCAAGCAGTTTCTGTTCAGTCTTCAGTACCATCAGTGCTGTATTACCTACCGTGCACATTTTAAGTTTTTGTCTTTTCTTATAATTGTAAAATCAAATCTAGGTTCATTCTGACAACTGACATTAAAATTTAACTTTTTTCTACCTTATAGGAAAAAAATAACAAGCTATTGCTTGCTTGGTTTCCTGGCTGCTAATTTTCTGTCCAAAACCAGCAGGCTGAGGATGGAACAGGAGAGGGCAGTACAGGAGTGTCTGAGCACCCAACTGTCAGCAAAATAGAGTGAGCAAGGATACAGGCATTTAGGAAGCGTGTTTTGTTTCCATCGGCAACAGGACAGAAGCTCTTAAAACTCCATTTGCTTTCTTCAAATAAATGTTTTTGTTTCATAGGCACGCTGTAAATGAAGTTCAGAACTCTTTAGTAGCTGAAACTAGAGAATGCTATTACTTAAGTTGACATGTTGGTTTTATTTATTGTGATAAAGACTGGTGGGGGACTCAACTTGCTTCAGCTAATAGATATTATTATTATTAGATATTCAGGTATCTTTCCTGAGCTGCAATACAATCAGCCTTTCATGGGATTGCATCCCTGCATCCAGCTGCATCTGTGGTGTGGCTGGGCAGGGGGAATGTGCTAAGGCACCACTTAATCCAGAGGTGCTCAGAGTATGTGCCATGAAACGAGGAGAGCCAGTTTTGCCCTCTGACACAGGGCAGCAGTTGAGCCTTTTAATGCCATTCTTTCACAGAACAGTGGTGCTGTAATGGCTCCGTAATCGTGTACAGCTCAATGAGCACGTGAAGGAGCGTCCAGTGTTTCTGTGCATCCTGCCATCCTAATCTCCCCCCATCTCTCCTGGAGGGGGTTTCCCCACCAAACTTTGCTTTTCTCTGCCTCCCAATCAAAACAAGCCCTTACAGGGTGACTGGGATGTTTGTAGGCAGAGGAAGAAGAAAGTGATCCTCTGGACAGGAGGAAATACCTCCCTCCTCTCTACAAACACATGGAAACACAACTTAAACAGCACAAGGCCAGTTAGTTCACCAGTGAGAGCAGGAATTTGGCAGTTTGGTCTTTCGGCACAGAAGACATACTGGACCAGAGTAAGGTGAACTGTTCGGCTGAGCTGAGGCATCGGTACTATGGCCTTTTGCTAGTCTTTGGAGATTGACTTGGGTGATGTAGTCTTCCTAGAAATCCCTTTATTTCTTGGACTATGGAAGCACTACATTAGCACAACACAGAAAGATGCAATGAGCTCCTTACTGACCTGGTTTGAAGTAACTGTATAAAAAGAGCTGATCATAATTTATGGTAACACAGATCTCTTAGGGGCCACTGTGTCACCCAGTGCTGTCCAGGCAGTTGTCAGTACAAGCAGGAGAGAAACTTCTACTCCTTAAATCCCTTCTGTACCAGTGACAGACAGTGGTATAGAAGGCAGTAGGAGGGTTCATCTTGGCTTTGCATGCTTCAACCCAGTTGTACCCTGTGGATTTTTAACCCCCAAAGCCACAGATACAGCATAGAGAAGGACTGTCCTGATATGTTAGCTGCTGCCTTTGCTTTGCAGTCTTGGGTATGGCTGACTGATGTGGGTTTTTCTCCATTCACGTAGCTAAATTACACTCTCACATACAGTATGGGCATGGAAATAAACAGGAGACAAAAGAATTTGTTTTATTTTTTGTTTTTTAAAAAAGAGAAGTTATAGGGAGGAACTCGAAAAAAAAAATCTGTTTAAAAGCTGACCTTTATGACGTTAGTGATTCCTTCAGCTTGAGTCTGCTTTGCTTTCTGCATCCTTGTGGAAAAAGGGTGACCTAGACTCCCCCACAGATTTTTTTCTTTCATTCTTTTCTTTTTCCTTTTCAGAGCCATCCTTTTAGTATCTCCTCCCTTTCTTGTCCTAACAATTCTGAAATGTTTACTTCCACCCCATTATCTTTTATGGTACTTAGCAGCACTGTCATTTGTTATTTTTAGAGCTTTTCAAACAGCAGAAGGTTTCATTGCAGTTTTGCATGTCTTTGCTGTCTACTAATGTTACTTTACTTTTTTTTTTAAGTCACATAGCTCTGTGTTTTCTGAGTGAAGTAACTTTCTGTTTCCCTTCTGCTTATTGTCCATATACACTGTCATAGCTGATGCTGAGGATCCAGGATCCACACTTGATGACTTGAGACTCGTTCTCGTCTGCTCCTGTGATCTGGATTAGTCGTTGGCGGGCATTTTTGGTTTAGTTTCGGTGGAAGGAATTCAGTTAGTGCACTCCACAGTTACTCTGTAATGCAAATCAAAGTACAGCAAATGGAAACTAGGAGAAGAGTCTCATCAAAATTCTTAATCCAAACTAAAGTCTAACATAGATGCAACTAATAGAACTTAAATACCTACAACATAAATGTACTTTTGAAAGTGAGTCAGAATTACTTCACAGCTTCTCTACAGGCATTTTTGAACAGAACACACAGAGTAATTGGCTTTTAGGATGGTCATGGGTGGGTAACTGGAGTGACAACACCACTGAACGTCTGTTCTAGCTCAGCTAGTTGTTTTTGTGATTTTTTTTTAAACAGTCTTTAGATCTGTTAGATGTTCTTAGACTTGGGGTTTGAGTAGCATAATAAGTTTTTTTGTATAGAATTTGTTTTGCATAAAATATTTTCTTTCCAAGATGATAAAGCTGATAAACATAGATATGAGTATATTAGAAATAAATGCTCAGTGTGTTCACGTGTGTGCATGTGTGTATAGGAACATGCCAAAACCTACGTCTTCATTTGATTTCTAAAACATGCAGGCTCATGCATTGGGAATCAACCATCAGATCCCAAATTCTCTTCCCAGGTGTATTTATAAGCATTAAAAAAATCTGCCTGCATAGCACTGTTCTCTTTTCAGCTTACATAGATTTATTGCTAGATATACTGAATCAGTAAACATGACCTCGAGTGAAGAAAAGGAGCTCCCTTGCAGTGATGCAACACAGTTTGCCAAATTAAGCTCTTGATTTCCGAAAGCCCTTTAATTTGTGAAAAGCGCAGGTGAGTATATGCTGAAATGTTACCTAACCGATAATTGTCTCCACTCTGTGTGTTCACCAGCTTTCTGCAAGGTATCTCTTCTAGCACAGATTCTTCTACACTGCTAAACACACTTCTTTGACTCCTTTTACTTTTTTTTTTTTGCAGTTAGTTAGCCTCCCAGCTTTAAAACCCCTTTGTAAGTAACAAACAGAAGTTGATGTGACTCGTGCTATTACCCAGAGGATAACTGGACAGACAGCTACCTTTAAAAAGCCTGCCTTTCTAAATTTTTCTCTTTTCCCTAAGGCCATGCCTTGAACATCAGAAGCCAGAAAGCAGCATTAAGGCCAGGAGTGGTTGTATACAATGGCATGCCCCTTTTCAGTCTTATGAATGTGTAGAGGGATCATTTCAAGTAGTTTTATCGAATTGTGGGTTGTATTGCTGTTTCTTTGAAGTAGCTTTTTCACACTGACTTGTGCTAAAATTCATGCTTTTGTCCTTAGGGTGGAGAATCTCCTAGATGTCTGTCAGAGCAATTGGCTTAAATCCTTTGACTTGAAAGATATTGCAGTATTGAATTACCAAAGGGATTTCCCTAAAGAAAGAAAGGGATTTGGGGAAGGCATGGGCTGCCTGTACCGAAACAGTGACCAAACAGCCTTTGCTTATACTTTGCCAAGAGCTGTCTGATCACACCACACCACACAAGTACCCCTTTCTTATTTGTAGCTGCTAACTTCCCTGAAAAGATGATTAAAATGTGTTCAGTGTTTTCTTAAGTCATTTAATAGCTGAGCAGTTGTTGCAATTACTGGAGAGTTACGATGCAATCTGGCGGTGGTGATATAAGGGCCATCACTGTTGAGAAGTGATTCCAACAGTGAAGAAAGTGTGAGCCTCCCTGTTGAGCCTGGGAGTTCGGTGGCAATTTAGACTTCAGGCTCTGTTTCAGGATGCTTTAAAGTATCTTATGTGTATAACTTAGAACTGAAATCATGCCTTAAAACAGTAATTTTATATACCTTAATACAGTGTGGAAAACTTTAGTACCACTACAATGCATTGGTCTACCCTTTTCTGTCTTGGTTATATTATAATAGACTAACCAAAGCAGAAAAAAAAGTTTATTATAATAATGACTCCTCTGTATTGCCCCTTGAAGGTCATTCTCATAAGAAAAATAAGCTAAATTTAGTAGTTGGGGATGGAAAGATTAAATTAATTTAGACACCTATCTTGCTGACATCCAACATAACATTTTTAATTGCTAGTTGAGAATATGCTGGGTGTAAAATGCACTTCCAACAGCTCTGATTTGTATAAACACGGCTATAATGGGATTTCCAGTGATGCTCAGTGTTGCTTCAGTGGTGCTCCCTGTGAAGCAGGGGACAAAGTGCATTTTCACTGAAAGCAGAGTACAGCCCATCCCGTTCACTTCTTACAATATTTTCAATAATTTCTAGAGGTTTCAGTGGTGAAAATCCTGTTGTAACAAGTATGTGGTGTTTGCAGATGGTCTTCTCAACTTGTGAAGTAAATGTGGTGGTTGTGGAAGCTACACATTGACAGCCAGGGAAACAGTAATTGCTGGTTTTAACATCGAGCAGGGGAGCCTAAGGCAACAGCAGTTAAGGGCTTCTTATGCTGCCCAGCATCCCTGGAAGGTCCAGGGTGTGTGCCAGTTCAGTCTTTGGCTTTTATTCTGATCAAGCTGGCTTTGGTGGTCTATTTTGCAGGTATCCATAAAAGCAAAAAGGGTATGTCAACTCAGGTCACTAGAATTGGGGTTCTTCTCTGAACAGGCACACATTAAGAGCAGCTATTGCCTAAAGAAAGGCACTTGTGCCACATATTAGGCCTCCAGAGTTACCTCCTCCCTAGAAGTCAAGTCCCTTGTCTCCTATCTCTCAGTAGCCAAAGAGCCTTTCTGAAGCAGTTTTTAAGCCCATATTTGCAGAACAGTTTAGTGCAATATTTTGAGCCTAATTAACTTGTGTTTAAACTTTGCCTCTAATACTCCTGTAGTCTCTGGTTCTTAAAACTTTTGCCCAGGTTTACTACTAATCCTTGTAACATAGCTCCAACGATGTCACTTTCAAATACTGCTTTTTCAGTAACTTTGCATGGATTTTTTTTTCTCATAAAAATTTAAAAATAACACTCTCACTTTAACTACAAGCTAGCAAAAAGATTGTCAGCTAAACCAAATTACTATCCTCCAATGAGAAACTGAGTTCAAGATGTCCTACATCTGACCAGTCTTCCAAGATTTCGTCTGATAGCATTCAATGCGTCCTTCCTAAGTGTATTCCCATGGAGCTGGAAGTCTGGCTGGAAGTCACTGAGTCTCCTCTAAAATCCAAGGAGCTGAGAGGCATGCGGAGCCATGTGGATTTGGGCCTTTGAGCCCCTTTGTATTGTTTGTGGCTCACACAGTATTTTTGATTCTGAGCGTTCCTGCATCTTCCATCCCGAGCAGAGCAGCTGCTCTCGGCGGGGAACTTCTCATGCCGAGCAGGATCTCCAAGCAGCAAAAGATGCCCAGTCACATCCTGATCTTTTTCCCAGTGCTTACTGCCAGGTACACTTAGGTACGCTGCCTCTGATTCTTCTGCTGTGCTTCATAGTAAACCTCAGCCGTGTTGGGTCCCATATTCATGTAATTTCTATGTTTTATGGGTCTATGATGGCCTGTGATTTTTTTAAATGCTTTTTGTGACTTTTTTTTCTTTTTCCCATTACAGTATTTTAAGGTTCCCTGAAAATGGAACCTGATAAAATTCTTCTCCTTGCATATGACACACAGAATGTTGCTTCCTGACATCTGATTATACATTCTTGCAGCAGCCGCTCTTAAAACTTAGAACATAGGAAAAATTTGCTCAAAGAAAAGAGTGCTTTTTCTCACATTTGACCCATTTTTCTATGCTCACCTTATATGTAATTTTATTTTTATACAAACCATTTCTCTGATGAACTAGGCTTCTTTACTGACTCTCATTCTGTAATTCCTTCCATATGTTTATTGTCCTTTGTAAAAAGTATAGAGTAAATGTTTCCTGCTGAGGTCATGTCATTTTGTTTACATTCTTAGTAAATATGAAGAGCTTGATTGGAGCCCTTTAGGCATCTCAAGTATGAATGTCTTTTTCCTGACTCTTCTATAAAAACAGGATGCTGAATTTTGTTGAGCTAACCTGGCAAGATATAGGTTTAATAAAATAAATAGATGTCAGCATCATAAATTTATTGGTAAGTATGGTTGGGTTTTGTTGAATTCCTCTGTAGTTTAACAGCTTACTGAACATTAAAAAGAAAAACCAAAACCCAAAACTTTCTACAATTCAATTTGGACTTTATCTTTTGACAGAGCCTCCCCATCATTGCCTGAGTGCCATTAGTAGCCCACTCCTTGCCTCAGCTGTGGGTCTAACCCCGTGGCACCAGCGCAGTGGCTGAAAAGCCCTGGCCTGGGCAGAGGCTAGGAAATGGAACAGACTCACGGTATTTTGTGAAAATGACACATTTTTTGCTGTCTGATCACAGTTCAGAGCTGGGAAGTTACAGATCACAGCTTGCCGCTCTTCAGCAATGATGGATGGACTGCCCTGTTAGCACTATGTCCCACGAAAGACTGGAGTGTGTTTGGCAAGAGCATCCTTACATGTCTTAATGGTGAAAATCCAGCAAGGCTTAACTGAACTGGTGTGAGCGATGATGTTTCAGAGGTTTACAGCTCGCCCAGACTGGAGCAGACTTTCAGAGGAGCAAGGAAATGCATGTTCCTGGCTGTAGGGCCAGGTGGTTGTTATATGCCACCTGCCTGTTCTCTGGAGTACAGGCAGCAGGAGGTGTTTGGAATATACTTTTTAACAGATATATCCTCTGCCTCATCCTTCTCTCCATTCACCTAAGCTTTCTAAACAGTGAGGCAGTGCATTTGCTTTTCCATGCCACCCAGAAGTACGTGGTGCAAGTCCTTCCCCATGAGAGCAAATTGCAGATCCTACAGAATCCCATTTGCTAGCCTGTGGATGCCAGGGAACCTCTTGCTTCTGCCTTTTAGAAACATAGCACTTACAACTAATTTCAAGCCTCCTGCTTTTCTGTCAGCTTTGATTTTTTCATTACTTTGCCTCTCTGATGACCTTTCCACAGTTCTTCGATGCTGAAGCAGTTTGGCTTATTAGGGGAGTGAAAGAGCTACGCATCTGTGGTCTCTGATGGCTTTACTATTCCTACCAGTGTTTTCCAATGGCTAGGCAACTTACTCAACATTTATGCTTTGAGAGAAGGAAGGAGAATTGTAATAACTTTCTGGGGGGAAAAATATTTTCATTTCTATTAGAGACCGATTCCCAGCTTTGAGCACTTTGTCATTAATGGGTTGTAAACTCTCAGACAGGCTGTCCCATAGCTATCCACTGAGCCATTTGTCAGGGCAGAAAAATGTGCATGGTGAAACTGGTCACCGACAGCCTGCAGCTAGACTGAACCAGGCTTTTAAAAAGGCTGCCAGACATTTCTACACTTTTAATAGTCAAAATCCTACATTAGCATTTATGAGAACATTTATACACAGTTTGAGCAATTGCATGGTTTTTCTCCTAGATGTAATATCAAATCTCTGAAATATAAAAATTGCTTGAAATGATCAAGGGTCTGTGTGGAAAGACAAAAGCAGGGAGGTGCTTCCCTCATCACCAAACTAGCCCCCCTGCTCCTTTCAAGGTAAACATATCATATAATCTTGTTTATAAACTCATCAAAATCCATCTTGAAACCCCTCTTATTTCCAGCCACATTCAACTACTCTCAAACAAAGGCTCTTTCAGGATCTTGTTCCTTTGATGGCTGGATACTTTATTCTACTTTCCAGCTTACGTATCTTCAATTTTCCTCTTGCTGAGCTGCACAAGCCCCATTTTTGTCAGATAAAAATGGTTTCTTATTTCTGTAGTGACACTCACAGATCTTCTTTAAGCCTGTTGCAGTCTGAATTCAAGTATCTCAAGCAGCAGTGACCAAAATTGTTTCTGTTGCAGTTTCATCAGTTTTAGGATGAAACTAGCATGTATCTACTAGAAGTATCTTATCTGATGAGTTTTGCATGCCTCATGCAGTGCTGGCTCATCCCTGGATGAACTAATACCACTCAGATTCTTATCTTCCTGTTGTTTTCCATCACAGAGTCCCAGCTGGTGGAGGCATTTCTTACTATTGCTCACTAAGCTGATGACCTTGGTGAGGATTTGGTTCGCTTTGTCTCATTTCTGGTGCTTCAGATCTTAAATCTTGCATAATATTTCAGGCTCCTTCTAGCTTTGACAATACCTCATAATTTTGTCATCAGCACTCCTACATTTTGCACAAAAGCCATCAATAAAAATAGTAAGACGAGTCCTCAAGGAACATCGCAAAGACTCTGTCTAGCCCAGGCCATTGTCATCTTTCCTTCAGCCTGTTCCTTGCAACTCTTTTACGAAGTCCCATCTTTGCTCCAAATTAATTCTCCAGGTGGCATTGTATCAAATGTTTTACTGAAGTCTGAATAGACTTCATCTACCAGACTTCTGTCAGCTGAACCATCAGTTATCTCACCCAGAAAGATGTATGGCAAGCCTGGTTATCACCTGCATTTGTCTGCTTTTGTCCACCTTCCTCATTCATTTTTAACACTTGGGTTTTCCTTTCAAAATCTACTTGAACTTTTTGCCTATTTGAAATGCAGGTGACTAGACTGTAGTTGCCTGTGTCATCTTCCCTCTTCTCTTACATTTATATACTGTCCTTGGTATTCTGCAGTTATTCAGTCTTCAGTTGAACACAAGTGGGTATATGCAGAGAAACAACTTGCAAACAACTTGGGGGGGTTGCATGTTTACAGCCACTGTGACTTGTATAAAATTTGCTCAACTTACAATTGCAAATATGTTTTTATGCTGCTAGCTCCGCAAAAACACTCTCAGAGTTGAAAGCCAACCTGTGTCCATTTTGGCTCATGCCATCAGAGCTTCGGATTTTGCTTCTTACCTGCTCAGTCAGGATTTTGGTTAAAGAGTGCTTCATTCTGCTTTCTTTTGGCTCCCTTTCTCTGCAAGACTTGGTCGAGGCAATCTTTGTGAAGGCAGGACCCTGAACTTTGACTTTGGTGCAGCACTCTGGAGAAGCTATGAAAAAGACTATGTAAAAAAAACCCCAAATAAATAAATAAAGCAAGTATTACACATAGTAATGACTCCTCGCAATTGGATCCTGTTCCATTTATCATTCTCAGGACAAGGCATAATCTAGTTGATATCTCTGTACTTTTCCCCTTCTGTAGCATTGGCATAAGCAGAAAGTAGGACAGTTTATTTATATCTGCAGAGTGAACATTTCTGACTTTGAATGTACTGGTGGCTGACAGTAGCATCTATTCACAGTTGGTTTTTAGAAGAGCAACACATGCCTTATAATGCTTGTCATACTTCTTCTGGTCTACAGGTTACTCCTTTTTCTTATCTCAGAATTATATTACTTTCACTTATTTTATGTTAATGACTTGCACCTTTCACTGGAAGTGAGAGTTATTTCACAGAATTTGATGTTAGCACGAGAAACTCTCTGGAGTCTACCTATAGTTGGTGCAGACAAATTGATCTTTTCAGGAGATTCCCTGGCTAACACTATTAGAGATTAATCCCATCTATTCATCCCCAATGAAGAGAGGAAATATCTGTGCAAGAAAACAGTGCATTTTCCAGATGCTGTATAGAAGAACTTCATATAATATTTTTAATCCTTTAGTGTAAAAATAAAAATACATCCTTTTTTTTTCCAAAAAAAAAGAAAGGTCCCAAATATGAGGAGAAGACAACCTTATTACATCCCAGATAATCGAAGCAGTTACAGTTTTACATCTGAGGATGGCAAAAACTTGTTGAATAAAATGGCACAGAAAGTCACCATGAAGTTGGCCAAGACTGTAATGGTGATGTTGCACAGAATTTACGGTAAACAACATTTTACTTATCTGAGAGAAAATAGTAATAAAATGTATGGGGAAGCTCTGCCCTTTAATTTTTTTGATTGCTTGGAAATGTAAATGCCTTCTTACTGCATGGTGGTTCATTCCTGAGGTGACGTGTGCTGCCTACCTCCCCATGCCCTGGCACATCATGAGTGATGACAGGATGGCTCGCTGTTACTGCCACAGGTTGCTGTCGGGAGGGAGGGAGTGATGCTCATTGTGGCTGCTCTGGTGGGAACACTGAATAGAACCAAGTCGCCCTAGCATGCACATCCTCTGCAGCCCCCTCTTCTCATGGTGGGAGGAAGGAGAAGGAATGAGTTATGGGTGTCCACCGAGCAGCAATGGTACAGGGAAGGGTTATGAGGGCAGCCGTCTGTTATTCAGTAGCGTGCTTCCATGCAAACTCTATGGGAAAGTAAGGGTTAGACCTACCCGGTCATTTATCATTTCATTCATGTTATGACTAATGATTCTTGGAATTCAGGGAGAGAGATAGATATCAACCACAACGCTTCTGAAGAATTGGTCCTTGGCCTATTAGTTATCTCTAATTACATGTTTTGTCATGCATTTTGCCTCTCAGCCCAAAAGTGCTGAGATTCATGATTTTAGAAGGGTCAGTTGCTTAGAGACACATATTTTGGTGATGAAGCACCCAGCGTTTCCACCACAGAGGTGCCCCCATAGTCACCAAGAAGCCAGCAGAGACTGCAGGCAGTACATGGCCATGGGTGTATTTCTAGGTGATACCTTTTTAGTAATTGGTAGTTTTATGTTAACATCAAGGAACAGAAAGACCAGATCTGGACACCAGCATGTGGTGTTTCTTGTTACACAGGCTGAATCTCAATAGAGAAAGGTTTCACCACTGTTTTCCACCAAAGCATTCAATAATTAGGGTTACTTCTGTGATCCAAATCAGGTAAGAAAAAGTGAACAGGCAGAATCTTGCTAATAAATAAATTCAGTAAAGTCAGACCCAGTGCCCAGGAAACGACAGGAGAGTTGGTTGTTTGAATTGGTATCTCCGCTGCCATTCCCTGGTTTGTCCCTGCGGTTTATTGACTGATCTGCTCAGGGCCAGCAGGTGGTCTGAGGCTAAGACATTGGCTACTTTTATGGCCAGTCTACTCATGGGAGCCCTGCACCTCTCTTTAGCTAGTTGTTAGTGTCCATCTGTATCTTGGTGTATGACTATGTTCTGCATTTTTAATTCAACGTCGCCTACCTGTGGGAGCTCTAAAAGTCATGCCACCTGCCTGGAGAGTAACTCACTGCAACCACCATCCTTCTGGAGTGGAATAGGAGGTGAAGTCACATTCAGCATGTCAGACACTGATCAGTGTGATCATGCAACAGAAACGCATGAGCAACTGCTGCCAGGTGACCTGGCTGATGCTTTTCCTGCAGAGTTTCAGTGCCCCAGGTACCTCAGCATAAAACACAGTGTGTGCCTGAAGTTCGGTGACAAACATGCAGAGCCACTCTTTGTTGATGCACCATGTCAAGTAACATTTTCAGCCGAGACAACAGTATAAAATGATCTAAAGCAAGATGTTCTCCTTATTTCCATTTCCCTTGTGAAAATATGGTACAGTTTTTCAATGACAGCCAACAGAAGATAAGTGATGACAAAGTTCTTTGTGCCCAAAGCTGCCAGAAGTTAGTGAAGAGAAGGCAGGCGAGCTGGCAGGGGTTGGTTTTTTACATGTCCTTGTTGCACAGAGACAAAGCTTTGAAGAAAATAGATATATATTCAATGGGAGAAGAGGAGCATGACTGACAGTGGTGCTGTTGGTGCTGGTTTGTTTTCAAAATTCTCCATTTCTGCATCTTTAAAAATAGGAGGTGAAGTAGCAATCAAAAATCAGCTAGAGAGAGCAGCATTTATGTCTCCAAATGTGCCACCAGCTTATCAGGGAAAGGAGACAACCAAGCTGGTCAGTAGCAAATGCATCAAGGAAGCAGATAACTCACAGTTTCTCTGATGAGGTTTTTTTTTACAATTTATTGGCTTATTCCTAAACTTTTCTTTCACCAGTTTCACCAGTCCTTTGGCTGGAAGACTAAAAGTGGGGAAAATTAGATCATTCTTCTGGTTTCAAGATCTGCATGAAAGTGTGAGACATCGTTCCTTCTCTGAGCGATTTTGTACAAAAACCATACAGGGAAAATTAACAACCCATTATGAATGCAGTCTTGATTAATTATAATTAGTAGTGAATGAGGGAACGTAGCACTGTGAAAGGTTCATTCAAGTTTGATGTTGAATTTGAACGCGGGAGAAAAAGCTGTAGATGTGATTTTTCACAGTGTTTACATTCACAACGACATCCTTGCATAATTCTTCCCTGTGCAGGAATTTTTCATTGAGATCAGTGGTCGCAAGCTGATATAAGGACTTCAGGACCAAAATTAGTCAATATTTTCCGGTACATATCCATGGAAGTGCATCTATGTCTAGTGATCATTTGAGAACCTATTGGCTTAGATATATTATTAGAAATATTTCTATTGCAGCTATGTGATTGCCATTGTACGAGCACCCTGCAAATGACAGTCTGACAGTCTTTGGTGATCTGGAACCATGGTGCCTTGGAGCTACCCTTGCCCAGTCCTGCGGTAGTGAACAGCATTGGGCTGCCGCAGACCAGCCTTACGGTGAAATTGCTGCTGTCAGTCCTTCAGACTTGACTGGTGGCTTGCATTTGCTAATCACTTTGTTTCCTAAGGAAAAAAAAAAAAAAATCCAGTTAATTTTAAAATTGCATGTCCTCTTTCATTCTTAGGTGGGCACAATTTAATGAAGAAAAAATCTCTATGCTTCTGCCATATGCTTGAAGTGTAAATCATGTTATCCTTATTCTTTTGGCCACAATAAATAAGCAGGTGTTGAAACTTGACTGCAAGATTATGAGTGGTTTTCATTATTTCTTTTCCCTGGAAACATTAACAATTTATACTAAATGGCAATGACTACGGATCCCAGGCATTTTCTATCAGTTGCTGTTTCTTCAAGCCTTTGTTAAAAGCTGTTTTCATCAATGCATACAACATTTTCAATTTGTTATAAAGTCAAAAAATGTTCTTAAGTGCTTAAGAAACATTCTAGACCAACTCCACAAGCCACTCAATTGTTTGTTAATTAAAATAGCACAATTATTTCTGAATTCAAATGTGAGAGTTTAACCCTAATTCAACAAGGCACTGAACTTCATCCTGTCACACCTTTCAAGTTGAATGTGTGTTTACATTTTCTGCTAAAAAGAGGCCTCTGCCAGCATCTTTTTTTATCTGCTGCACATATTATGAATTAGTAACTGTCTTATGAATATGAGTTTATTCTGCTTAATACTCTAGGATATTTCCTCCCTCTGCACATGTGCTTGCAGCTTGTACTGCTGACCATTTTCTTCGTTGACTGATGCTTGCCATCTGCACTACAGCGTGCTTTCTAGTTAATAGACCAGAAAAAGCATAAAAATTAGCATCCATTTCATAATTTTTTTGTTAGACGTAGTTAGGGATCTGCTGTGTCTTGGCAGTGGCCAGCTGCAGCACCCACGTACACAGAGGAAGGGACGGCTTGGCACAGGGTGCGCTTGTTTATGCTTTGGAAACAAATAGTGCCACGATGGTCCATCTTCCCGTAGGGTTCCTTCTCTCTTCTCTCAGATCCTTTCCACAGCCTCACTTCTTTTATTTTCCTTTTCACCCTAAGTATGCTTTATGCAATCTGCGTCTTACCTCTTGTAGAACAATAATTTCAATTTAAAGTTAACATAAAGTGGGATAATTCATGCCGTGCTTTCTTTCTAACTTGCCTTTTTTTTGTTGCTTTATTATTGTTCTTTCTGCCCGTGCTTTCTACTTGTTTGTCTTTGCTTGTTTATCTGCAGATTGCTGGATGATTGAACTAGACTATATATTTTTGATCTCTGCAAAGTGCAGTGCACACTTTCAATGTATTATAAGAGTAGCTGAACATAGGAAGACTTTTAAATCATTTAGATGAGTCAGTGTTATCTGCTTTCACAAAGAAAAATATCTTCTCTGAAGGTGCTTTTTATAGGATGTTATTCTCATTGAGATGTGAAATATTCCCAAAACAAGAAGAGTTATCTTTGAGACAGTACTCCAGCAATGATTTCAAATGAAATAGTTTTACAGCGGGTGATGATAAATGTAAACAACTACTTAAACCAAAGCTGAAGAGAGACATTTGCCAAGACCTCTCCTGTTTTATTTCTGACTCCAAATGTAATACTGGTTTTGCATAGATATTTCCATGAGATTTATGAAGAGCAAACGCCTCTGCAAAATATGTTCTTCCTAGTCTTATCAGAGTCATAATGCTTATTCCAAGTAACATAATCACCCATGCTGTAGGCTAAACTATCATCTACCTTTTTAGCTAGACACAAAGCTTTCTCTTATCAAACTCTGGTAAGGTGACAGACAACACAGCTTACTTTTATACCAGAATGAAACTGTTCACGATTCATAGCTTCAAAAATTGAGTCAAGCATCCCAAGCCCACGGGTACAATGTTGTGCTTTACAGATAGACAGTTGTACAAACGGTGGCAGTTTTTTTCTGTGTATTCTGCAGAGGAAGATCTGAAACGCAGTAACATCTCATCAGGTCATTTGTTCAGTAGATCAATAGAGTGACTCACCAGAGACGGGGTTTTGTCTGTTGTATGCACAGCATGCAATGCAATTGAGCTGGTAACACAAAGTGGATGCTGTGCATGGATTAAACCACACATGCTCCTTTCCGTGATCACCATTGGTTGTGATGGAAAGGCTTGAGAGGGATATGCTTTGGCGTAAATTCTTGTCTGCCTGCAGAATACAGACATCTGTGCCCTATATACACCCCCCTGCCTAGGTGGCACATGTGTGACCAGCTGAGGGATGCACGCATGGCTTCTTTACTGCCCATTTCCCTCCCTGGTGTGCAGTGGGATGCTAAACCTCTTACACAGGGAGACAGCAAGTCTGTGGGACCTTTCCTGCAGCCCCACCCAGCCCCTTGCTGGAGATGTCCCTTGGCGAGACCAGGATGCCAGAGAGATTTCACACTTCATTTACTTCACTTATGTGCTTTTACATGCACGGTACCACTGGCGGTAGCAGGACGAGACAGCTCCAGTGAGAGCCAGGAGCTGTCATGGTGTAAATGCAGAAATTTTCAGCATTCCAGTTTCTAGTCCTTTTGTCCTTGGTCATGTATAACTTGCAATGCGGTGAGTTGCCATTAAAGTAGAATTCCTGATTTCACTGTGGAGAATTGTGGCTGTTGCTTTCAATATTATGTGTTAAAAAGTTTTTCTTTATGTTATGGAGTGAAGGCCTTTACCATAAATATTTCTGTTCTTTTTCTCTGGAAATTGTTATACTTCACTTATCCTCACTCACAGGATACAAGAACAGCTGTTCTGCCCTTACCCTGGTTTATCTCCATATTCCACCTCAATGTCCAGCATCAACGTCCGTTTTCAGGAGAAGAAGCATCAGGAACATAAAAAATACAATATGGTCCTTGCTTAGTACAACCGCATGTCTCCAGCAGAGCATCACAAGCCATGTTTCTCCGGTTTTCAGCATCATTTACATTTTTACACACTGTAGGCAGCTTTGTGCTACATTTGGGGAGGCAGAGCATGTTGCAATTCTTGCACTACTGATGGAAGGAAGAAAGAAAGTCTTGTATGATCTGCCAGGTAGGAAATTGTTCTCTTCAATCCACTGGCAGGTGCTTGATAGAGCAGAAAAAAGGGAACCAACCCTTCCTTCCCCCTCCTAACGCATGTAGCCCATGGGAGACGTGCCACTTGACTTTCTCTTCTGATCAGCGTGTGCCCGGCAGGCCACAGTAAGTCCTTCTTCTTGTCGCCTCAGCAAACCTGCTCTGAACTGAGCCTGGCGTGAGGTTTTTATTTAGGCAGTAGCAGCCTCTGATGGCACCAGCCAATTCAGAGGCCCCATGGGCACACGGTGCCAGGCAGCTCCTGTCCAAAGGGACTGAGACGTGGAAGAGATGACCAAGTAGGTGAAAGCAAGTATTGCTATTTTCACTGTAAACACGGGCATAAGTTTTACAGCTGGTCAGCAATTAGATGCATGCAGGGGAGTGCCATCACTCAGAGGCTGCACTGAGCTGAGCAGGACCCTGTGCAAAGGTGGTGTTGTCCCCCCAAACGCTCGGTGCCACTGTGAAGGACCCAGGTACCTAAATCGGGCTGAGCTTATGCCTGAGCTGCCGGGTGGTGATTTACAAGATCATCCGTCTACCAGTTCATGGCCACAAACTTTCCAAATCTGGTTTGAAATTTAGCTACAAAATAGGACTATTCACTTTTGGTGTCATTAACATACACTGTGAATATACGTATCATTGACAGTGTCAGCAAAATGCGTTTTGAAAAAGGCAGCCCTATAAGAGACTAAATGGAAATTTGAATTAAAAATCAGCAGAGGAATTACCATGAACTGTCCACTTATGCTGGACATTACTTTTGGTTGCAATCACTTTGCATATTTTATTTTACAATGAATGATTTGCCTGGAGTAAGAGTAGAGTAGTAGGATTTTTCTCCTGTGGGGAGCTGCGATGCTAAAGTAAGGTTGAGGGTATTCTGGCAGGATTTCAGTGGGACTTCAGACCTGAATGCTTTCTGTAATCAGGATTTCAGAAGTGAGCATGGTGCGACTCGAACAATATATTTTTCTTCTAAAATTCCAGTTAAGCTATAAACTCTAATGTTTATTGTTATACATTTTATGTGCTGTCATACTTACACTGAGCATGGCATTTAGTCTCTGTTTCATTTCTCTTCCAGCTGGGTAGCATGGCACAAGCCGAATAGTACATAAAACGTGTCAATACCGGTGTGTCATTTATCATATTTTCATTCTTGAATTTCAAATATTACAAGAACTGGAAATCTATGATACTTGATCTATGATTTTATCTGACAGCTCCATTTCTTACTACCATGTACTTTGCAAACTTGTGACAGTGTATTTCTACCTACTGTTAGCATCAAAACTGTCATAACAGCGTCGATTAATATGGGATTGGCATTTAGCTTTTATCTTTTCCATCCAGTCTCTCCTGGAAAACAACCTCCTAGTGTTTTGGCTAATGATCCTTTTATAGTTTAATTTTAATTTTAGAAGGTAAGCTATGCCAGTTTTTTAAGGGAAACTATTCTGAGCATAGTTGTGAATTTAAAGCAAAAGGTACTTAAGGGATGTACCATAATTCTTTTAATTTGAATAAGGGGGAGAAATTAAAATTGCAATTATTATAATCTATCATTATTATCATCTATCAATAAGTAGAGCCCATTGAATGCGGCCCAAGTGCATATTGTCCTTGTCAGTTTTCAGATGACTTTTCTCTTGTTATATAGCATTCTTGGTGAAAAGGCCTTTTTGAACAGATAATTATACATAGCATTAAAAGGTAGTTATTCCTGTTAAAAATATTGTTTTGCTTCAGTAGCTGATAAATAGATTACAACTATAGGTTTTAGTTGTGATCTTATGTTTTTATACATTCATGTTATTATAGAAAGCTGCCTTCATTAGTTTAAGGATACCGTGAATTTTGGTTTGGGTCAGAACTTAAATTGGGGAGGAAGAAAATGTCTCTTGGACATTTCTCCATTACCATCGTTCTTAGATCCACAAGTTGAAACTGTTTCGTGCATTTTTAAAAATTCTAGGCAGGATGGTTGTTTTCAGAAGGAAGCATTTTCCAATAATGTCTGCAAGCCTGACTTGGCAATATGAGGAACATGCAATCAAATCGGACTGTGAATGTGAAAAACATCAATTGTGTTCATTTCCATTGTCCAAGCTAAAAAAAAAAAAGATGGAAAAATCAAACAAAAATACTGAAAGACTTCTTTCACTTCATTGATGTTTTAAAAGTATGATTCCTTTTAATCAACATAAAGAAGAAAAGTTTTATAAAAATAAGGACATTTACAGATCTTACTATGTTTCCTTGAGGTTCTCCTCTGAGACTGAGTGGGTAAAGCATCTAGACTCCCATGGGTAGAGCACCTAATCTCCTGTGGACTTCTACATGAGCATCTTCCCTGCTCTTCTGCTTCATAGTGCAGAGACAAAACGGGCCTTCAGGGTGTTTCTTTATGAAGGGCTTTGGACACAGTTGCTTGGGAACACTTTTCTTTGCATAGTTTTCCTCAGCCCAGGGAGTGTGAAGTGCTGCATTAACTGCACCAAAGCCAAAGCCTAAAGAAAGGCTTGTCCGGCTCCAGGTGGTCTCTCGCACAACATGGCTTGCAGATGCTTGGAGAAAGAAAGGAAGAAACAGGGCTATCTGGTCCTGAGTAGGTGTGTTAGAAAAGGTAGTCCCATGGTCCCATCCATGTCCCACCGTGCCAGCTGTTCTGAAGGAGAACAGCTGTACCATTTCACATGTGCAAGGTCTCCTCCGTTCTGGTGCACGCTGGCCAGGGAGGCTTTGCCGTACTGGTAGTACTTGCTGCTTTACCCACTGCTAGCTGGACATGGACCTCGGCCCTCTTCCCCACGTATTGTTTGTCCTTCACGTACATGGTACTTCTTGGAGTACCTTGCAGAGCAGGTGAGAGGCAGCAGATCCAAGGGTGAAACTTCATAGCATCACTGAATGGTGTTGTCCAATGCGTGAATAGCAAGAAAGTCCTTGATGGGAGCAAAAATCTGTCCTTGCCAAAGTGCAGCCACCAGTCTGGAGACAATAGGAGGGTTGCTGAGAATAACTTGCAAAAGACTAAGCAGATTTGTTTGTATAGGTCCTAGGGTGGTATGTTCATAAAGCTCTGTATCATTTAGTAAAACCTGGAGTTTTACTGAGTTCTGGCAAGACCGTTATTGGGAGGCCTTGTTAGACTTACAGAGCATTTACCATAGCTTTATTAACATGTGTGGGTTTTTAATTAAGAAATGGACTACTTGAGGGAGCAACGGAATGGTTCCCTAATGAATTTGTGACATTAATTTCCTTCAGAAAGCACATCTGAGCCTAACTCAAATACCTCCTGCAATTAATTTATGTAATTTATTCTAGTAAGTGCTGCAGTTTTTCTCTGTAATTGTTCACTGAATTGACAGGTTTAATTTCATGTAACATGAGAGCCTGCAGTACCAAGTTTGCAGTGCTTCATAAAAGTTGATATTACAGGTTGTGCCGTTGGATTTTGGCAAGAAGAGAGCAATAAAATATTTCCGTAAAGTAGAAATGTCCAAGTGACAGATATTGAGGCCAAAAATTTTTTTTTTTTTTTAAAAGACTCTCCAAAGGTAAGTCTTAAATCTATATTTAATCACATCGATAAGTGGCCAGATTTTTATGCGTGCAGCTTCGGAGCTTGAAATCCAGCGAAGTACTTAGCCACATGGGCTGTGCGTGCCTTGCACGCCCAAGAGCAGTTTCCAGAAGAGGTTCCTACACTTGAGGCCAGCAACAAGCTTTCCAAGCACACCACTGGCTCCTGCCATCCCTCCCCAGTGAGCTCCAGAGCTCGCAGGATGTGTCCCTGTATCATAAACACCAGATCCGTGCTGAACTGCCTGTGGAGACATACATGTGTGATCCCTGGATGCTCAGCACAGCTGAAGTTTGGACACTTATTTAAAAGCTGAAGTGGAGATTTAGGATTTTAAATTCTGTGTAACCATATGCATTCGTACCTACTTTTTCGTAAGAATCTTAATGCATGAATACATCAAAACTATTATAAAACATATGGCTGTGGGTATGCATATACATGCCTTTAGATTTATCTGCTAGAAAAAGAAGGGCCCCCATTGCTATGCTATCATCTAAAGTATAAAAATAGAAGATTTTCATTAGTTTAATATCATAGTGCTGTGTTTTGAGTTCTGACCCTCAAGGCACCCTATATCTCTGTTCTTTCTCTGTCTTTCGCTGACAAGCAAATTAACTCTGCATATCTAGAAAATAGCTTTCGTAATGCAATCCTGATGCTGGATTTTCTCTTCTTCAAAGTACCAATTTTCTGGTTTAGTCTGTGCTTCAGTGTGTGCCTCTAAAACAGCTTGGCCACTCTGCCAGCTCCATTCCAGGGGTTGCAGGTTTTATATTGGTTTATTTCTGTAAATGGGCTACAGAGAGAACCTAAGGCTCTCAAGCCTAAGTTAATACCAATAAAACAGAGTAGAGTGGTAAACTTTCAATTTTCCTGAATTTTTAACTTTTTACGAATCATAGCCTTTCTGTGATGTCTCGGAAGTATCAAAGACCTTCACAAAATATTAATAATTATCACACTGCTTTAGAGAAAGAACAAGTTTGTTTATAATGCCTGGTCCACACACCAAAAGAGACAAAGCACAGTGAAAGGTTTTCCGATACACAGGTCTGAAATTTTCATTTGTTGCATTCAGGGAGGGAATAATCAATCACATGCCACTGTATAATTATAGATCTCGTGGGTTCACAATGTCTGTGAACTTTTCTTAAAGTACCTTCCTTTCCATTTCAGAAATCAGCAGAAAAACTGGTCCGGTTGGGTTCTTGGTTCCCCCCAGACTGTAGAGAAGAGCATCTCCGTTCTCTTCTTTTCAAGCTTGTTGTGAAAATGTATTAGTTCTGCTACTAATGTTTATGCAGATGCATAGCAGAGAGATGTGCTCTCTCTGATGAAAAAGTTCAAAAGTATGTCAAAAATAAGGGCCGGCAGTCTCATCCTGTTAGGCACTTGACGTAGCTTCTGATGTCTCACTCCCCCCCAAATTCAGCACAGGTGGATGGAAGCAGAACAGAAGCAATATCGGTGAGGTTGGGCACTGCTTACTGCAGAGCAGGGTTGTGTTCTTCTTGGGATAGCATCAAGATCTTGGGTATGCGCTTTAAAGTTTTTAGTCCCACACTGGTTAATGGTGATTTTCTTTTTTCCACAATTGGGCTTCTTCAAGTCTGACAGGAAAGCAATATCCCCAAATTTCATTTAAATGCATTTTCCCATATATAATAGGGCCTGAGATTCAAAGGAATTCATTCAGCATGTTTTCTAATGCCATCTAACTTCCCATGAAAAACCAGTAACAGGAAGAGCTGTTTAATTAGCACATGAGCTGTGCAGCAGCTAATGTATTCCACCTCTTCATTGTTGTAAAAGGAGCAGATTTCTTGGTAGCATGGAGCAGCAGAGAAGAGGGATTGTGTTCTGCTCTCCATATGCGCACACAGCCCCATTCACGGGGAAAGTGTGAACGGGAGGTGATTTGTAGCCGCTTGCCATTTGTACAACACAAGCTTCTGTTGTTCTCCAGGCTAGAGAGAAACCTGCCTTCCCTCTTCCAACCTACTGCAGTGCAACAGGTACACAGCAGCCTTTGGAGATTTTTGTTATTAATCTCAACGATAAGATTGCAAAGAAACCTTTTTTTTTTTTAAAATATATATATATTTTTTTTTTAAAAAAAGAACTGAATATCAGACTGGAAAAAGAGAGCCATGACTTCCCCAGACACATGATTTTTTTTGATTGGAAGTCCCAAGGAAGCCAGATTTTAGAGAAACCTTTGAAAGTACGCCTCTTTTCCCTCCGTCTGGTCAGCCTTAAACTAGCGCCGGACCAGAGCTTCAACTCCCCGTGCCCCCCTGCTCCAAACTGGGTCCAGCACTGCGCTCTGGCATGGAGACTGGAAGCACACATTGAGCCAATGCTCCTTGAGATAAACTCCGGTCTGGGGGGAGGCACGGCTGAACATGGAGGGTGAGGAGCTGCTGGCACAGTGCACGGCTCGCCAGGGCTCTTGTTTTGGTTGGGGCGATGCTGAGGAAGCGATGTGGCCTGTTAAACAGATGGTGAGGGCAAATGATTTCATGGCCTCCTCCAGCCCACGAGTGTGTCAGCACAAGCTGTAAAGCAAAGCCTGAGCTCCAGACGGCATTTCCCTGGCAATGAGGTTCGAGTGGTGAGTGATGAGAGGCTGCGCTTTGATGAGAAATTGCTTGAGAGAAGATTGGCTCGGTAAGAAAAAGCAAAGCGGGACGCACCGGGCCAGGCAAGGTGAGGAGCATCTCGAGGGCTTCCAGACACAAAGCCAGACCGTGTCTACTGGAAACTGCCCTGCAGTTGTGGAAGTGGGAAGTAAGAAGCTAGTTTGAAACTTCTTGGTCAAAAGAATCTTGTTAAAATAAAAAGAGAGTGACAGAGAAGTGATGCCAACGGGAGAAGAAAACAAATATTTCTTTTCATGAGAAAAAAAACTGTAGGGCCAAAACAAAAGACTTTTGAATCGTCCAAGAAAATAAACAATTAAGAAAAAAAAGAATGTCCAAAGCAAATCAAACTTGATGTGATTTTTACCTTGCCTGAACTTGTTCAACTCTTGGGACTTGTGTTTGCTAGTGAAAGGAAACACTGCAGAGATGGCTTGGCTAAAAGCAGTGGTTTTTGCTGAGAAAGGATTGAAGAGAGGACAAATAAAATATAACTACTTACATTAGCTAGGAGCTACTTCTCTCTTATGTGGCTAAAACAGAGAAAACTTGTTTCTCAGAGAGAAGAAAATAATGACATGAGGCTCTTCAATTTATTTGTCCTTTGCAAAATATTTTATAAATGTTTACTATTAAATTTGCACAGCCTCTGAGTTGGGAGCTAACAGGGACTGCCTCATTTTCTCATTCCTGTGTTTTCCCACAGGCAGGGTAAACGCACACTGACAATACAAGATCGCCTCTGAATATTTTGCCTGTTCTAGTGATAAGTATAAACCAGAATTTGTCACCACAGATTCTATTTATCGACCTCATCTGCCCAAGAGGTGTTCAGTTTCACTTTTTTGAGCTGTTGGACACTGTTCCCTTGCACATAAACCAGCACAAGATCACTGGCAGGAGCCATCTCTCTGTTTTCAAGAGCACTGGTGGAATGGGATAATGGAGTGGGGTTGTGTTCAAGGCTTTCACTGACAAGACACAGGCTCCTCTGCCAAATGAAAAACTTGTCAATCAGAGTATCAGAGCACACAGATCTTGCACATGCATAATGACAAAAATATTTATCTAAGTTATTTTGCACTCATTTAAAAAGAAATATTAATAACTTCAAGAGCCCTGTCCGAAAATATATGAGTGTCTTAGAATTACAGCATGGGAGTCACCGAAACCCAATTCATGTTCGCTTTGTTGCTTTGTGGGATATGATGGCATCAATCCTCAGCAGCTTGGTAATTTTTCTGTTCTGCTGCACCAGCTGGGGATCTGACTTGGAGCATTTCAACAAATAATACTCAGACAAATGACAGCTCAGTGTCTAATTACCATATTGTAGGAATAGCTTCAGACCTCTATGACTGTGTGTGTATGTGTATATATTATATATATATATTCTGCTGTACAGAATGCAAAGATGTGAATGAGTGATCCAGATTAGCTAACTGTTAGGACTTCTCTGTAAATTTTGAAAATTTATACTGCCTTTTTTTGATGTTCCTTTGTGCATAAGAACTCCATCTTCTGTCAGTTGTAGGGGAAAGTTTGTTAAGGAAAAAATCCCCCAAAAAAATCCGCACACCATCACAGCAGGAGCTGGGACTTGTGGGGAGACCCCATCCTCTCTGCAGGATTCTGCGCAGATATAGAGGTTTGCCAGTGCAGGACTGATTGCAGGACTGGGGGCTGGACACACAAACCACTGCAGCAGCATCCCCCTGAGAAGACACGGGAGATAAGCAGGAGTGAGTGTGTGTTTGTGTGTGTATGTGGCAAGAAGGGTGAAGAAATGCTGGATCTTCCACCACGGCGGCGAAGAGTCAAACGAGAAGAGAGGTGGGCGGAGATGTCAAAAGGTGTGGAGCTGTGTTGACAGGGCAATACAAATACCAAGTGACCCAGTTATCTCTCACTTGGATAATTCTCACCAGCAGGTCAGCTGAAAAAGCATTTATTCTACACCCCTGTGCAACATTGGTCCTGTGGTGAGGGGTATGGAGCCCAGGTTAAGAATTTCTCTTTGTCGAGGCACTGCATGGTCACCTGAAGGGACCTTTTACGTGGTCCTTTAAATGGAGTTTGGCCTCAGTGGAAGATAAGCATCATATCTTAGCAGAAGTGCTTTGGGGAAATACATTAAAAGTAATAACTGTGCCACTTTGAGGGATAAGGACTTTTTTATGGTAATACAGCTCTTTCCAGTGTGTAGATATCATTTCCACTGTATTTAGCACAGGCCGTTCCCATTTTTCTAGTTGCAAAGGTAGGAAATGCATTTGGAGTCAGCAGGCTGCCAGCCGGCGCCTGGGTACAATGCCTGAGGAGCAATTGCCCACTTCACGGCTGTTTCGCCCCAAGGAGACCAGCAAACCAGCTGGCTCCATTCCACACGGGGCTCTTCTTCAGGGCCTACTAGCATGGGATCTTCTGTTTGCGGTGGAGACCAAAACATACCCGGCGCTGATGAAACTGCTGTATGATTTAGGTTACAAATGTGGTCAGAGAGGTGCTGTTCACTTTGCTTGCTGTCTAGGATTTATACCTTCTTGCTTAGCTGCAGAGTCTTGTGCCATGCTGAGAACACGCTGCCTAACAAGCCCCTGAGTTTCTAGAATATAACACGACAAAAATAATTTAAAATTTCCTCCCAGTTATCCTTTTCCTACTGCTTATTATCAAAACACTTGAAAGTTTTTCACTGGCTCAGTTCCACGTTTCTTTATTTCTTTAGGCTGTGACTCGTCACTGAACCTGACATCTCAGAAAGCGACAGATGCGGTGGACGATATCTTTCGGTCCCTCAGGGATATCGCAAGAGCTCGAATGCATATGAAACAGTTTAATTCCATACATAATCCAGGCAACAACACCCACCAGGCAAGTGGATCTTTCCTTTCCCCGCGTATGTTATTTCTCTAGCATGCTGTGAAAATTACAGCACTAATTTTGCTGACGCGCTAATCCTATGTATGTTCTGCCCATGTGGAAGATATTTAAGTACAGATCTTATAATTGACCTAATCATCAAGAACTTCCTCAAGTCCTTCATCCAAACTCAGGCATATCCATATCAATGTCAACAAAGAACTGTCTGAGGAAGAAATTTGGGATTTGCTCTGCAGCACTGTGAAAGGCAGGGCTAGGTCAAGGTGGTGCTGGACTAAGACCTCTCATGGCATAGCAAAGCAGGATGCCAGCATCCATACAGCAACTGTATTTCTGTGTGTTTTCTCTCCCATCTCTGCAAGTGTGAGAAGCAGGCCCATTTGTAAATAGTTGAACAATGCAGCTTTTGTTTCTGTAATGGACACATGAAATATGACATTACTATAGGTCATCAGGACTAATACACAGTGTTTTTCTCTCTCTCTGTCTCCCCCGAAGTGGGTTTGGTTGGGTTTGTTTTCAGAGTTTTACAATGGAAAGCACATAGTGATTTAGAGAGAGACTGTAAAACTTTGATTACAGCCTTGAGCCAGAAAAAAATCCTTCCAAACTCACAGATATGCAATGGACCAGCAAAGGGATGTAGTTCAAATTAAGCAATGCTTTGTAACAACAGGAATCAGGAGTGTTGCAAAATGTTGCTGTAAACCTAAGGTGGAGAAAATCTGTTACTGAAGTCTCCTGGCACTTAGGACCAGTCTGGTGTCTGAAATGGGGAAAATTGTTAAACATTTAATACAGTTCAGTGGGAAGTCAGTTGGATGATAAGAAAATACCCTCTAAAAGTTTCCTGGAAGTGTAATTAGCATCAGTATGTTCTTTGGATGTAACCCAGGTTGTTTGCTTAGGGCTAAGGGCTGGAACGCAGCAGGGGATGTATTAACACCTTGCAGCCTCCTAATCTGGCCATGCAATGGATTTAATAGCTTGAATAGGACCAACCTTCTGCTGAGGGCAGTTCAGGAGGTTTAGAGTAACACAAATAAGCAGGCAGTACAGTTTTTTTCCATCATACATACAGCTCTCTACAAATAGACCTCTCTTTTGACTGGCTGGTGTCAATACGTGAGTTGTGTGCAATCAGTTCAGCTCCTCTGGAGAAGTGATGCCCTTCCCATGGCCGTATGGATCCCCTGCCTGGCTTAGTGCTATGGGAATGGGTTTAGCCTATAGGTGTTTTTCTGCTTTATCTGTTAGGAGCTGGGAAGCCTCCATTTCTTATTAAGACTCAAAAAAAAGGTTTCTATCCATAAGTAAGTGGGAATTGGATAGCCTCTTAGAAGGACTTTTTGTAGCATTGAAGATTATATGTCTTACATAAAATGATGAATGTTTTCATCAGGTTATCAAACCAGTTCATGCAGGGGCCATGCAAGAGGAGAGTGTTTATTTTCCTGATTTGTAGCTGCTGTTCTTTTCCTTTCATCTAGATCTCGAGTATATTTCGCCCTCCTTCCTTCCCTTCCTCCATCCCTCTCTTCCTCCTTCCATCCCTTCCTCTCCTTTTCTCATTCTCTTTTTCTCTCTCCTTTTCTCCTTATAGTCATGTCTGAGGTATGTCCCATAGCCATCAAGGTTTTTAACAACTGTTTGAAACACAATTTGTGCCCTGCCAAAATTTAAAAACTTGATAGAAGTTTAATTATATGAGTTAGAAATCAATGCAGCTCTTGGGGGTTGTATAAAAAAATAAAGTAAAAACTCCCTAAAACTTTAATAGATGAATGTCAAGTCATAAAAGATTTTGAAAATATTTGAAACTATCATAGTTAAAAAAGGTAAGCAATCATAGTATCTGTCTTTTAGTATCTATGTAGCCAAACTCAATCATTTTGAAGGGCACTGAGCTTTGGTGCTGAAAATTCAGACATGTAAAATCATAGCACATTTTTAACATCTTTTGAGTGCGTAGTTTTGTCTGAAGTCAGATAATATTTTTCCTTTAATTTCGTGCAGTAAGCCTCTCTGCTTAACTGTGATTTGATCTCTACTCCAACAATACTTCATTCCTAATGTCTTTCTGTTCCTCATCTATGAAGATATTAAACAGATTTTTATACATAGGACTTCATGCCTGCATGTGTATTTTCAAACAGTTGTTTATTGCGTGACTAGGTTTGACACAAATCTTGGCATGTTCTTCTAAAAGATCCTGCAGCTCATGTCTGCTGTAATTTGCTTTGTTGGCTCAATTAAAAATTATGCACGTGTTGTGAGAAGAACTAGACGAGTTGTATAAATCTTCGTTGACAGGATTGTACTTAAGAACTGTAAGCTTTGTTTCTCACTGTAAAGTGTTGGATGAAAACCATTTCTTTAATTACTCCAGAAAATTTTAGTTTCAAGCCAAGCAGCTTGCTTTTTATTTTCCATCCGTTTTTATGTTTATCTTCATTGATGTCTCTTGTAGATATCATCTTTACAAAATCAATGATGTTACACTCAATTTCCTTAAGAAATCTAGGGGATGATGTATACCTGAGCTAGTCTCAAAGGAAAACAAATGTGCTAATTTGAAAGCTGCTAATTTTCTAAGACTGTTGTGCTTCCTGACATGATTGTGATTCCATTGCAGTTTGGGCAAAGTTGAAAACAGGAAAACAAAACTCCATGTGTAAACCAAGTACGGTTGACTTTTCATTAAAGAGTATCTTTCCACAAGTCCCTAAAATTTTTCTCTTAGAAACTTTTTCATGATGGCAGAGTGGTTTAAATCTCAGTAAGGGAATGTGGAAATTTCTGGGCTACTAATTCATATTCAGCACAGGATCCTGAAGAGGATGCAAGGTGGATCCATGGAAGTGGATCTTCCAAGATACTGACCTTTACACGTTCCGCTTTTCCTAAACCCTAACTTCTCTGAAGCTCTGATATGCAGGATATCCGTGGGGTTGTTTGGCCTATTTTTCTCAAGGTTTTCCACAGGAGGAAGTATTGTGTAGAGTGCCCTGGCCATGGAAGCTGAAGGACTAACAGGGACTCCTTAGCTCTGCTCTCCCATGAGGGACAAACAGGCAGGTTGGCCTCTTCCCAGCCCTGCTGATATCCGGGCTTCAGTGCTGACATGACGCCTGTGGGAAGGCAGGAGTGGTCAGTAAGCAAGCTCTCCTAAAAATCCCTTTTAAGTGTTTGAAAATCATTACAAAGGGAATGAGATCTTCTGGGTGCACAATGGGGAACAAAGTGTCATCCCTATTACTATCCCTTTCTGTACCACCCCCAAAAAGATTGCAGAGGAACTAGAAGCCCCCTTTCTTCCTCGCCTCCCTTTACTCATATAATACACATGGGCCAGAGTAAATGTGTGGCTGTCTTCCTGGCTTTCCAGTTTGATGCTGTGCTGCTGCACGCCATTTGAAGTCAAGTTCGCAAAGATGCTTCAATAATTTTTTAACTTTCTGAATGTTTTCCTTTCTAGTATAATTATTTTTGTTACTTTAATGGAAATAAAATGTCTAGAAGAACATTACAGCAAATCTAACCAGCTTTACTCAGAGTGCGTTGTTCTTTTTGTGCAGGCTTCTTACAAACCGCTGCTGAAACAGGTAGTGGAAGAGATCTGTAATGCTGATCGACCTGATCCTGTTGATATTGAGCACGTGTCATCAGGCCTCACCGATCTCCTTAAGACTGGATTCAGCATGTTCATGAAGGTAAAACAGTCTTCCCAAACTCATCTGTAAGATTTTCCTGAGGTCTAGCATCGTATGGCAGTAGTTGATTTTATGTATGTGAGTTGATATCATTCAGCAGAACTTAAGGGGCAGTTAGGAGAGGTAAATCCCTGCAAAGGGGCTGGGAATAGCTTGAGGCACCACATTGCAGGTACAGTACAGATGGGTAGCACTTGCTGGACAAAATAAGAGGAATGGAGCAGACTGGACACCTAAATAAGGGTGATGCTGGACACCTAAACAAGGATATGTCTGGGAGGAGGCAACATGGCTTTGCTGAAGGGAAGTCTTACCTCACAGAGCTTTTGGAGGTCTTCAGAGACACACAACAAGTCAATTGATAAGCAAGTGCAAATTCATATAACCTACCTGGATTTCCAAAGGGCATTCTGCAAGGCACCTCATCAAATGATTTTAAGGACACCGAGCAGCCTTGAGATAGTAGAGAACTAAGTATGAACAGTCAGGTCTCACAGGAAAGGAAGATTGTCAGAGTAGCTCCATATTCAGTGCCTTTTCTATAACTTGATAAGGTTCAACTTCCAGTGAGGAGGAAGGAAGCCTATTAGTCAGAAATTGCCTTGTGGATGCTTTTAGCATGTTTTAAGACAGTCGTTCTACAAGAACTTGTTCTGCTTTACAAATTAGCCTATGCTAAGTGTTCATTAAATGTCTACAGAGGTGGAGTAGCTAGCATGCTGTACATTCAGCTCTGTCTTTCTGCATATCCTGAGTTCTCCGTTCAAGAGTATTATGCAAGAATATGAAGTATATTACTGCGATACGTACCTGTAAGCACCTGCATCTCTGCTAGTAAGAAAAATATCCTACTGTAAGGAATATATAACAGATGAGCAAGTGAACCTTGTGTAGGATGAATATTTCAAAGGCATCATCACATACCTCACAAATGTGTCCATGCTTGCTCATTTAGTTTGTAGCCTAGCTCGTTGGCAAGTGCTTGCTTATTACATGAATGAGTTTCTGACCAGCATGTATTTCTCACACAAGAGGATCTTCTCCACCTTCACCACTGTAATTATTTCATTAGCTTCCTTATATTTTTATTTCTTCCTCAATGCCTGAATATAAATGCCAACTCACATAAACATGCTTTATAAGTGATGGACTCAGACATGTTCATCCAGAACAGACTTTTAAAGATACATCTCATCCAGAAGTTGTTTCTCTGATGGATGTGTTTGTTTTGAAGTTTAGGGAGGGTGAAGGGAAAAGGCCTCCCTGCACAAGGTTTCCTGTTTTGATTGCTGTTCTAGAGCACACGTGGTTTGTGAGGTATGGTATCATACCTGAGCTTGATATCATTGATACCAAGTGGTTTGTATGGCAGTCTAGTTTCTGGTGATCAATGCATTTTTCTTTTTTCAATTATTCATCTAAATGAATTGGTTTCTGGTTGGTCATAAATACCAGATGCATTGGTGCTGGTGTCCTGGTTGGCAGAGATAGCCCTGCAGGGAAGAAGTTGTTTCTGCTGACTTTTCTCAGAGGAAAAGGCTGTGTTTTATGAGCTGCCATGAGAACAAACCTATCCTTCAACCCCTTCCTGCTTCAGTTTTAGAGTTATATTGACCACTATCACCCTACTTTCCCACCTCCTCCTCTCCCTTTCCTCCATGCAGACACATGTACCAGCAAAGGGCCCTCTAACCACCAGCATCCTGAGGAAATGCAGTCGCGGTGGGCTCAGAGCTGGAGAGAAGGCTGATGTCCAGCTGGGATGGTCTGCTAGGTCAGGGAACTATTCTTCTTTCTTACTTCAGGCATCTTCACTCCATGTGATGGTTTTGCTTTTTTGTTCATTAGTCTTTCTAATTGCCCAAGATAACTGTCCCAGGTTTTTTTATGCATGGCATTGTGAACTGAAAGTGAATTTCACTTGAGTTTTTTTGCAAAATTCAGATTTCACAGTAAACGCAATTCAGAGGCCTCAGAAATGTCCCAAAACAACTGAACTTTAGAAGGATCCCAGAAGATACACATTGCTTTTGTTGCAGTCCATTTCAGTTCTTCTGTACCACAGAAATGAGCTGTGTTTAGCTACACACAGCCAGTTCCTTCAAAAGGCAGAGCCTTGGGTGGTTGTATTATCAAACAAAAAAATCTTGGCAGAAACTTGCATTCTTAGCACAGCCAAATATTTTGTACCAAAAGTATTGTCCTCCTTCAAAACACTTGTGCATAGCATAACAAAATTACAGATTCCAAGACCCTTTTCAGTGCAATTTTAATTTAATTTAGAGTTTGCATGCCTAATAGTATTTTTAATACGCATTTCTGGAATTTGTGGTTTGAACTTTAGTCTTCTGAAAAATAATAAGTTTTATATAGGCACCATGTGTTTGGATCTAGGTTTATTTTGACTGAAGGAAATGATTTGTCAAGACATTTTCTCTTTAGTATTGCCATGAAAGCTTGTGTTTTCTGGTTAATGCTCTTACATTGGGTGTCCTTTCAGTGTGTCCAATGTTATGCATGCATGTTTATGATGAGTTTGTTGTCACTAGGAAAGATATTAGGAAATAAAGGCTTTATTCAACAGCAAGCTCCTGAAGTTCGAGCTCTTTGCGTACATCTTGGGTCATTCAGAAGCTTCATGATATGGGGTGGCGACAGGGTTAAGAAGAGCAAAGATCCATGAAAAGGAATAAAACAGTAATTCCAGTATTACCTTTAAATGCCGTAGCTGAGCATTTTGTCAACTTTTATCTTCACCATCTTTGCGAGCAGTTATTTCTTTAACCTTGTGTCACTGCTTACAGCAATTATGGCATTAAATATTCTAATATTTTAGCAATTAATAGCTCTATCTGACCTGCTTTGTCAGGAAATATTTAGGTCTTACTTAAACTCCTCATGGTGTTTGTAATAGGAATGGACTTTTTTTCACTTGAGATTGGCACTATGTTATACGCAAAGAGTAAGAAGTGAGTAGTGTGATGCGGGAAAGTGCATAAAGACTTTGTAAGCTCTGATATATCCATTGATTTGGTCTCTTGGCGTGAATGGAAAATTGCTCGATATCACACCAAAATTGCAGGACACCCTGCTGAATTGTAGTATATGCTATCTGTGCCATCAGCTCAATGAAAGATGGCTGGCAAAGTGGGGGCGATTAAGGGAATAAACACCCTGTACGTAAACACTCTGCTCACTAATACATCTGTCTAAGGCTTTTTGTGCTGGTTTCAAACTCCCAGGGAGTTGAAGAGCTCCTTGCCTGGGGAGCACCATTGAACAGGGAGCCCTGTGTAGTCAAAGGCCAGCTAGCCTGGAGAGAGACCATGCCATCCCCCCATGTTTGCTTCAAAGGGAAGAGTCTCTTCTGAAGGTTGCCAGTCAGAAAGCCTGACGGAGCTGCAGGGTGAAAAACTGCCCAAAGACTAAATACAGGGCAGCCACAATAAGGAAGAGAAGAAGAGCTGTACCCTGAGGAGATGGAGCCACAGGGATCAAAGGTAGCTGCCATGGTGGTGAAAGCAAAGGAGCTGTACTCCGCCCAAGCACGGGTTGATGACCACTTTCATTCTGTCGAGTTAATGGTGTCAAAAACCTACGCTTGTGGAAGGAGAGGGGGCGGAGAGTCTAAAAAGGAGCAAATCAATCTGTTCTCATTGTCACTTTTCAGAGCCAAACATTTGGAGTGTTTCATACTCAAAGGTGTTGTGACAAGAGCAATTGCACAGGCTCCAGTGACATCACTCCCAAAGACCGGAGCAAGGCATTGTCAGAGGAGTGTGTTTTATCAAGAAAGAAAAGTTCGCTAGGAAACAGCATAGTAATCAAACTTCCAGAAGTGGTTAAGAGGAGACTGATGTAAAGCATCACCTTCACGATTAAAATTAAAACGCAGTTTTATAAAGTCTTAACTGAAGTGGAATGTCTGTGCCATTTTAATGATAATTGGGGAAAAATGAAACAAGTATTTTGTTTGAGCTAAAGTTTCTCTATATTAGTTACAACCCAGTTGTAGAAGTATTGAAAACTCTGAAGTGAAACAAGCTAGAAACTGATTTTATACTGTAATGAACCTCATTTATTTTCATTGGATGAATTGTAAAGGATTATTCGCTGGACTGGTGAAAACACGTTACTTAACGATTCTTTCCATCGCTGACCTCAGGCAGGGATTCTAGCATGTTTAGGCTGGACTCCTTGCTTCTGCTGGGTAGTAATTTACCCCTTGTTCCCTAAAGCCCCATGCATACATGTATCCAAACTGCATCCACCCAAGTACTTTCCTCCCACTCTGGGAAAGGGAGGAAAGAAATGGAGGGAGAAGCTCTCAGACCTCATGAGAAACTCCTCTAGGTCTCAGTGGAAGTCATGAAGAGTCCATTTCCCTGGAAACAGTTCATTAGTTTTAACTGGGCATCATCTCCATTGATTTCCCTTTCAGCTGGTACATAAACCAGCATTCTATGAATATTTCTTTCTAAGCTTCCTTATTAATCCTCCTCCAGCAGCAGGGTCACTGCCAGTCCATAGGTTTGGAGTTGGACTGAGCAACTACAAAGAATGCTTTCCTTCATTTTACAGGTGAATCGCCCTCACCCTGGTGATCATCCTCTTCTGATTATATTTATGGTTGGTGGAGTGACAGTCTCCGAGGTCAAAATGGTGAAGGATCTGGTAGCAACACGCAAACCCGGTACCCAGGTAAAAAACAGCTCTAAATGTTACAGTTCATATCTGAACAGAGACTAAGAAAATTCATCAGAGAATATTGGCTATAGCACTGGTACCAAACCTACACAAAGACACAGCCACATAGACAGGAATGGTGTTAGAACTTTGCTGTGAAACATCTGTAGGCAACAAGTGTTCAGGCACCGAGGGTCTGGTTTTGGCATGTTAGAGTCAGCAATAAAAGTTCAAACTCAGGCGAGGGACTTCAGAACAGACTGGCATTATTCTGATGAAGCTTTCATCGTGTCTCAAAAGGTTAATTTATTGGTATTCTTTATAAACAGAAATATTTGCCATCCAAAAGGCTGCCGGCTCCCTGGCAGTGCATCTACAGCTCATAGTACTGGGATGCTCAGAAGGAACCTGCCAAGGGTCTGCATACCACCTAGTGACATATCAACGGTGATCCTCCAGACAAGTCTATTGGCATTGCTGAGGAGCAAGCTGAATTAGCCTGGATACAGCTGTACTGTTTCTGGGCCAGGCCAGGTATCTCTTGATAGATAACTGACTGCTAGATGCCTTAAGTAGCCTGAAGCAGGTGATGTGGAAAAAGCCCCAAGACTCTGTGGCCCTTGGATGTGCTGTTGGACTCCTGGAAGAAGAATGACTTCCACGGTGAAGCTTCTATAGCATCTGCATGGCTGGTCTTTGCCTCATCCACTCTCTGATAGCAGAACTTGACTATAGCAGCTGTCATCCGAATGGAGTGGGGAGGGAGAGGAGGAGGATGGACGTGCCCTGGTGTCATCTGAGATGTTAAAAATCATCGTTAATTGCAGATGAGCAATCAGGTACCTGCTGAGTAGTGCAGATATACAGGCCAATGTAAAAACTGCAGAGAGAGATGGAAGAAGTGCTGCGTAACCAGCTGCATCATAAACATAAGTCTAGTTTCCAATGTGGCTTGTAAACATATTTTTTTCAATTCCTATGGAATGCCATTTTGATTAGTGAGAAATCATTAGCAAAATGGAGCCAACCAAAGGCTGAGCAGCCCCGGGGTTTGACATGTGTTTTCCACGTTTTAGTTGTTTTTGCAAGGCAGTCTTAAGCAGTATTTTGTAAGACGGAGTGCCATTGTTAGCGATGTTTTTTTGATCTGACAACACGGTTCTCCCCAGTTAGCCTATTGCTAATTTCCTCAAAAGAGCGAATAAAATTCTTTCCCATCTTGAAGGGGGATTGAGTTGTGACACACTGATGGACAAGTTAATCCACACCCGAAATGTATTAATACACCCTGAAAGATAAGCAGAGGGTTAACACGTGAGTTGGTTGAGAACTATGCAGGGAGGCTTTTGACTGGCTTTCTAGAGGGACTTGAGGCTTGACAGCGGTGACATGGGATCTGGTGTTGCTTTGCTTTGGCTTAACCCCGGCGGCAGGTCACCCTCTGAGGCAGATTCCTAAAGAATTTTAAGCTTTTACTGCATCTTGCCCTTTGTCCAAATGTGCTATGTTAGAGGTGAAAGGACTTCGGGGGAGAGGCGGGAGGAGGAAGAGAAAGAAGAAAAGAAGCAGTTGTGCAAGTCTCTCATATAAAAAAAGTTTATGAGTTTGTTGGATTTACCTGGATTTCTGCACTATAGCTGTGAATATGTGCCACCTGTTTGGGATTATTCTCTTTTCAAAAAGCCAGGCATTTGTCTAACTTGAGCCAGCGTTTAACAGAGCTTTTTTGTGGTGTTCAGGCATCAGGGGAACACTGGCCTCCCGAGTCCCTTCCAGTCAAACAAAGCACTGACATTTACACTAATTATTGGCTCTTGGAGAAATGGAGAGACGTGTGGGTGCAAAAATAAAGAATTGAGGAAAGTAACAGAAAAACTGACAGGATGCACTGATTACTTCTGCAGTTGTTTGGAGTTGAGGGAAATGACATTTAAATGTGGAGTAGGAGATGCATGTTTCCATCCACAGAACTGCTCTGCATCTGAATGTGAATAACAAATTTATTTCTCATGGAGGAGCACAAAGGAATACAGCATTTCCTACGCATCATTTGGTTTTGGATGGTGAATAGCTCCTCTAACCTAGTGAGAAGCATCCTACTTTCAAATGAAGAAATTACTTTTTTTTTTCCCCCACTTTAATCAGGAGAGTAAAAAAGGGGAAAGATCATGAGTGGATGTTTCACCCTCCCTCCTCCCAGCATGCACAACCATCTGTGTGGTTGTGGCTGAGGCACGCAGACAGATAAACCCCTCCAGATGCATCATCAGATGTTAGCTGCATCCTACCTTGCGCTCTGCTGAGGGGGAACTGCCCATTGCAGCGCTGTAGGTCAGGATGGGAGCTCCGGGCTCCTTGGCCGCCATCAGGAGCGGTAGAACTTCAGGTGAAGCATCAAAGACAGGCACGCTGTGTTGAACAGGAGAAGGTCTGCGAAGGAGATACACTGTCCTGAAGAGACCTTCCTGGAGAAGAGATGGACATTACTTATCTGGTCAGTTCCCCGCCTTCTCTGTAAAAATGAAGGAGCAAATATTCACATTTATCCCCCTCAATGAGCCCTCAGAGATATTGGGAAAGGAGGCAAATCCCACTGTATTTCACTGCATCCTTTCTCAGAAGTTAAAGTTGCAGATTTTTCTCTCTGGACTTGCTATTAGTTGCACAAATCCCCTCAGGGTTCAGTGGTGGGACTCCAAGAAGAAATTGCTTTTATCTGGCACTGCCTATTGTTGATGTTTGGCTTGTACACCCAAAAAACTTTGGTAACGTGTCCCCTCATGTTTTTCAGAATTAAGCTGCGTGATAACAAGATGAGCACATACTGTGCTATAGTCTGATTCTCACGTAACATAAGTAAAACAGTGTCAGCCTTTGGCATCTGCAAATTACAGGGATTTTTTCATCCATAGGAAGGAGAAGAGATAATCAGTGTCAGTTTGCCGCAGATTGTGTGGGAGGACAAGGGAAGGGGAGAAGTGAGGGGGAGACTATCATCAGCACAGAAGGGATCTGTAGTAATTTAACTCCAGATTCCTTTCATTATTTGGAGTGAAAAGATGAAAGAAAGAACAACAACAAAAGTTGAAATGCAGCACTACTGCACATTTAAGCCATGAGATGAAGAGCACAAGCGGTTTGATCGCTACTGCAGGAAACATACTCCGTTTTTGATGCTTGTCCTTCCTCTCCCCGGATTTGTACTGAAGAAGCAAGTTCATGTTCAAGTGGGCTTCAAGTGGGCTAGTAAGATAAATCTGCCCCCACGTCCCTGCCTGCAGCCCTGACCCTGCGGACACTACTGAACCTGGAGCTTTGTAAGAGCAGTGTCCGATGACTTCAACCCTGAGTTGCTCCATGCAGCAAAAGCATGCACGCTCACTCCTTGCTGACAGCTTTGCCCTGCAGAGGAGCCTTCACGCGAGGTACCTGCATACTGGTTTTCACTTCGAAAAACAGATACCTGTTCTAATAAGGTGTGTGTCATGGTTGTAGTGAGTGATGGTTTCATTCATCAGACCTGTCTTGGATTAAAAACTTGACCAACAGTAAGCGGTAGCATCCCGACAGTGCTCAAGGTTGAGCCTTGGTCCTGATGTGCAGAACAGGCTGTGCCTGGTCTGAAGAGACATTTCTGAACAGGGGCTGTAACCTCCTGCAACAGGCCAGCAGCACTTCTGCCGTGCTCCCCTTACCTTCCACTGAGAGGGACCGTCCGTCACTCAAAACTGAGCTATAGGAGAGGAAACCCCTGCTTCATCAGCTGCTGCCTCGCAGTAAACACAATGGCAGTCACAACAAATCACCGGGTAAGATGTGGGTAGAAATGAGTCAAAGCACACATTCATTAGGAGTACAATGCTACCAGTCATTATGCTCCTTAAAGTGATTTAACTACAGTTATTAGCGAGCAGACAGCTTCACTGGGCAAGTTGTATTGCCCTGTCAGTAAACACCAGAAACACACAGCCTGTCTAGTGCTGGGTGAAGCAAACAGTTCATAGCCACGGCTCATTAGCGATGGTTCTCTTAATTTTGACTCGTTGTTTCTTGTCGCCCTTGTTTCAGGTAATGGTGCTCTCCTCCACCCTCCTGACTCCACGTAGTGCTATAGAGTTGTTGTTTGCCGCAGACCGTCTCCAGCCTCGCGCCGATATGTGACAGGGGAGAATCTGTGGAGATGAGTGAGTGCCTTGGCTGGAAACATCACATCCCTGGTCTGTTACTCTTCCCAGTAGCCTTCCAAAAAAACGACAAAAAATGTCCCCTGCTGCAGTTATGGCTCCAACTGAATCAGGGTGAAGCAGCCGGGTGTCTGGCAGCAGGGGAACATGGGCAGCTCATGGGCAGCTCTTCAAAACTGTCCAGCAACAACTCCCCCTTCCTTAACCGTAACACCATGCGGTGCTGAATCACCCCCAGGGGATGATCACTCATAATAATTCCCTAGAAAAGGAGCAACTGAGGACCAGGTGATGCTGAATTTGCACTTCCTTAACAGTACTTTTCTCTCTGATTCATCCTGATGGTTTTGCTGGGGTTGCTTCTGGTGGGAAATGCTGCCGAGGGAGAGAAAAGTAGCCAACTCCACCCTCTGTCACGTTACCTTGCAAAACACGTGTGCCTTATACAGCATTAACAGTCTTTGCTCTTACTTCGTCCCACACCCCAAAGAGGCCACAGAGCACGGCGCTAATTTAGCCGGCAGAGCAGCTCCCAGTCCAGTGATGCTCTCCCGGCGGGACTGGTAGAGGCAGAGAAGCAGAGCGCCAGACTCAAGGGCTGGGTTAACGTGGTTGCTTCTCTCTCAGCTTCCCATTTCCTGCTCTAGTTTCTCCACCCACAGTCCCGGGAGAAAAGACTGTTTCTGATGGCACACTTCTCTGCAGGTTTACGCAGGAGGACATATGGGCTGTGATGGTTTGATGATAACCCTGGAAGAATCCTCCCCTCACATGCATTTAAAAAAGAAAAAGAGCGGGGGGGAAAAAGCACGATCCCATTTTCAAGAGACCACAGTGACAGATTCTTCCTTGAGCTAGATTTCTAAACAGCTTTTATTTTTAATTTATGATCATGAAAGAGCTGCTATCAAATTCAGTTATGTAATTTTTCCTTGTAAAACTTTGATACAATCTGTGATAAAAAAGCAGCAGCCAATAGAGATTGTGATTGCGCTATAGCATCAAGACTTCGGAAATGCAGCATAAAATGGTGGAGCTCCAGGGCTGCACCCTCTTACTTCGTCCGAGGGATGCTAAGACTACAGCTTACACTGAGAATGTGAAATCATAACGTTCACTCTGTCATAGCTTGCTTTATTATGCCAAAGGAATAGACTAAATGGGAAGTAGATTTGTAGCCTTTGTTCACTAGCTAGTGTAGGTTCTCTTAAATGTTTACAATGGTCTTCAGAAAAGGGTGCATTTTGATTTTAATTCACTTTTGAGTGGCTAGAAGGAAACAATGAACCGATTATAAAGACTGGACAGTGTTACCTCTGTGGAAGACAGATCTATAAGAATGACCATAGAATGGAACTTTGTGCTATAACAGAGAAATAGTATGGGATTGCAATGTTAAAAACTCAAGAAATAGTTTGAACAGGGCAACTGGAAAGCAAATACTCAGCCTCCTGGTTTCTTTTCTGTCCGTCTGTACTGTTTAATCTTAGAATATGGATGTTTTGTAAATTCTGTAATCAATAAAGCAGTGCTATTACAATGCTGAACCTCATCCCTCTTCTCCTTCCCTCCTAGTGCGCAGGACTACACATGCCAGGACTGCATATTCCTGCAACCCATTTTTCTTCTACATTATTTGATCGCTCCTAAGAACCTAGTCCTGCTGTCCTGGGAGGCATCCTAGAGGGGTTCCACACTGCAGGTAGCAGAAAGGCTCTCCTGTGTCCAGTGGCCATTGCTGACCAGTGAGTTCAGGTACTCACACCTCTGCGATGCTGTCACTTTCCTGAGATGATGGAGGCTGGCAGTTGTGGTCTTACCTCCCTCACCTGCCTATCATCAGATGCTCTCAGGCCTCTGCCTTGGCCGTCTAAGGACATACTGTATATAGGATAGTGAGAAGCAGGGGGTGAGTCTAAGCAGACCCTGGTGCTCTTGCATTTCCTATGGGTCAAGTTGCTCCTCCGAGTGAGGCAGAGACTAGTTTTGCAGACACACACACACTTTGGAGGAGTCTTTCCAGCCAGTGGGGCCACAGCTGTGGTAGTGGATGCTGGGACTCAGCCACCATCTCATGCTCAAGTAGCTGGACAGAAGCATCAAAGAAGATGGTCACAAAAGCCTGCTCTTCTAGACCAAGACTGGAGTAGAATCTTTCCAGTGGCCCTAGTGTAATAGTTATCTCCTTATTTGTAGGAAATAGATGCAGTAGCTACACATAGCCTGTGCTCAGGGAAAAGGGCAGGGGGATGAGCGGTTTCCTGCCAGTTGCACACAAGCAGGAACAGCACAGAAAAGACTTTGCTTGGGCAGGTGCAGGGCCACAGCAAGGAGTGTCTAAGCAGTATGTGAAAGTGAGGACGAGGACAAGAAAACCCTTGGCAAATGGCTTTACTACTACATTAATGAGCTCAGCAGTATTTTGTAGTAAGTTCAGTTTTGTTTACAAGTCAAGTCCTAAGTCACTGGGCTAGTAGCTCATGGTCAGAGAGTTCAGCATCAGCAGGAGCGTGTCACAGTTTCCCTACACACAATATCACGGCTGCAGGCTAAGCAGGTAAACCTGCACAGCAGTCACCAAAGTCCCAGCACAAACACCCTCCTCAGGAGGGCTCCCAGTGAAGCTACTTTAAACATGAATAAAATAGTTAAAACTTGTAATTTGATAGAGCTCTTCACTGTGATACAGCTCAATACATAAAGCTGCCTTTATTTTTTTTTTTTAAGGAGGAAAGTGGCAGTCACTTAAAAGACTCAGTGTTCTAGATTTTGACCTACCTCACCATTTCTTTCTCACTGGAGCTTTTTTGGACAAGGGGAAATGAAGAATCCCATTTTAATTTGAAAGGTCCCCACCTTATTCAGTTTCTCTCTTAAAGGAATTTCTTAGAAGAAAGTTGTAAAGCAGTTGTGAGAGCTCCCCCCCTGTGGTTTATGCTAATAAAGCAACAGCATAGGCAGGAAAGGCCCTCTGACTGTTTCTGTAATGTATGTTAACTACCTTGAGAAAACTACTACTTTGTCTCAACATTTCACTAGTTATTGCCCATTGTTGCTTGCCCACAAAGAACACACAAGAAAACATGCAACTCAAAAATTTAATGTTGATCCAGGCAGTAAGAATGAAGAGTCCACTCCCTACAAGGAGTAACTGTACACAAAATAAATAAGTTACAGTTTAAACAAAAGCACAACTGGCTTTTTAAAGTGCATGTGTATAAGGCCTTTAGCCTGTGAACTCCATTAGCTCAATGTAAAAAAAGTTACATACATTATAAACCTGCCACCTGTGTTTAAGGATGAAGAAGGACTGGCTCAGCTCAGAACAAACCACCAACTTCATCGCCTGGAGCCAGTCGTGCTTCACGCCAAGCTGAATCGCAGCCCTATGCCTTCTGTGCGTATGCACAGAGAGAGAAGTGTCTTAGACCAGCAGCTATAATGGACTATCACTCCAACTCTAGGCTCATTCCTCAAAAGCTCCATGTTGGATCATTTAGTCTGGACTGTATTTTTTTTTTTCAGACAGTAAAAAACCCACAAGTTATTTGCAATTAGATATGCTTACACCCTGCAGACAATAGTTTTGCATACAAAGAGTCTGGTCAAGTTGTCAGCAATAACGTAGCAGTAAAAAAATAAAGGACCATTGTTTACAGTCTTGATACTCAGTCACATCCACTTACTTTACACTTATTTTTACAGAACAATTTCATGTTCGCTTACTTGTTTTGAAATACATAGGAAATCAACAGTTCTACTGTGCAATAAAATTAAACAGATACATCATGCTGTCCTTCATCCAAGTGAAAACAAGACTCAAGTGGTTACTTCTGAACAGTGACGTTCAGAATAGTTCAGGGTGTTTCCCTGCTCGAGAAGTTAAGAGTTACAGCTAAAAAGTTGTTTCTGCAAAAGTGTTAGTCAAATCTGTCCCACTGGAGAAAAGGCAAACTGAAGGCTTGTTTCATTTACTGGAAAGTTCCTTTTCCAAATGAAAATACTTGTTCTACAAGTCACATCCTAGAACCATTTCGAGAGTTTTTGGGTTGGTTTGGTTTCTGTTTTCTTTTCCTTTTTTAAGCAACTGCTTGTTTCTACAGCCATGCAAAATGCTACCTGAACCATCCTTCTTTCACAATGCCTCAGACTCTAGATGTGCCAGTGTTAAACACCCCAGGTTTCAACCTCAGGCTAAACTTTGGGAAGACCAACGGCTCTGCTGTCAAACAGAAGTGACAGTCCTCACTTTGGCAGACAAAGCTTGCTTAAACCTTCTCTTCAGATCCTGCATGTTGGGCGATTTTGGCCGTGGAATAAGAGAGGTTCTCCTCCTCTCAGGGGTGCTGGTTGTTTGCTGTTTACTGACTTCTTTACAGAGGAGATGGAAGGCGTTGAAGACATCATTGTAGTTTTCACTGACAGATACTTCATAGAAAGTACAGCCCAGCATGTTGGCCAGCTGAAGTCCATGCTGAGGCTCCACCTCTTTGATATGCAAGAGATCAGCTTTGTTTGCTACGATGACAACAGGGACTGCATTTCCTGGATGCAACTGTCGGACATGATGGTAAAGGTGACTGAGTAGTTCATAGCTCTTATAATCTGTGATGGAGAAGACGATCACCAGGGCATCTGCCCAGCGAATGCATCTGTTCAGCTGCTCATTACAATCCAGACTGTGTTCATGGATCTGAAAGATGAATGGTCTCACATTAGACAGCTGAAGTCATAAAAGATTAAAGGAACCTGTCTTTAAGAGTCTGTAAAGCCAAACTGCATTTTACAGCTTCAGACGTAGATATTTGCATTCCACATTGTAACTTCAAACTTAATCTGAGCATGGTAAATAAATGCATATGTTGATTCAGCTGCAAAAAGCTGGAATTTAACACTGGAGTTTGCTATACTCAAATGGAAAATTGACCTGAGTAGTTCTACATGCAGAGAAAGACTTTGTAGTTCCACAGAATGGGAAATTAACTGGCTAGACAGTAAGTCTGGGGAAGCAAAGATATGAGCTGGAAGCATTTGGACCTGGAATGTTGCCCAGTTCAAAAAGGCAACAATCCAGCATTACTCAGGTCTATACATTCAAAGCTTTTAACCTGTAACACACTAATGAGCACAGCCACAATATAGCAGACTTTGCTTTTTATCATACACATTTGCTGAAGCTTGTTGGGCACTGGTCATGACATTTTCTTCCACATGTGCCTTATTTGCCCAGAATTGTTTCTGGTTTTGTGCCTGGTGTTCCCAGTATAAAGGAACAAGACACTTAAGTAATTCAGCCACTCAGAAGTAATGGGCCTCCAATATACAAATGATTCACTAAAACAGTGAGGTTTTTTTTCTTTTGCTACCAGCATACTACAGGCACGCAACGCATCTGGCTTCACTGGTTGTAACAGAAGTTACCACCCATCCACACAGAACACCAAGCTCTGAAATGGACCATAAGAAGATGCTGCACACAGAGGGACACGTGCACAGACACATTTAGAGCTGCTTTGGTAAACTGCACAGCTGCATCTAGCTCACCTGAACGCCTGGAGTATCTTGCACTTGAATAGCCAACATCTCTCCATCTATCTGGATGTGCCTGCTGTAGAGATTACCTGACAAGAACACCAACAGGTTCACAAGTACAGCCACCACTCCACACGCAGACAAACATCACTTCTGCTGTTCATTAGTTGTGCAAAGAAAGTTGTGTCGCTGTTTATGAAGTGAGGGACCAGTGTTACAAGGGCTTTTGTGTGTAACAACCCATAAACTTAGGGCTCTACTAGATGCCTGGGATTTAATCTTGCACTGACTTGTTTTGAAGCTTGGCATTTAATACTGTGCAACTTGCAACTCAGTCACTTCTTAAAGGTTGTCTTGGCTTAGATGGTGAAGGTAAGAGTACAAAACAACCAGCTGTTACAGAAAGGCAGTTTGCTTCTCATTTGATATTTCTGCGCTTTAACAAATCATTTTTCTAACAAGCTCTCTGCTAGCTGACTTATTTGTTGGGGTTTTTTTGCATCTATCTGGCCTTTTGAAGTCACTACCTCGAGAGAATGCTGTATATTTTACATTCACATTAGTTTAGACTTCCCACTGCACTACACTCAAGCAAGTACGTAACATCGCCTCTGCGTTTTCCCCAGCAAGGTCTGGATCATTTAGCTGCTGGCATTCAGTTTGCAAAGGAAAATGTAATACTAAGCTTACACAATGGGTTTGGGTTTGTTTTTTGTTTTAGCTAAGAGAGCTATTGAAAGAGGGACGCTTTCAGCCTAGAAAGTGAATTCTGCCGGAGAACAGCGAGGCAGCGCTGGCGGAGCTGTGACGGAGCTGCGCGCTTGCCGCGAGCGGTACGCGCCTTCCCGCGGGTAGATACGCGTTAGATAACCCACAGCCCCAGGTTTTTAAGTTCTTTCTTCTACAGTTGGGAGCTGCCTCAGGGCTGGGGTGCGCACGCTTATCTGCGGGGCTTGCACACCCCGGCTCTGCAGCCCGGGCGGCTCCAGGGCAGAAAGCCGCCGGCGGGGCAGGGGCCGGGGCCCCGCTCTCCCCTTCCCGCCGCTCCCCCCCCCCCCCCCGGG
>VXBL01003215.1:207506-221390 GCA_013400195.1 Aramus guarauna
GGGGGGGGGTGTGAAGGTCGTCAGAAATGAGGCGTTTCGGGGGTTACGTCACAGAACGCCGCCAGGTTGACTCAAACGTGCACCGCATGGCACAAAGGCTCAGTCATCTGTCTGGTTCTCACCCCGCCGGGGGTGCCTCAGCCCTGCTTCCGCGCAGGGGCAGGTGTCGTCCCGGTGCGCAGCTGCAGGCGCACACCTCCGTCCGTCCGTCCGTCCGTCCGTCCGCCCGCCCGCGGAAAGCTCTCCCTTCCCTCAGCCCTGCCCCGGCAGCCGCTTTGAAATCCCCGCCCGGAGCGGGAGCCGGCTGAAATCAGAACGCAGCCGCGGAGGAAAGAGTTGAAGCCNCCCCGCGCAGCCCCGCGCCCACACCCCCCCACCTCCCCTGTCTTGCCCACGCCGCTGCCCCCCACCACCGCGATCTTGACGAGGCGGGGCCGGGCGGCGGGGCAGCCCTCCCCGCCGGGCGCGCACTCGGCGATGGTGCACATGCTCTGCGNGGAAAGCTCTCCCTTCCCTCAGCCCTGCCCCGGCAGCCGCTTTGAAATCACCGCCCGGAGCGGGAGCCGGCTGAAATCAGAACGCAGCCGCGGAGGAAAGAGTTGAAGCCAAGGGAGGAGGCTGGGAGGGGTCCGTGCCCCTGCGGTCTGGTTGTAGTACTCAGAAATAGGAGACAAATGGCGCAAAACGCGGATGTGATAAAGGTTAAAGAAACAACAGAAGATGATGGCAAGGGAGGAGAAATACCAGTGAGGGGGGTGGGAAGCAGAGGGCCCTCCCGGCCGGGAGCGGAGAGCGGTCGATGTTCGGCTCTCGGGACCCTTGCCGGCCTGAGCAAGGAGCACAGAGGAATAAAACCTGCGCACAGCTCGCTAGGAGAGAGGTCACAGGGCAGGATAAAGTCACTCTCCTGTAGCCAGGAAAGACAGACCTCACAGTGAAGGCCAGCGGATAACACCGAATGTGCTAATTATGCAAAAAAAGAAGGAATAGACCCAAAGCGTTTGGCTCAAAACCGCAGCAAGGAAGGTGTCCAAGAGAGCCGGGGGTAGAACTGGGAGCCTGACGCTGACGTTGGCCAAAGACGGTCACCATCGCAGCAAAGACGCCTTTGTGCAGAGCTTTCTACACGCAGCAAAGCTACGTTTGCATATGAAAAAAGTTGTCTGGCATATAATGAAACAAATTGCTGCTTCCCCAGATGTAAGGGTGAGAGCAGGCGCTGTGAGTGATGACGTAAGGGCTGAGCAGCGCTGGGGACAGTAGAGGAACAGCTCTCTGCCAGCCGCCAGACCAAGAGGTGATGGTGCTTTAGCTTTGGGAGTAGATTGTAAGGCTGCTAAGGTCACAGGGGAAAAAAAATGTTTGAGAGATGCAGTTTAAAATAAATAGATGGGTAAAACATAGGTCTATAAAAAGGCATCCTAAGTCAAAAGGGGAAAGAGTGAGACCTAATTGGAAAAAAATCAACAAGGCTAAAGGACGCAAGGACTTGAATACAAAGGGAAGCTGGATTTCTTCACACTAGAGCAGCAGAAACAAGCTGGACGTTGAACCTTACACAAAGGGGATGAGTTTCACCGGAGATCTCCTGGCAGCTTGGTAACGAAGGTCACTGGAGACAGAAAACCTACAGGTAGCAGCGAGGAAGATCACTCTCCTCAAAGTTCTGTCTTCAAGATGAGGACACACAGAAGATAAATAATGGCAGCTAGAAGCAGCTACTTCAACCAGGGAAAAAGAAACAGGGCTGTCACGCAGTGAGAGGGGCATACAGATTGAAGGAAGTCTGGCAGTATTTCCAAAGCCAACAAGCATTTTACTTCCATTTTTAAATAAAGATGATTACGTGAAAGATGGAGGATGAGTAACGGGAAGAAAGTCATGGGTAATTACTGCTGTGGGGGGAAAAGAAATGATCGCGTCCAGAGTGCAGGCAGGCCAAGTGTGTGAAGATGAGGGTGGAGGGAGCAAGAAGTTTTACTGGAGCACTGAAATCATTCTGGAATACTTGCGTTAAATAAAGGGAAGTAAATAATTCACAATCATTTGGACAAATTTTGAAGGAAAGAATATTTAAAGGTAACCGAATAAATGGGATAAAATCAAGCATGGGATTACATGAAATGCTGCTTCAGCATGACATCTTTCCCTGATACAACTTTGTTTCCCTTTTCCTTAAAGAAAGAAAGTGTGGTAGATGTCATCTATTTTGGGTCAATAATACCTGATACTGTCCAGGCAGGAAACAACCGTTTAAGGAGAAGAATGCAGGGATCAGGAGACAACAATGGAGGGGTGGATTATATGGGAAGCATCAGACTGAAGGAAAGCTGTTCTGTGGGATTCATCAAGGGTCCTGTCATCCTTCATATTTTCGTTATAGTGGTGTCAGGAACACAAGCATGCTAATGAATTCTGCTGTTGGCAGAGCTAGGAGACATCAGCAGCTCAAACGGGTGGGAATAGTATATTGGAGAAACTGCACACCTCTTAGAACTGGGTTAATGAAAACAGAACTAAATTTGATAATACTAATGACATGCAGAGATTAATCACAAAAAATTCTTCCATTGACTATGAGATCAGAACTTGGAAAAGAAAGACTAGTTAATCACAAGATGAGTAGGAGATGTGTAAAAAGGGAAACATAAACCCAGTTATGTCAGATAAGCAATTTCAGAAGAGATCTGCAGTACGACGCGTGATTCTGTCAGCCAGTCAAGAGTAAATCAAAGTGGAACAAGTATGGACAAACCCCCCTGTGATGATCAGGGACTGGACAGCCCATTTCAGAGGAGGATGAAAACACTCGGTGTATTCAGTTTGGCAAAACAAGGAAAGGGGGGCTTCGGAAAAGGAGGAGCCAGGAAAGTTTGGTTAAAACTAAGGGCCAACGTCAGCATGAGAACAAGTGGGATAAGGTCTTCTCTGCAGTCGCAGTAGCAAAACACTGGAAAATATGTTACACAAAATACGTTACTGTAAAGTACATAATTGAGCTACTGAGTCAATTGTTGTAGGAAGGCACTGGGACAAAAAGTAAAATTATCACTGTACCAAGAAGGAGTGCACATTTATAAATTACGAGAAATGCAGTTTTACAATACTTTATGCCAGCATAAAATTCATGAGCAGCAGTAAATTAATCTCCACAAATTATGAACTTAAGTATTATGAATCAGTCTCTTAAGTATTATGAATCAGAAAGAACTCCAACATGGTGTGGACAGGCTTCTTCCTCTCTCAGTCGTTTTAATACAAAATTTCTTACATCTTCCTCTCAGTTACGCAGAAGTGACTGGTGTCAGACGCAAGGTCTTAGCCCAGATGGTCATGGGTCAGAGCCGGTGTGAATGCACACTTCCACACTTCAGGGATGCATTTCTATAGTTTATTTTGTGTTTATTTTAATTTTTTTTTATATAGTTTATTACCTCAGAGGGTAAGCTTGCATGCAGCTTACGCCTTCCATAAAGACACTTCCATTGACAACCAGGGAATGAACCTTACTTTGTTATCTAGCGCTTTGGTAATTAACTTCCAACGCACGTCTTCAGAGAAACAAGTGCTGTGGACACGATGTTCAGAAACGTGGACAACGTCTTCTCATTCCAGATAAGTATTTACTTTCCAAAGCACCGTGAATTCTCTCTTTGGCTTTATAGGATTAAATACAAGAAAGCTCTCGGTTCATGGCACAGTGCGTATGTCCCGTGCTCCCAACATGTAGACCCAAGTTGACCAACCCCTGTGAAAAGCCCCAGAAGAGCAGAGTTTACCCCTCTCCTGGCACAGCCCTGCATCACCTTCCGAGAGCAGAACAAAAGAGCGAGGGAACAGAGATATTAAAAGAAACTACATAAACAGGAAAACAACTTCTCTCTGTACTGGGGGAGATCTCCCGGCCAGCAAAGGCCAAGCATCCTGAGCAAGATAGGATCTTCGTTCCAGGGCAGAGAAAGGAGGGAGGGAGGGAGGGACACGCTCCGTGCACCCTCACCTACCCGCAGACTCTATGTGGTTTCTATAGCAGCACAATAGCAGACATTTTTCTCTCTCCACAAGAAAGCCTGAGTAATGTTCTGCAATTATATTAGTCTGCATTTTAATCAGATTTTATCTTCTCTCAAGCTTGCATTTTTTCCCCCATTTCCTCCTTATGTAACGCTCCCAAACTCCCATCCAAGGAGTGGAAACCTCAGGGTTTTCTTTCCCATTCAGGGCTGCCCATCTGCTGCCAGAAATTTTTCTGTGCTGGTTTGTGCCCCCACAGTACAAGCAGTCGTTCTGCGTGCAGAATGCCAGTTTGATCCGAAAAGGGGAGGAAAAAGCCCTGATGACAGAATCTCTTGAGTTAATACAAGCTCTAATGCTCAGTTCAAAAAGGTATATGAGAGTGCTTAGCCAAATTTTTGTCTTCCATTTTAGGAATGCCTCGGGATCTATATTAAGCCCTCTAAAAACTGTGGCATTAAAGTCACATTGCCAGCCTCTCTAAATCTCATCTTGTGTTACAACAGTTTGTCAAGGGACTAAGGCCTGGGTTACATTAGGAAAGGTCACTGACGAGTCCTGCTGTGCCGGGCAAACCCTAGGACAATGCTTACATGGCTCATACAGCTGCTCTCAGTTGCTAAGCAAACGAAGAGCTTTTTGCATATACCATCTGCACGTCTAACCTCCGCAGGGTCTTTAACTTTGTGGAGTCATCACACAGAAGTCGCATCCCTGAAGCTACAGGCAGGGAAGGCAGCGTTTCGGTTACTGCCTCTCCAGATTTCAGCTGTCACCTCCGGGCGGGCAGCGACTGGCCCCGCAGCTCTGCACGTGTCCTGCCCTGCTCAGGGGGGTCACCCAGGATGGCACAAGCCCTCGTTGAACGTGGCTTGGGCTGACCTTGTTCTGAAGTGGAAAGATACTGAAAGCTTTACATTTCTAATACAACTTCTTTAGCAAGAAGGATGTGAATTCAAGTCATGCCTACATACTACAACAAAAAGTTATGATGAGTGAATGTGTAGGTTGCAAAGTCAAATGCAGAAAATATAGGAAATGCCAGAAATAAGATTGCCTGGGCAACCTTAACTCATCCTCCCACATGCATATGCATTTTGTTACCGCCTTAATTGCATAATGTCATACCGTTACACTGTCTTCTGTCATGTCATACTGGCAGTCTGTCTTCTATTTGCCCCATGGGAACAGAGCACCTAAATATATTTGAAGACCTGGATATTATTCAGCATTTCTTTTAAATCCTCAATTAATCAGCCTGTGGTGCAACACAGGAAGTATTCCCTTAGTACGGGAATTACTAACTCCTTTATAGGCTGGTCATGGTGTATGGCAAAGATACATCGGAAGAGTTCAAACTCTAAATCAGCTAGGCTCCCTAAGTCCAGCATGTACCTGCCACTTAAACTACTTTCAGTTGCTGTCTCATCTTGAAAGACCTCAATGCTTTATACACCCAAATATTCTGTAGCAAAGTCCCATAGACACACTGCTTCGAAGCCCTGAAGTTTCTGAGATGAGCAGTTGAACCGCCATTGACATCAAATCCCTCAGGGCAGTGGAGCAACTTTGACGGGAAGACTAAGAGAGCCACATCTCAGGCTACGCGCTAGACCAGCTGTCTGAGCTTGCCTTTATAAATGTCACAGACCTGGGGCCAAGGGCTGTCTTGAAATTGGGGAGAAAAGAGGCAACCTGAATATATAGGAAGCAAGCATGAAAATAGGGCATGTTAGGCCAGGTACCTGGCAGGGAAGGGTGGTGGGATGGGTGGGAGCTCCCCAGGAACACCAGGCACAGGTCTTCCCACCCATGCTCCACCTGTAACTGGTGCAGCAAGGGGCTGGGAGGGCAATCAGGTGAAGAAATGCCAATTTTACAAGAAGAGAGGAGGAAAGACAGGCTTGTTTAGCCTAGCAAATGGTGCCTGTGAGGGCACATGGTCATTACCTGCGGCCAGCTCACGCAAGAGGGATCATGGAGGAGAGGAGAGCTCCTTAGAGCAAGGAGCAGCTCATCAGAGGGTTTTCCTTATGGGTGGGTTTTGCAGACCTTAACTGCCTAAAGGAACCAGGCACCCCCCTCCTACTTCCTCGGTAGGAACTGGATCTACCTACCATTTAAAAAATTCAATTATTGTTAACAATTTGTAACAGGTTTTTTTAAAAAGCCTGCCACTATAGAGATTTCCATAAGAAACCAGGTGATCCAAAACATTTTGTCGATAATCCAAACTAGATAAACAATAAAAAGGTAACGTGGAAAATTGGAAAGTAAATTATTCCCACTTGGGAAACTCTACTAGTAAGCTCTGTAGCTACATAGATATGCAGGTTACACGAAGATGGTTATATTTTGCTTCACTGTGTTTCTGTATCATAAATTTCTACATTCTGATTTGTCTGAGGCTAGAGCCCATCAGTGATGCTTTGTGAAGGATGTGGTTTAGGGCACTTAAATGAGCAAGCACTGCTGCCTACGAGGCAGCCTTAACAGCCCTGATAAAATTTTATTCATCAAAGTTTCAGGATAGTCATTAGCATTCACACGATTATTATGCAGGCAGATATGACTGTAGACAGGCAGCCAAAAATTGTCAGAGGAATGGCATTCATTTTCATTAGCGAAAACATGAGACTTTGGAGCTACTGCAACACCCAACATTTTAATAACAATCCATTTTTCAACAATACACCGTTCAGCTGGCTAAACACGCACAAGGATTAAACACAGGAAGCTTAAGAGCAGACTCTGTCAGCTATGTTTGTTTTCTATAAATCCCTTTGTGATGATGATGAACTGCGCCATAACAGAGAAGGATGGTTTAGTGTTATTGTATAGATGACTCATATAGTTTCTACGGTTTGACAAGAGCACAGGTTTTTTTTCTAAATAAAGCAAGTAGTCAGTCTAAAAATAGAAGTAACACTTAGAAGAATGCAGCTCCTGGAGGAATTACACATTCCATCTACCAAAAACACAGAGGTTGGTATGCTGGGGCATCTCTGCTGAGGATATTGTGTGAAAGCCATTAATTCTTCATCTGGAATGTAAATCTGTGCCGTCCAAATGGGATTTAAGTATTTCAAGGTAGGACTTCAGTTCCTAGCTGGAACTAGTTTTAACCGGTTGGGCAATTTTCATGGTCATTTTTATATTTGCTTTCTTGCCCAGAGCCCAGAATTATTTGCCTTGTGCTACCTGCGGCGCAGCGGCGTGCTACGGCTGGAATGGGTCCCCAGGCGAGGAAGGAAATGGGGCCCTGGTCCCGCTGGCCCCCGGCTTTCCTCCCCTCTTCCCCCCTGGCTGGGGCCTCCCCCACCAGCAGCCTGCAGGGTAATTGCAGGGCTTGCAAAGGCGAAGGGGACACTGCCGCTGCCGGGTGTTCGGCTCGACATTTTAAGGTTTAATGCCGTCTTATTAATAGGAAGAAAAGGGAAGCATCAGGTCCAGATAGAAGGAAAGCATTTGCACTCGTTTCTTATGCTATGCCAGAGCACTTTTCCCTTCTCCCTAAAATATTCAGGAACTTTGGAAATAAATATTCTCACAGATTCACAGAGATATTTGCCTGAAATATCCTGGAGATGGGTGTCTGTGGCTGAACTACAACTTACCTTAAGCACAGTCTCACTGAATTCCCAAAACAAAACAAAATAGTCTCAACTGATGAATCCATTAGTCATGTTTTTTTTACAGAATGAACGACAGAAATCTCCACCAAATGAGGAAGGAAAATACTAACAGAGAACAACTTATTTTCTAGCTCCTAGCTAGGAGTTGTAGGGGTAAGAGCCTGGGACAGGCTGTGCCCGCGTGCCCGGCGCTCAGGCTGAGTTTTACCCAGCTGCCTAGAAATCAATTTGTAGTTCAAGCTGGGTTGAAACTACATCCTGAAAGGAAATTTCTGTTCACCCTTTCCAAAATAAAGCCCATCGCTACTAATGCTGGTCAGACACAGATGAAGACATGAAAGAAAACCTGTGCTTAAACTACATGCACTGAGCAAGGTCCCTCTCCCGGGTGCACGCTGGGGCGGCGGGTTTGCTGGGGGGGACGAGGAGAGGGGAGCAAGGCAGCTGGCTAAAGGCAGGGCGACTTCCTACCTGGCTTTGTTGTGAGAAGATTTAACACGGGGTTTCCTTCACTCCTGATGTCCAGGGAGTCACGCTGGTGCAGGACGGCGGCAGGAGGGATGCGAATGCAGCACAGCAATTGCCCCCTGTGCGGATGGGAGGGATGGCTTGGACTGGAGGCTGCCTTACACATCCCAGCAGGTGACTGGGCTCTCCCAAGGCTCTCAGCAGCGGACAAGCCACCATTTAAGAAGTAGGACTGGGCTTGGTTTTGCTGTTACAAAATATAAAACCCTCTGCAGTAGAACCTAAACAACCAAGACAGCCAATGGCTCATCCTCGTTGACTCCTGCTTAGACCTGATGACAACTCTCTCTGCTTTTTGCTTCAGGGACGCTTCGCAGTGCTTGGAGCAGGTTGCAGAGCGATGGTGTGCTTCACTGCAACTGTACCACTGGGCTCCCTCTCACCTTAGGACTTCGCCGCCGCCTTATATTAACTGGCAAAGGGAGGACCGGAGCTACAGTCTCCATGAAATGTCTTCCCGAAATACACTGCACTTTAAATTTAAGATTAAAGGGCATTTAAATGCAAAGTACTACACTTTATTCATTAAAGTATGTAAATGCTCCGTTATACGCTACTGTACTACTGATTCAGTATGTATTTTGCTACAGATTTGGTTCCACCTCTGTTGATATTAGTGGCAAAGTTTACATTCATTTTCATGACATAGGAATAGAATTGTTCACTACAAAATGCATTCCCATAATCCAAAGTTGGGCAAAAAACCCAGTATCGAGAAAGTCTGGGAATATGTATGCATTTTTACAGTTGCATTTGTAAAACAGATTTTTCCTTTTAATGTGAAAAAGAATCCTGCCCAAGACTGACTTGTAACTCAAGATATGATTTCAAATTGCTGAAATGAGTACTAAGAATCAACATTAAGCTAGCTATAAAGCAAGCTATATGCTTGCTAAGAGCATGTAGAAAAATGTGTGTAATAAGTCAGGCTAAAAAGCAATTCCAACTACAATCAACTATCAGAAAATCGGACAATGTTGAAATTTAGTACATATTGGGTTTTTTCTGCATTCTAGACAAAGAATCCCTGTATCTGCAGGTCTAACTACAAACAATAGCAACTCTCCCCGGTAGTTATTGTCAGCATCTCTCCTGAATTCCCGTGGGCGTGAAAGGGAATAGGTTTTGCACAAAAATAATTAGGAGAACTAGTCGAATGAGGTGTTATTCCGGCCATACTACTTAGCTGTAAATGTCGACAACAGCTGACTCACTGCTTAGAATCACACATTCTCTCATGCCGTGGCATCTGAAATAGCTGAAACATCACAAACTGATAATAGGATTTCTAACTGAGAAGTAGAAGTATTTTGCATTAATATTACATGCAGCCATGAATAAAACATTAAGACGTAACGAGAATGTTTTTCACTTGTATCTGAGCAGTAACTGCAATCTCAGCTGTTTCAAAATATGTATTCTTTCAAAATACCAGAAGGCAATAAAAGATTCATTCTCTTCTGGTGTATGAATCAGCTATGAAAGAACTGAAGTTGCAATTCATTCTCCTGTCCGCTCAGCAAGCAGTACAACTACATTATTACTGATTTGGGATAGATTGTAATGTTATAATTAACTCTGAGATAAAAACTCCTGAAAAAAAAAAAAAAGTCAGTGCTCAGTAAGAATATTCTGGGGACAAAAAAGAACAACTGGCTGAGAGTACAATAGAGTATAATTTTCTCTAACACTGCTCATACAGTATTTTCTAAACCAACATTTACATTTATTAATGAATGTCTCACTTTCTTTGACTAGCAAATCATTTGCAGAAGTGGAAACCTTTGTTCAGCGTTATAATAAGAGATTACACTTACAGAAAGAAACATTTTTTTTCAAGACTCTCTGGAAGCTGTACAGCAGCTCATCTGTGCCAATTTAGCTTACATTTTTTTCATAGCACTAGGACAGAGTGTCCTGTAGCTGGCAAAGTAGTACTAAGCAAGGATATTTTTTTTATCATGTCGTGTTGTTTTAAATAAAATACAAAGGCAAATGAGTGAGCCTTGGTTTGTGTTTCAGGCTTGCAGTTTCCCTTGAACTTGAAAAAGTGCCCAACGTATTTTCAGGGAAAAGCTCTTCAAATATGAGAAAAGAAGCATGCAACAAATAGAGAATGGAAAACAAATTTTGCAAAAGAAGCGAAAGAGAATCGGAGCCGACGCTTGGGCTGGGGCGAGAGACAGACGCTGCTCCCCCCGTCCCAGCTCCGCCGGTGGCTGCTGGCTGCTGCGGTCCGAGCAGCAGAAGGAAGCGCAGACACAGTTCAGCAAGAGATTAGCTGTTGCCCTGAGCAGAGGGGTGTGGGCAGCCAGGGGTGGAAGGGGGAGATCAGAAGAGGTCAGAAACCTTTCTCTTTGCTCAGTTCTGCCCAGTCTCAGCGCACGGCGAGATCCGAAGCTTACTGACATCATGAGGGTCCCCGAAGCTTACTGACATCATGAGGGTCCCTGGAGCTCGGAGGCTTTGGCTCAGGACCCCAGGAGCTGAGTGCCTCCCTAGAACGGAGGGGCCCAAATTAACTTGTTTGAGTGCCACCACCGACAGCAGTAGGGGCCAAGAGGTAAAGAGACAGCGCACACCTCAAACAGCAGCGATCATGGCCCTGCCTCCGGTCGCACCTCAGGACGAAGCATGTCCTGATCCCCTCGCTCCGTCCTTGTGCCACCCTCCCTGACACCGAGCCAAGTCCAACCAGACTCCATGTCTTCCCCCCACCGCCACCTTCCTATCTCGTGGAAACTCTCACGCCGAGCCCAGCCCTTGCACGTGTCTGCCCGCCCCCACCCCATGCCTCCAGCCGTCTTTTGGCATCCCAGGACAAAAGCGCAGCTCCCACATTGGCGACGCTCCCGCAGGTTTCCGTGCCAGGCCACCCTCACGTCTGAGGGCTTGCCGGGCAAGAAGCCAGAGCCTCCCCCGTCCCGCGCCGGTGCTGACGGGACACCCGGGACAGCTGCTGGCTGCCGCCCCGGAGGTGCCGAGTGGAGAGCAGAGCCGGCGCCAGGTTTGGGTGAGCTCACGGTCTGGTACGGGCACCGGCCTGCGGCAATGATGCTGAGCGAGAGATGAAGTGGCCTGGGTCCGAGGTCAGGAAGCCCTGGCTCTCCGGACAAGTTAGTCTGTTCAGTCTCATGAGGGGTTTCGTTTTGGTTTGTTTTTCTTTTCCCCTTCAACGTCTTTTCACATATTTTCCCCTGGCTAATTGCCATAAAGGTCTGTCGTCATGCAAGAAACTGCTAGTTGCTTGTAGGTGAAATCTGTGGCTTGAAGCGTGGCTTTGTGGAGGGCTGTGTGAGAAGACATAGGCATCGCGGGTGTGGGGGGCTGCTGAGGCTCCCAGGGAGACACTGCCAGCACGGGTGACGGGGCTGGATACAGACCACGCACAATTTACATTTCATCACGTATTACCGGAGGAGATACACTTCACGTCTAGAAAATGAAGCTGTTATTACAAGATGAAAATCCACACGCTGCAGGGCTTGTTTCTGGCCTCGCTGCAAGGCTGCGCTCTCAGGAGCGGAGCTGTTGTGAAGCAGTAAGGGACACGCTCTGACTCACTGCGATCCGGCAACAGCTTCCAAACCGTGGAGCGGTTGTTTTCCTGACAGTCGCCGGATGACTTTTGTTCACCTGCCAAATTCAGCTGACTTCTCCTGCCCTGCAGCCCTTTGGGAAGAAAAAGCAGACCCAACTGGCATACGCTGTAGTCACAACTAAGGCAAGCTCCTGCGAGCTCAGACATACTTCAGCCCACGGAGAAGAAAAACTGCAGGTAAAGATATACAATATCTTTCAAGGAGACAAATGGAAGCAATATGTGCCGTATCAAGTACTAGCAGGCTATGTTTTTGTGATGCATACTGGTTTGTTCAGAGAGCCAGAGTGAGATTAGCGGGATGCTGCAAGAAACCCCAAACAAGACCACTGATACAAGAACCATGCGAGCTCTTGGATCAGCCCCATTGCTCCGGGAGGTTTCTTCAGCCTCCTCCTAATGCCTGTCTGCGTACTTGCTTTTGGAGTCCCCAGTATTCAGCCAGTTTTACCAAGAGGAAACATGCTGTACACAAAAATATTATTGGGGGGGGGGGGGGGAAGGTACATGTAGCTGATTTCCTAATTGCAGGAAAATCAAGAGAGCACTTTATGCACAGTTCAAGAAGATTCTTTCCCATTTTCCTTCCCCTTTCTTCTCCCTTCCCATCCTCCAAGTCTGCTGATAGATATTTTGGGGTGTATAAATTGTGGCCACAGAGTGTGCATTTCTGAAACATGCTCTGCTGTTCACCTAGCTATAAAACATGTAGTTAGCCCTCTCCAATGGACTATAAATATTGAAACATTCGCCTAGCCGTTTGCTGTAATGCTATATTACTTCCCGTTCTGAATTATATCAAAAGCAAGCTGAATTGTCTGGTTCTGCATTTTTTCCCCCATCTCTGGAATGAGAAAGTAATGTTTCCCATCATCATCAAGTGCTCTAAGGTGGGTGGATGAGACCACTATCAAGATGTGATGCATTGTTAGGAAAATGGTGGCTTGCAAAAAAATGTGCAGGTGCTTTCGGCCTGCAAGCGAGGCCAAGTTGTGCTGGCAAAGGATGAAAGTTGGGGGAGCTTTCTGGGAGTGAAGCCCCATGATTCCCTAGCAGGGATTAACTTCTATCAACTTGGCAAGGTGGCAGAGCCACCCATCAACTGCCAAATCAAGGATGAGGTAAAAAGCCTGGAGGCTCTGCCTGCCTTGTTGTGTCAGTGGGGCTCCTCTCCGGGGGATAGCCAAAGCAGCTTCAGAAGGACCTCCACAGGACTGTCTGTGGCCCACAGAGCTTCACAGGGACTTTGCTATCAGCCAGAGTCAGTAGGAAGTAAGATGCTTTTATACCCAAACAGTCCATTTGTCACGTCCAAAAAGATGTAGGGTCATATGATGATCTTGGTTGCATGAACACTGATGCTGCGAAGTTTATTAGACCCAGCTTTACTAAGACTCCTAGGGATAGTAATGCTGAGAGACACAGGTCAATTCTCTGGGTGCAAAGGTTCAGCTCACTTTTTTCTCTTCAGAGGGCAGAGTGATGGAGACTGCCGATGACTGCCCATGACTGCCTTCTTCTTTAAGGGGTCATCTGGAAAGCAGGAGACTTACATTCAGAGCTCTTCTCAGCCTAAGATGGTGCAAAGACATATCTTTTAGACTGGATATTAGGAAAATTTCTTCACTGAAAGGATTGTCAAGCATTGGAACAGGCTGCCCAGGGAAGTGGTGGAGTCACCATCCCTGGAGGTATTTAATAGATGTGTAGATGTGGTGCTTAGGGACATGGTTTAGTGGTGGACTTGGCAGTGCTAGGTTAACATTTGGACTTGATGATCTTAAAAGGGCTTTTGCAACCTAAACTATTCTATTATTCTATGCTTCTATGATCTTGCCCCCTCCAGGAGTCTCCTCCAGCCACTATGGAGACAGGACATTCTCTGCCTCTTCTCTCAAAGCAGAGTGGTAGAACAGAAAAGAACCAAGTCTCAGAGGGCCAGAGAGAGAAAGAGAACAAGCAAGAAAGCGTCTCTCTATGTCATCCACTAATGTGGGCATTCAGCTGAAGGAAAGAGGCTTTGGCTCCAGCCTGCTTCCAGAAGAGCTTGCGTATTTTTATCCAATCCTTTACAGCACTAAATATTCAGACAAGAAAAAAAAAAAA
>VXBL01003215.1:221412-255579 GCA_013400195.1 Aramus guarauna
AAAAAAAAAAAAAAAGGAAACAACTGTACTTGTTCTTTTATGAAATACAGTTGCCTTCAGTCTAAATTTACTTGACAACTATTGGCATTTGCTAACTCTGAATTGTAAGAGGATTTTAAGCGCTGAGTACTTCCATCCCAGCTGTGAGACTAATTAACATGAACAAACCCCTCTTGAAAAATAAAAGGTTTCTCAAGTAGACTGATCCAATGACTGTTGCTCGAATGCCATATCCCATCTGAGCAGAGTCAAACCAATGATTCATTAATACGTCTTGCTGGAAAGGTAGGGGCTGTTATCCTGTTGATGAATGTGACTTCCTATCTCTCATTAGAGCACAGACTGGAAGCAAGCCCCAGTCAACCTTTATTATTATAATGAGTCATATGCACTTTGGCAACTGTTCAGACCTCCCCCGGAGCCCTCTTGTGCTGGGTGAAATAAGGGGCAGTCCAAACACCTGGCAGCTTCACAAGACCAGTCCTGTTCTCTAACTATGACAGTCACAGGTCAGGTCTGCAGTCTTCGAAACTGGGGCGCAAAAATTGCTGACTCAGCAATGAATCAGCCCGATGACAACCAGCTGGGGGGGGGGTGTGGGATTTGTTGAGGTCATGAGCACGTGCATGCATTTCGTGGCATTCGTTTTCTCCCTCCTGCTGGCTCTGCTTTTGAGAACAGCAGAGGACAGAGACTGACAGTGATCCAGACCTCTGAAATGCTCGGAGCGGGAGTGAAGGTCAAGCTCAATTACCTCTTAATTGATAAGCCGGGAGCCAGTAGCCGGGATATGGGGACAGGGCATCATGCCTGCGTGTGTCCTGCACCCCAGGCTTGCTGCTAGTGCTGGCTTGCCTGCCACTGATGTTTAATGCTGTTCCAGCCCATTTTCGTAGGCTGACGCTTTGTTATTTGTTATCAGACTTCTCATTAAAAGGACAGCATTAGGTTTTACTCTTGAATCTATTTTCTGGGTAGCCAGGGATGACACTAGACATGAACCCTATAGGAACCATGACAGTTGTCCCCTAAAGTCTGCCTTGTACCTGAAACCATATTAAAATGCCATCTTAAAAATCATTCAGTTAAACAGGGTAAACGTTACAGAATACAAGGTGTTTGTACTTCTTTCCAAACATCAGTGCATACTCAGCATATTAGAACCCTGCGCAAAGATTAAGTTTTATATCAGATCTTGAACGGGACTAAAATTGCTTTAAAGAGCTGAGTTCAGTGGGAAGCAGGATTACACCCCAGTAAAACTAAAAGTAAACATTTTGCAAGGGCAGGCGACAGTAAGGCAGCTGATCTTTTAGAACTGACCTTTTGTCCTCTGAGATCCCAGCTTAGTTTCATGGGAATACAGAGGCAAAGAAAAGCATGGAATAGTGAAAATCAATGAAAATTTTATCACTTAGTAGTTGCTGAGCTGGACCAATGTTTTGCATTTTGAAAATATTTTCAGAAAGTTACTGCTTAATCAAAAGCAATAAAGCAGGTGAAAAATCCCAACGACCCAAGAACGTCTCAAAACCACGTAACAGAAATTCATGCGTTAACCCTGGAAGCTGTTGAGGTTGAACTTGTGGGGCACGAAGTAGCCACAAAACCCTTTGAGATTGCCATCTTTTTTAGGTTAGACGCATTATTGGTAGTAACTCCTACTGTGTTTATAAGTTGGTTAATCACTACAAGACAGCTTGAATGCAAAAGAGAAGTCGGAGCTGGGGAAACTTGTAAGACAAATTCCTGGCTGACAGCAGATTTTAAAATGAGCAAGCAACAAAAGTAGGGAATGAGGTCAGACTGCCCAGTCCCACTACTCTACTGGCTTGTTGGGATGCGAAGAGGAACAAACACTGGTAAAGATAAGAAATACTTGTGACTTTAATATTAAAGTGTTTGGTAGCTGCTCTACCAACTTTGATGTAATACTGAAGTTTTAAAGCATATAAAGACAGACTTTTTTAGAGAAATGTGATCCCAAAGCCTCAGAAACTGCCCCCGCATAACAGAGAGAGGTAAAATAACATAGTAATACTTCAGTTACAAGATGCTAGGAGGAAAATTACAGGCAATTTCAGTCCCATTGCTATTTTCTTTACTGCTTTGAAGGAATGCAGTAGATTACCTGCATTAGACAGTCAGGCTTAGAAAATAGTTCTCTTTTACAGGCTGCTGCAGTCTCAAAGGCTTTAATGCCTTTGGAAATGTCTACACAGCAAAATAAAGGACAGAAAATAGCGTGGTAAACCTCAACAAGCTTTTATCTTGCTATTACAGATAACAATAGCAGCAAAAACATACCAGGTAGAAAGGGCTTTCCACACCAGTATGTGTCTGAAACATCCGTATAGAGCCTCAGGGTGGTTTATATTTGGGTTGCTAGTTTGTGCTCCAGCCTGTGTCAGTCCATCTTGTGTTGTGCAGGCATGTTTTCTGTCTTACAGGCAGCAGACGCAAATGATAACGATGCCTAATTAATGGAGCTCCCTCTCACCCGGCTGAAATCTGAGCTGGCTAGGGACCAAACTGATTGCATGCAACATCAAACGGTACCACAGACAGTCAGCAGAAGGTTCTTTTTGCATATCACGTCCATTTTAAATGTGATACCAAGAGAACAGGACTGATACCAGAGAAAAATCTGCAGGGAGGACAGTTTTCTGAACACAAAGACCCATCTAGGTCCCTGACTAGTACTTATTATTGGATATGTGGTGTCTCTATGGGTGATGTCTGAAGATCAAACCATTTGGGGAATGACTGGATACAAGAAGACCAGAAATGGTCACTGAAAGTCTTTGTCTTTAGACTATCTCAAATCCAGCCTAGTAAGTAGTGACCAGAAGGTCCAGTTAATATCTCCTACCTATTGTTTAATTTATTTTTAAACAATCATGGTTAAGACTATTATTTGCACTGTGGCAGATGCTGTACAAACAGGGCAAAGCAATAGTGGAGCCTAGTATCAGGGGAGGAGTGAGGTGAACACCACTGATGTTGGTTAAGAAGCTCCTGAACAGACTTGGAACAAGAAAAATGATCTAGTTGAAATGATCTGATCACGAAAAAGATCTGGATCTGCCAGTAAGGCCACGTATGCATTGAGTAGTGTAAGCCAAGTTCTCAATCCAGTTGAGGAGCAGAAGAGAAAAGAGGCTTACCGTATCCCGCTTGGTCCAGCTGTTTGCCATTGCAATGGCACGTTTAGCCTGCAGTCATCTCAATGGCCAAAAACCGTACCAGGCTAACCTGGGTACTAGAAATGTGCCAACCCCAAACCCGGGGCAGGTCAGTTTATCCGTGACTGTGATGGTCGTGTAAGCCTAAGTCACTTTACACGGATGCAACACATCTAAATTAAGAGCTTTGCATTTATAACCTCACTGGTGTGGCTTTTTCTGAAGCAGATAATGAAACAACACGCAAACTTTCAGCGCAGAAATATTCTCATCTTTTCCCTGTTACAACAGCAGCAAAAGGGACCCAACAAAGCCGTATAGTTCAACTGCACCACCCCCACCCCAGGCAGGAACAACTAAATTTAAACCATCTATCACAGGAACTGCTTACTATACTTTTCTTGTCTGCTCACACATTCTTTTTAAACCAACTTTAACCTTTCTCTTTCAATTAAAAGAGGATGGATGATATCTTTCTTGCTCAATAGACTTCCTGCTGTTTCTCTCTCTCTCTGTGTTGTTTTTGCTGGATATTTTTCAAAGTCAAATGCCCTTTGTAGAAATCTGGGCACCTTGTTGTTGGAGCTAAAACTGCTGTCGGAGTTCACTATTAACTAATGCGTATAGACTGGGATTGATGTCATTTTTATAAGAAAAGCAAAAGCTTGCAGGAGAATGGGAATATATTATTGTGGGCATTGAGATATGCATTATGGAGACAGTACGTTTTCTGCTTTTTATCTGATAATTTCCTTGATTGTCAGCTTCTATACTCAGGATTTCAGGTAGGACTGACCCATGCCAGTTTACACTAAGCAGTAAGCTGGCTCTCGGTCTTGACAAGACAGTGTACTGGAGCAACCTCAAATGAGAATTCACAATATTTCTCTGTGGCTGCAGATGCACTGCGCATGATGATTTTTACAAAGAAAAAATATAAATGTGTGGGAAAACACAGATTTGTTTGTAATAGGTACCACTGAGAAAATGGCAAAAACACCTTTTTTTTTTTTTTAAATAGAGATTTTTTTGTTACAAGGTGCAATGGCTCCAAGGTATGTTTTGGCCGAAATGCTGTGCTCTGATGGAACATGGAAAAGTACAGACCACAAGAAATCAGCTTAGATCAACAAATGTAGCATAATCACAGTTATCACATAATTACAAGTCTGCCGTTCTCTGCTGCAAAGATTGTAGCATCAAGGAAAGCCCTGGAATAGTAAGGGCATGAATACAAAACAGCCATTTTCTCATATTTCAAGTGATGCAGAAAGAAGTAACAGTCGATCCATTTTCTCTGTGCAGTTTTTTAGTGTTTCTGAGCAGGGCCTGGATGGTAAACACTTAATAAAAGAGGGGGGGGGGGAAGTCTCCTGCCCGTTTTCTCCTTGTATGTATTAAACTAATTACTCTGCTTTAACAAGGGGAACTTTGTTCTCATAATTTCCAAGTTTCATTCCAACCCCTGCAGCTAATCATGACCACGGTCGCTGATAATGAGTAGTAAATTGTTATAGTCCTCGGAGCCTGATAGGTACATTCCAGCCCGCATCATGCAGCCCTGCTTCTCTATACATTATTGTTCACAGATGGTAGCTGTCAAACTCTGTCAACTTCATATACACATTCAGAGAGTCACATCCGCATTCCTGGAATTTATGACTGCACAGCCCTCACCTTCTAAGGCCCTTAATTCAATAACATGTCACGTCCCTTCAGTCTCACCCTGCTTTAAAATACTTTCACCCACTTACAGACCTTCCATTTAGAAAAAAAACCCTACTGAGTTATTACAATGTAAATATTTTAATAGAATGGGGGGGGGGGGGGGGGGGGGAAAGCCTATCTGGCTTTAAACAGACCCATTATTACGTTAAGATTGATGGCCAGGAGCTAATGGAGCATTTGCTTTAAAAGTTTATTTAACTACAGAGAAAGTAGATATAGATATGTGTATCTATTGACTGCTGCATCACCGAGTCTTTGGGTAGCAGTACATAATATAAAGAGATATTTGCAGGGGCTTCATAGTCTACGGGTAATATTTAGTCCAACTTTGTCTAATATTTAAACTCTGAGCAAAATAAAAATAGGTATGAATAATTTCCATTTCATTTAAAAAGCACTTATTTTTACATGAATAAATATTACACTTTGAAGACGGACGTCCAAGGATGCTGTCACTAACAACATGAATGAAAAAGGAGAAATTCCTTCCCCTGTACAGACTGAGAAAATGAAGTGAAAATAAGTAAAGCAAAGCATAACAAGTAAATTAAAAGACAGGTTTCTTTGTTCTGCCTGCCAATACAAAGACGTTACTAGTAACCCAGACGGACCATCCTTGCTGCATGTATCCCCTCTTCCTCGCTGGGCTCTTCTAGCCAAGCTCCTGTTGGCTTAGGAAAGAAAATCTGTAGAAGCATCTTTCCAGAGCTTTTGCACTTTCAAACTGGCTTTGTCTCTAGCTGCTCTTTTATATCCCCTTTACCCCAGGACAATCTTCCAGAGAGGACGCGAATAAAGCAAGCTGCAGTAGTGGTCTGTAAATGGACCGCGTCCCAGGGCTGGACATGAATCAGCCAGAGCTCTGAGCTGGATCTGCCCTTGTATTTCCCATCTCTGAATTTCTCAGAAAGACGGCAATTCTTTAAAACTGAGGGAAGCAGGATTTTACCAGGATGTGCACTATAAATACTTCTCAAAGAGAGAAAACTCAAACTGCTCACATATCAGAAATTAAAATCATTGGTACCTAAGTCTCCCCTGTCCCACTGTGTCCTTAAAGACATACTTAAAGGCTTGGGTTTGTTGTGGGGTTTTTTGCTTAGTTGGTTTGTTTGTTTTTAATTTCACCTCTTTCAGAAATGAAGGGCACACAAGCATCGCCCTGCTGACCCCCGTGTGGGCGACTTGGCAGGAGTGCATGTCCTGCACACGGAGTTTTACCACTAACTCAGCAGCCACGCTGCCTGCGTTAGAAATCAAGGTAGTCTCATGCCACGAACAAACTGAACCGAGTTTTCCTCCTACATGTCTTTCAGGCTAAAGTAAACCAGTTTGCACCTATGAATAATGCAGTAGGACATAGCTGGTCTTGAGAAACACTTCGGTTACACCCCCACACCCCCGGTAAGAGGAGAACTATGAGTAATCTGAGAGGAGTTACTCTGAAATTCAGTTGCAATGCTGGAGTCTCCCTTCCCCCATTAACCTTGTTAAAATAACCCTAGGACTCTCATCAGCGACCCTGGTGGGAACTGGTGCCACCATTAAGGGCATGCAGCACACACCCTATGTCACATTTATGGCCATCTCCTCCGCTGCTAGTATCGCTGTGAAGCCATTGTTGCGGCAGTGATGTATATGTCAGATGAAAGGTTTGTGAGGCTATAATTTATCCAGAGCTGGATGTTCTGAGACCACAGCGGTGGTGACCTCGAGATCATGTCACAGGGGGACTCCTTTATAGGTTTCCCCACGCAAGAGTGCATCCTGCCAAGGTGGAGATGCAGCCTGGGTCAGAGGCTGGCTCTTGCGAAACCTTGGGAATAACATTCTGAAAACAGCACGTTCTGTTGTCTTCCTTCACCTGGTGTGAGAGGACAACAAGTAAATCATTGCAAAACACATCAAATGATACTTCAGTACTAGCAACAAGCAAACTAAAAATGGTCAGGGATTTATCTTGAGCTGTGATTTTAGGTCTACACATTGTCAAAGAAAGTGTGACCAAGACACCTGGGAATGTAACAAAACGAAACAAAAAAAAAAAAGGAAAAATGCATCTACTCCATTAGTAAAACATTAACAAGACGAGGAATGTTTTGATAGTCTGTGATTTCTAAGATTGTAGTCTGATTCCCTCATTGCCACAGCTCTTCTGTATAACTGGGCAAATTGTGTGCAGCCTCACTCTATCACAGAGGAGATAAATACATTCAAGACGCCAAACCCATTCAGATATCACAGTAAAAGTGGCTGCAAAAGGGGCTGTAGTATCACAGGTCTGGACTTCAGTCAGGATAACATCTTTAGGCGGGAAAGCTCTTCAAGTCACCGGGAGATACGGTCTATTCACAGTGACACTGCCCCAGTGCTCTGTTGTTTGTCTCCTTGGAGAGCAGAAGCTAAAGGTTACATGAAAGCTTTTCATTAAGAACTTAGCTGTTTTTGAGATATTGGAAGGGGGAAAAAAGCTATTTATAGGCTGTGATTTTTTTGAAGGCTCCTACATACAGGTTTTTGCCTTGACAAGACAATGTTTCAGTCTGTTTCTGCACATTCGCAAGCGCTGCAGGACGTAAAAGAAAAGAGCATTACACTGTACGCGACCTGCTAACAGAGCTACGCCGTCTGTCAGCTGTGACATCACTCAGCCGGGCCCATTCTGGCTCTTTCTCTGTTCTGGTTTCTTGATACCTGTTCAGCTGGAAGTATGTGGGGTGTCTGAGAAAAATAACCTCAAGGAATTATCTAATCTTCCTAGGAAAATTTGTCTCGATCAGCCAGTTGTCTGAATGAAGGGAGCCATGGATACCAGTTACCCTTCTGGGTGATGGTCTGTCACCTGTAAAGTTTGATGAAGACCCACGGTACAACAGGGAGCGTGAAGAGCAGCAGTTAGCACAGATAATACAGATAGAACCATTTGGTCCCACCAAATCGCATTGGCCAAACTACCCGTCTGTCTGATTCTACGGTGACCTGTATTTGGGTAAGACAAGTACTTCTCTCCTCCTATGAGCATGTTTTACTTGAACAGCTTACCAAAGCGCAGACTGCCTGAGCACAACAAGCATGTGCAGAATTCAGCAGAATGTCACTTGGATCTTAGCTGATAGCTTGTTAATACATGACAAGTAGTTACAACCCATACTCAAATGAAAGTGCTAGAAAAAATACATTACTTTCAAAAGAATGGTTATAATTGTTTCCTATACTTAAAAAAGGGGAAAACTATTAGTTTGGTCTTACCTATGAGAAGAATTGCAAGTTATGGAGAAAAAAAATAATCTAATAATTGTAAGATTGCCTGGATTTAGATTTGCAAACTTTCTCCACCGTCACAGGATCTGAACCAAATCCAGGTGTTTGAACGCCACTGAAATTTGCTCTTTCCAAAATACAAATCTAATCCACTCTAACTCTATGCACTGCTTGTTACAAACAAAAAGTGGGCTTTCCCCCCCCGTTTATATATTGGTTACAGCTTAACTGGGGATACAGTGGAGCCACTGTAGTGGTGACTTGCTGCTGATCTACAGCACATTCCTCCGGGTGCCGATTAGAGCGGGCTTATCAGGAAGCTTTGTGCAGGTGCACCAGGGAGCGCCCAGCTCTGGCAGCGGGCTGGGGAGCATTCTTCTGCCGAAACGCTGGGACCTAATTACACAGCGGTCATTGGGGAACACATACAACACAGAGGATTGCTGATCCAAAGTCCACAAATAATAGTAAAAAGCATTTTCTGATGTGAAGAGAAGTGATTTTGCAAGCCAGGCTTTCGCTTCACTTTGCCAAGAGACTTAAATAGAAACGTTCCTTTGCTGAGCAAGCCTATGCGAAAAATACACAACAGAATCGGTAAACAATGAAACCATTTACAGCCGGCTTGTAGGAAGTGCAATAGGTACACGGTTTTAAAAATGTGTATGGGTCTGTAATACACTGCTTAACTCCAAAGTGTTCTGTGCCTTGAGCAGCAGAATTACGGACTCCCCTGTCTCACCAGGTGAAGAGGAGGGATGAAGGTGAGTAGCAGGAAGAAGACCTGGCAGGGGAATGAAACATTAAGATTTTGGAAGGAACAGAATTTAACCCAATCTGCTACTTGCCTTCCCTTGTCTGCTGGAGCCTTGCGCAAGCTGGAGGAGATGTTGATGGAGGTGAAGTATCACGTCAAAAGGCCAGGACCGGGAGAGACCCCCCAGAGACAGCTCTGGGAAGGGAGTTGGGGGGTGCCGAGGAGGTGACTGGCCAGGTAAGGAGGAGCTGCATGACAAACTTGATTCATGCGAGGAGGTGCAGGAAGCACGTTTGGGACAAGCAATGGTTTAGACTAGAATTAGACTAATTATCTCAGCAGCAGTTGCCAAAACCACTCCTTCTTCAAACTGGCGCTCAATGTGATTTTTATCCAAGCAAACTGTACTCAGCACTACCACCAGGAGCTTTCAAGAGCCCCAGTGGAACAGCACGTCCAGTGTGCTGAAAGCATCAAGCTGGCAAACAAACACCCACTTCACACGCTTCCTGGGCACTATGGCTGTGCCCCGCGCTGTCTGGGGCACTTTTGAGACAGAGCTTTTTCTAGTTGGCATATCAGAAGCAGAAATAGGTTCGGGGTGTTTTTTTTTTTCACTCAGAGAATGTTTCTAAGTAAGACAAAGAAACCTTGGTATCAGCTTTGTGGACTTGGATTGCTCTAACAGCAACAACTTCAGAACACACTTGTTTGGCCACTCTGGTCTTGATTACATTATTAATGTGAAGATGATTCAAGTATAAATGAATTACTCTTTAACAGTTGAATAAGGTGCTCCAGATGTACTGTGGGATATATTAATTTCCATATTTTAATAAATATGTACATTGGATTGCTTAGTTCATAAAACGGCACATGAGTACAGGAAGATCCATGTGGTGTTACTCCCTACTCTAGGGAGCACAAGGTCAAGAATTATCTACATATGATAAGCAAAGTGGACACTGTGTATTGATCTTCGCTGTGTGGTAGAAGGGGTTTTATTACTGTGCACTGTCCTCCCGGCAAAAAGTTGAGGAATTACCAGCCTAAACTGGTATCTATAGGATTCGGCAGCAACTCTTCTGTTAAATCTAGTGCTGAGATATAAAATCAGTCATCCTTTGTGGCTCTTGCTTTAGATGAAGGACATCAACTTATCCCTCCTCTTCATGCCAGTCATCATGTGCTGCTGGAGGAGAAAGCTCACCCTGTCCTAGTTCTGGGAACAAAAGGAACCGTTCTTTTCTCTAGTGCTGACAACCCGATACCATTCACAAGCTCTGACAATTTAAATTAGGAACGTGGAAAAGGTACAAGAAGTTTAGGCAGCTTAATTGAATCGGCATGCTTATTGAAAAGGGCCTCTGGTACCCTGAACCCCCTCAGCGGCCGGCAGAGCTGCTGAGCCAGAACAATCGATCACCAGGAATACAAATGCGGACCAGGCATGTTTCATTCAATAAACCATTCCGTGAGGTTTTTGTCCTCCATCTAGGCATTCTAACAGCAAATGTACCTGGGTGTTATTTTTTAAAATAGAATTGTCATTTGAACGTTGCCAAGACAATAAGATCATTACCAGAAAGGCCACAAGCATCCTGAAAAATAGCACCAATTGACCTATTTTCCGGTAACAAAAGGCCTCACAGGCATGATTTTTTGACACCTTGCATTCAGTTACTTTTGCCTCTCAGCGTTTCAATAGCAGCCGAAAATCTTGAGTGTTACAGCATGGGGGCATTAAGTTCCCTGCTCTCATGCTGGAACAAGAAAGAATGCTCAGTCGTGTTCTTTCCAGTTCCTTGCGCAATGTTGTATACACAGAAAAGTATGAGTAAGGGGGTAGGCCAGTACAGCCCTGAATACCGGTGGTGAAAGATTATAGCCTAATGATTTCAAAACCTCTTTAAAAATTATTCTGAGAACAAAACATAAGCTATATGCTTTTTCCCAGTATGCTGAGCGATTGAATGAGTACGAAACAGTGCATGGGCTGCCTGTCTCCGCAATAAAAGAATCTCCAGGCTCTAACATAAATCTGCAGTAACTCTAAAATGAGATTGATATGGTTATTACTAGCAACTATTTAGCAAATGTCTCAGTTATCAGGTTTTTTGAGTTACAGAATAAAGGCAAAGAGGAGACAGCCACCAGTCTTTTCTCCATCCCATCTTACCAACTCCACATTACTTCAGTGCTGATCATTAACCCTTAGTTGTTTTTAATGGTGGGTTTGGATCCTACACAGCCTTGTGCAACCCTCTGGATAACTTTCTTCCCTTGTCGCCTTGCTTTGGGTAAGTTTGAGATTTTCGAAACTGAAAAAATTAAACCTAGATTTCAAAAAGAAATCTTACAATAATTTAGAGTAATTTGGGTTTTTTTTTTCCCCCTTAGCTGATCATACGATGCAGTGGGTTTGATTTTCAGTAGTATGCTCCAGCATTTTACCACTTGTTCTGTTTTAGCTTTTTCTCCTTTCAAGCCAGCCAGTGATTTAAGTGTTGCAACTTGAACAAGGCAAGGTCTCTGCACTGTACAAACTATCCTGGATTTGATACACTAACATTTCCTTCAGAAGACAAAATGCCTTTTTGTTACAGCTCATTAGGTTTCAAAAACCTGTATGTGACACTTCACTAGAATTTTATAATTTCTGGGACTTATGGAAGCTTCTTTCATGTCGCTGTGAATCACGGTAAACCTGCTATAAACTATATCACTTGGTAAGAAGCAGCTCTGTTGCCATATGCAGAGACTCTAACAATTGAGATGCGCTGAATAAGTGGGATACAAGAACATCTTTAAACAAAATGACACTTTTGTCCTTGGTAGCCAAGGTGTTTGGCTTTTGTATGGCAGGTACGATGAGGTAATGGATAGCACAAGAAGGAACTCATTTTCTCAACACAGTAAAATCAGTTATTTTAGAAGCAGGGTTATAAGGAGATGTATTTGCTCCTACTGCTTTACCCACAATTCCAGCTATTTAAAACAGTTGCAGAAGATCAAAATTATTATTGTTATGCAATCATTAATGCTATACATCCTGCACTGCTGCTGGATGCCCAACACTACCGAGAACCAGGTCCCTTAGGATATATCCAGGTTCCATGGCACAAACCCCCCCACAAAATTAGGTCTAAGCAGATTAACTTGCATGTTGCAAGGAGTCTAAAGGCAATTTTAGGGTGTCCCATATAGGCTTATTTACCGTGTTCCTCTCTGCTACCACAACAAGGACTGATTCTATATAAATTACAGTGGACTTTTGCACGTGCTGATGGCATCCCTTTAGGCTCATTTACAGAATTGCAGCTCCAGGAAGAGAGCAGAAAATGAACTCCTGACTGAGGGAACCGTACCCTTCTCTTGACCTGCAAATGTCTGAGAGCATACTTTCACAGGTATGCAAATTGTAACGCGGCCCCATCTGTTTCCATTGCCTTCCTTCTCCCTCCCGACCTCTTTCCTGAAGACAAAATTCCCTGAGGGCCTGCTGGGACCCACGTTGTTGACGAGTCCTCTATCTTTGTTCTGGTTCATCTTGGGCAGCCATCCATCCCTGGTGCACATCGTTTCTGATGCATGTTTACTTAAACAGATCTGCTCCAAACAGCTTGGAAACAAAAGCAGCAAGCAAACCTGGTAAAACCCCCAGCACCGAGTTCAGCAGAGCTATAGAACGAGAAGCAAAGAGCTGCAGTCTGTGATCTCCACCCGTTCTGTTTCTAGTTAGACGAGGACTGAAGCCATGAGGTCAAAAAAACCAACTGCATTTGAAAACCCGGAGTTGTTCTCACTGAATTTGAGCACTGCTTTTCTGACAAGCAGAGGTGATAGTACCATTGGTTTTTTCAGCTGAATTAACAGCAATTACCTAAATGAACAATTCCTTTTCTGGACAAGCTGCCTGTGTACAATTGGGGAAAAAATTCTCCAAAGTTAAAAAGATAAGTGAGCTTTTAGAGCAACATTACGGAGTTATGTAATCTACTTAATCATATGGCTTGTGTTTTAGGCATCTTTTTAGTAGATTATGATTGTGAACAAAGTATATTTCAGACTCCCAAACTATCCATCTACAGACACTAATAACCAATGACTTGTATTGAATATCCCACCTCTTGCTAAACTATAGACCAGAAATGTGAGAGTTGTGTGAAATGCTTCTGGTTGTGATATATAAACTATCAAACAAGAAGAAAGACTAGTTTAGCTCTGATGTTGACTAGACATACTGAGTTTCACAAGATGTCTACATTTTATTCTATATTTTGTTCTGTTCTTGACAATTTTGTATCAGCTCTGGGTAAGTTTTGATCATCAACTAATTCTCGTGATGATTTTGATTTTGTAATTCACCATACATCAATACTTAGCTGTTGGAACAGACTGCTGAGCTTATATTGTCACAAACAATATTTAACATCTCTCTAGCATGGGGATTTGGGTTTTTTACCCTCAGTTCGTGTTTTTAGGAGACTTCCTACAATAGGTAGCATTCAGTTTGGGGTGGTTATTGAACTATTCCAAAGCAGAGCAACCCAGCCCAGCTCTCAAGGTTCATGAACAATGTATGAAACACAAACCACTGCATCTTCACTTTCTGCTTGCGTTCTTCAGAAGCATTCACACAACCATCTCCATACTTTTCTTCCGTCCATGCCAAAAAACTTAAATCAAATTTGCAGTCGATTTCCAGTTTCAATATAAAATTGGAATTACAACACCCTTGTATATGATTGCTATTTTTCCCTCTCTTTTTCAGTCGTCTTATGGTGCTCCCTCAAGCTATCATTTTGTAAGCAGATTTGTTTCACTATTTTAACTCTCTGTTCTATCTGCTTTTTAATTACAGTTCATCACATAATGTTTAAATAGGATTTTCTTTTACCCCAGTGATGCTACCACAATGACACCAAAGCATACACACGACAATCTGAGACTGACCTTGTATTCTAGATCAAGTCTTCCACACTGTTCTCGGTATGAAAGTCATCTTTTCCTGCAGCTCTTTACTTCAGTGATTGCTTTGATTTACGGGTTGGCCCTGTAGTGTGTTACAGACTACGAATATGAACTGTAAACTGTGACTCTACCTTTAGAGCTATATTTTAGGAAACAAAATTCAAGCAGGGAGTTAAGTATTACACAGGACTGGGTCAGGTTCTGAAAAGAACTGCATTGCGAGTAACAAAACCAATTTCCTCAAATCAAGCTCCTGCCTACTGAAATGGTTCATACTTGCAAGACTGTTTATATCGTGCAAAGCCTCTGTTTGGGCACATAGGGCACAAACTAAGGCTTCTTGAAAGACAGTCTACAACTACATCTGTGTGTTTTATATTTCATTCAGTGCCTACAGGAAAATTAATTTTTCCTCTTGGCTTCGTGATATACGTATGGAATTACATTATCAACAGTTTCAGTGTGGCCAATCCAAATTACTTGGCTGAAGCAAACACACCCTGCCACATGAAGAGATTAAGGAATACCAATGATTTTGCCTTTAGTAACCAGCAATGGGATTTTCAAACTATTCAGCACTGGCCAAGTTTTGCTCTATTGACATCAACAGTAAATCTCTAATTTCAGAAAGATTGGAAAGAAGCCAGTTCTGAATACTTCTGAAAAACCCTACCCTAAAAATCCTTATTTTAAATTACTTCAAAATATGCAATTTATAGAATCTAGCATGAGAAATTCTGCCAGAGTGGAACTGAAAGGCAGCTGGGAATATAAGCAAACAGATGATCCATATGATATTCTTACTTGGAGCTTTGAAATCTGACAACTGAAAATAATTTCCATGCAAGGAAATTTCAATACATGAAATATTCACGTCTAATTTATTTTTCCACAAGAAAATGGCAACAGCATTTTGCACTACTGAATTTTATGCAAGACCTTCTCAAGCAGTCCAGCTTGTACGCAAATCTCAAGGCAGTAAAAACATACATAAAATATATAAAACTCTAACAGAATGAAACCAAAGGCTCTTGAAATCACAGTCTATAACTACTTTAAAGATTCCAGTTTGAAATTTCAGGGGACTTTTTCTCTCTGACATCACACAAATACACACTAAATATTAGGAAGATATTAAATAACCTTCTTGAGGCAGACTCAGTAGTAATACAATTTGTCTGAATAAAATAAAAAAGAAGTGGTGAAATGGGAATAATTCACAATTAAACTGCAGAAACCACAATGGAAGGACAGATCACTTATACAGAAGAATAAAGATTATTATTCTTAAAGAGAAACCCAAAGGTAGTTCATGAGAAACTGTATGAGTCAAGCTAGAAACTTGTGACACCCTGCTGAACAAAATCAAAGCTGACTTCAGGTATAACAGCACGAGGATTAGTGAGAAATGGTATAAATAACCCAACTTTATATAACCCCAAACCCTCAGACTGTGCTAGGGCACCTGGTAGCACAACACAGGGCAGGAACGGAGAGGCGAGACTGAGGACAGGTTCCCAAATCATTCTAGACATTAGGTCTAGAATAGCAACCTCAGAAAGATAACCGAGGTTTGTGGAGAGGAGTGGGGGGGTGACTCTCTGCTGAAGTGAACAAGCAGTTTCATTGAATTTTGGTGAAACCGTCTGTAGACTTGCCCTACCTTTGTTCTAGCATGCCTGTCATCCACCATACTGATTTACAGGTCCTAGTGACCTCCAACTAAGTTTGCATACCTCATTTTTGGAAGTTTTAAAGCTACCTTGTTTTGAGCAGCCTTTTCAAATTCTAATTGACAGGTGTCAAGCCAGCGAGTTGAGAAAGCAGCTCTTCTATCACGCTACGGTTTACAAGAATGACATCTCCACTTAAACAATGCAACAATTTTCTCAAAAATAACATTCAACAATGGTTGTATCCTATCTATATTTTCTTTCTCATAAATCAAGTTCTGTCCGAGGCTTACATGGGAGCAGTTACTAACTACATAACAATTGCTGTATCTTCTTACAGTTCTGAAACGACAGCAGCACTGTAACTCAGAGTTGTGAAGCAGTTTGAGATACATGGGATATTTAAGAGGGTATATATTCACTAATTTTTCCAATTAAAATTTCCACCAATTTTTCTTTACCCTTTTATTTCANAAGGCTTACGTGGGAGCTCTTACTAACTACAAGAGGGTATATATTCACTATATTTTTCTTTACCCTTTTATTTCATATACAAACCCTATACCCAAATATGGTGTCTGATAGCTGAAGCTGCAATCAATTAATAGTCATAATTCTAGTCAAAAAGGAAAACCATCAACCCCTCTCTAATGGCATAAATACAGATACTCAAATTCTCAATGTTTTATGGTGAATTCTCGGTGCAACACTATTTTTCCTAGAATTTCCAAAGAAAGTGAGTGAATAGTTCAAGGAAAGAGTTTATAAAAATTATGGACTGCACTGTATATAATGCACAAGCCAGGTGGTGCTAACTTCATTACGGCATTGTGACAACAGCAGTAATTTTTCTCTTCCCACTCACCTCTAAAATATGCTGCCTGTGGTCATTCAAGAAAGAAAAATCTTTTTTTTTTCCGTTATTTTTAAATATCAGCTGTCTGAAATGGTAAGTATTAATTAGAAAGCAAGAAGGCAGAGCTAATATTTTTCCATATCTTAAATTTGCATTTGTTTTGTTTAGCATGCCAAATTTTGTAATTCTTTCAAATCATACATACATATTCCATAGCATTTACTAAAAACAGTTGCTTCTCTATATTCTGTCAGTTTAAGATTTTTTTTTTTTTTTTTTTTTTTTTTGCGTAGTGCTTCTGAGCAACAAAAATCTAATATTATGATCAATCTAATGATTGTTCATAAATTGGTCAAAGGGAGGAAGCCCCACGAGGATTGAAAACCAGGGCTACCACAGAGGAAGCTTGCAGCCCGAGGAGCCTGGAAATCTGCGGCAATCTGAGGAATTTGGTGTGGAGCTTAATAGGACCAACATATACAAGTACCTTGAGATCTTCCTTCTGCTCTGGCACACAGTAAATCGACAGACTGCAAAGTCTTGTACCCAGTCAGGTGAGAATAGATGAAATACTGGGAATTAAAACAGATACAGCAGTAAAACATAGGTTGGGGGGGAAACCCAAAACATATAACACTCCAGTAGCAGTAAAAAAAAAAAAAAGTCACCTTGTTACTTATTTGCATAGTTAAGTTTCCTTTAACTAAGACATGTAGTAAATCAATGCTGGAGAGGAGCCACAGCAGTTGGAACCATCATTTCCCAGCTCAGACCAAGAGGGCATATGGCTCAAACCAGTGGGGCTTCTCAGCCTTACCACCACGCAGTGGGGATCAGACTGCATTGCTATTACATCTGCAACACCATGAAGAAGAAATGACCTACAGTTAAGGTACTCAAACCTGGGGTGCTCTCCCTGCAAGCAAACGGTATGAAAATACTGACCTGGCAGCATCTTTTTGCATAAGGCCAAAAACGATTCACGCCCTGCCATCAGTACACACAAATAAGGAGTAGCAGAGAACTGAAAGGATTGCAGCTGGTACGCAGTTCCAGTAAACATACTCATTATGCAGTGTAAGAAGCAGCAATGGCTTGAATTTGGGAGGGACTTGATGTCATCCTGTAGTTCTTGGGGTTGCTTTTTAAATAACTTTTACATTACTGTTACTACAAAAAAAACATCAGAGTTAAAGCATTTTTATTGCACATACATGACTTCTGTCATTGTACCTTTTTTCCCCTCTCTTCAGCTTTTCTTGATATCAGGAATATGTCTAGATGAAAATGCCAGATCTCACACAGAGCAGCAGCAGAGATTTTTTTTTTTCCCCTACTGATTTCTTTTTCTTATACTTTCTTTTTGTTTGTTTGTCTTTTATGCAACACAACAGAGGACAGAGAGGCCATAACCTATCTGCAAATTGAAACAGTAGCAGCAAGGTCTAAACCAGAAGTTTCAAGGAAACCCATGGGTATCTGGGAAAAACAATCATGGTGTGTCACAGCATACCAGCAACTCAAAAAAGCTTGTGCCATATTGGACCTGAAATCAGTATCTTGAATCTGGGCATGTGGGAGAGAACACATTATTTCTGGAAATAAGCTGCATCCTTCTGAATGCTTTACTTGGTTTGTTTCCTTCCAGTTACTTTACCAATAAAGTATGTTGTATGTATTTTATGTTTACACTTCAGAGGAAAAAAAAATAAAAATGAAGTGATGAACCTAATAGGATCCATTACTAAAATCCTGAGAACATTACAGTTAACAATCTTTCCAAGTAGCTGGCAGAGAATTTTTTCTATAGAGCTGCTATTTATTTTCTTTCACTTTCCAAACCGTGTGAGATAATTTTCTATTTTTAAGGCGCAGATCATGATATAGCCAAACAGAAGCTGGGATTTCATCTTCCTGTGTCATCTGTAATAAAACTCACTCAATGATAGGAGCACTAATAAAACCTAAGCCAAATTCCATTATATAAATTACCTTCACGTAATCCCTTCACTTATCAGGAGAAAGTCTGAAAAACACTCTGAATCATAGGCCACATACCACCTCTGCTTTGGTGTGCAAGATACCATTAAGAAGGAAATAAAACGACCTCGCCTGCTACCACATTAGACAAGCTAGTATTGTCTCCAACCCCAGGCAGTGCTAAAAGCAGGAACTCCCAGTATTTTTTCATCCCCTGGTTTTATATACACTGCTCTTCCTATTTCCGATCACTCTTGCTCATTATTTTAATAAAGTACATTTAAAGTACATTTATTAAAATGTATTGTGTATTAAATTAGCTTTGTGTCTTACAGTAAACACATACGATTCAATTTGAAGGTGGCAAGTCATTGTTGTCAGCTTCTATACTTTTGTTTTTTCCCTCAATCTGAAAGAGTATGAATGTTTTCAGTATTACAGTGTTCAGTATTTATGGAGTCAAAGCTGTAGAACTTGAACTTAAATATCAAAGCATATGAGGAAATCTGTGATCTTTACATCAAAGTCCACTGAACAGAAAAGATCCTCTTTGCAACAATGAATGTCAGTGAAGGTCACGCAGCTTTCACCTTTATTTAGATAAGCAGAAGTATTGATGTGTGGAAAAATCCAATGTGCATCTGAAATCAAACAGAAAGTTTTAAGAAAACATGTTCCATATAGATCTGATACCCAACGATCATAAAAAGAGGATTTTTCCATTGCAAACTATAGCTTTGTAAGAAATGTCTGCCTGTATTGATCCAAACTAGAATACAATGGATGCACACTCACTGTTTCTTAAAAAAAATAAAAATATGAAGAGTAAGCATTTTTGTGTCTGGCCAGACCCGTAAGACAATGTTGATGCATATAGCCCTCTGCACAGAAGACAGTCCAGGGAACTCATTGTCTCTTAGGTACAAGTGCATTCAGCCCATATTCTCTCCCTGCTGCTGTTTTGCTCTTCGCATGAACTCAAGAATCTTGGATACGACTGTAATGTTATGGGAAGGCATGAGGAAAAATAAGGAAAAATAAGAAGATGCAGGCAACAAACAACCAACTCAAAAGAATAGCTAGGACAACAAGTAGCTGTTATTACTAGCATATTGCCTCCAAGCTTCCCACTGAAGATCAATAAGTACGATTTATTAATGTAAGGCCACAAAGAGTCATAACCCTAACTCCAACATTAATTAAGACCTGCATACAAACTTTAGATTCTTAAAAACAAAGCAGTACAAACCCTGGAGATCACAAATCGGTGTTATTAAGTAGAAGACGTCACACAAATTTGATGTTGCCAAGCCCCTCAGAACTAAAACTCTTGGGGAGTACCAGACTTTCAAGGTGGTCCCCCAACAACTGTTTCCAATTAAAAAAAAATTACAGAAAACAGTCCAGGGGTTAGCACATGTTACTCCTGAAGTACATTTCATTTTTCAGGTTTTTTTACCCGCACCTCCTGTGATCATTGAGTCTCAACAGTTGTAAGAACTTACTTAAAGGAAGTGAAGTAGGAAATATACTTTTCAACTGTCTGCTAGAACATGGAATAAATAGATATGAAAATATTCCCCCTCCTGTCTGACAGTCTTCTGCTTTGCTGAAGAAATTTAACATTCTCACAGACTTAGTCAATAAAAAGCCAAAGCAACATTCCCAAATTTGCAATCAATAGCCAGAATAAACAGAAATGCACAGATTAAAAGCTATATTATAGCTTTCCTTCACCCTTATTTCCCCCAAAACTCTCATATAGTCCCTGTTGTACAAACCATACATGCAAAAATTTATAAAATGACAGAATTTGGCTTAATGTCATTTAGCCTGTAACAAGGCTAGTTAACACAACTCTGTAATGGTGTAAGCCAAGGAGTTAGCCCTTGACTATTCTCCAGCAAGCCTGGCTATTTTTCTTCCATTAGTCTTCACTTTTCCAATGAGTAATAAAAGGGAAAATTGCAATGTTATTACTTCATTTAGAGGACAGCATTCATACAAACCAGCTTTCTCTTAGTGAACTGCACAGCCCCAAGTATACAGTCCCACAGGGTGGTGGTCAGGGTAAATGAGCTAATTTACAACAATAAAGATATCAAATTTAGACTTACTTCATATTCCTAGACTAATACTAATCCCTTTGTTTTACTTCACTGCTTTAACATGTTACATTGTAAAATTAATTGGGTGAACGATGCCTGAACTGACATATTTATATTCCAAAAAGCCTGAAGATGAAATAGAAACAAGTCAGAATTAATTGATAAGAGATTTCTTATGAGAAGTCATGGAACAATGTATTTCTCAAGTGACCTATTTTTCTAACCAGCTTCTTCAAAATGAGCCTTCAGCATAGAATAGTGGCCCCAACCGAGCGACAGCACATATAGACAAATTTAAAGTCATCAGGCTTATAAACATGATATAATTTGATACTACTTTAGTTTAAAATACAAACTTTTTGATTTTGTATTAAACTAGTTCTAATGAAAAGCTCTTCCCACTTTTAAAGAACAGTGCCTTAACATTGCCTTGTTACCTAAAGAACAAGGTGGGTGAAACATTAAGTATTCACCACAGCATCTCAAGTATACTTTTTTCCATTCTTGCTCTCCCCAGATGTACTAAAACCAGTAAACCAAAACCATTTATGCTGTGGGAAACCAGAACGATTGATCATGTTTAGAACAGGTTCCCTCTCTTTTCATCAGCCTTTCTGACCAGGTGTTTCAGAAGGACAGAACAGCAAAGACTGGTCCTTACATGCAACATCATCACTCAGTGGCACGTGGGTAGGTTCATCAATAGTTACAGCAAATTAGGACTTCACAAAGACTGCAATTTTATCAGGAAACTTGTATAACATACTGCCAGTGTACAGCATAAGTGTGTAGGCCACTACTGTGAAAAAAGCTTATCTTCTGCAACAGAAAGACTGATAGGAAACAAAATTTCAGCTGTCAGCAATGGAAAGTAGTACATCCTAAAACATTTTTATATTTAACTACTAGAAATTTAAAGCAAATTTCCTCCCTTTAAGAAAGGAAAAAGGAGGAAAGCAATGAAACTACTTAAAAGTACCAGTTAAAAAGGGTGCAGTATAGCTAAACAGATAAAGTGTTGCTTAAAAGACAAGTTTTAATCAGTCTCATAGGCAAATCAAAACACACAAAAACAATAGCACTTTCAAACTGTGAACGCGCTTCATAGTGAAGCTCTATCTTTCAGTAAATGCAAGCCATGCCAAAACCAGAGAAAAGTAAAAATGAACAACCCAATTTCAATCTGTACCATACTGAAGCAGTAGAAATGCTTAAGGAGCCATATGATAAGAGTATTGAAATCTCTTCAAATTAATCAGAAGCAGGCAGTCTGAAAAAAGTTTGTGAGCCCAAGAAATGAACAAGCATGAAAGGAGCCTTTGAGAATTCGAAGGCTACATCACAAAAGCCAAATGAATGATTTGTCTGTGAGAGATCACTTTCCCAAAGTTTTTTTTTAAAACTAGGGATGAATGAACAAGGACCTGCCTGAAACATTTTAGAACAAATTTGTGACTAAGTACCAAGTCATTAGGATTTAATGGTATTTTTTAATCACCAACTGCACAGCATGAAGTTGTAGTGCCTCAAAAAAAGTGAGCAAACAAGTCTCTGAAGGAGTCAGCACCTAAGCACAGAGCATGGCTCAAAGGAACACACTATTTTTGAAACATTTTCAGATAGGTTCTTCAAGGGCATAGCTACCATGAAAGCGAGGGGACTTTTAGCATACTCACTCTTAGGCCATTAATTCAGAAAGGCGAGGAAAAATAGTTTTCATAAGTGAAAAGATTTCAAAACTCTTTTCAACACCAATTGACATGAAAAAAAGCAGAATACTCAAAGCCAACCATGGCTGCAGACTCCAAAAGGTCTTGATTCTGACAAGATCCTCATGGACAGAGCAGCAGATGGAATTTAACATTTATTGCATGACTAATGAATCTGGAAAACTCCAACCCTAGTTCTAAGATAGCTTCTAGTCCCTTCAGAAAGTTCTGGAAGGGCAGATAGCTCACTGAAAACATCATCCCAAGCTATCAAATGTAAACAAGGAAAACAGGAGAGAGCATTCAGAAATCTATGCTGAATACCATCAATTAGCATCGAACCTAAGAGGGAAGATTTAGAAAACCTGCAAAGGGCATCACAGATAAGACATGAAACCACACTCACATAAGGCAAGATCGGACAATCTCAAGTATGACTACAGAGAACAGAGGTCTAAAATGACTGACAAGGTTTGTAGGAAGATGATTCATTCTTTGTCATAGAGGAACTAGAAAGTTGACATATTCAATATAAAGAAAAATATACTTTTGTATGCCCTTAAAATTTAGTTTAATCTTTTAGTAAAACACAAGTCCAGAGAAACACTTAGGTAAGTGTAGCAGGCTACAAGTAATCATTACTACTCACCCCATTCAGCACATGTTGAAGCAAAGATAAACAGAAACACTTCCTGGCTAGGCGGAGGCTAAATCTGACCAAGTATGTGTATATATATATATGAGTGTGGGCCTAAAAATCCACGCTCACTTCCCTGTGTAGGTGGTGGGCAGTGCCTGGAAGCTACTTCTATTTTGTATTTTTGCTTGTGCGTTCTAACTAGCATTGGCTAGTAATAGGATGCACATAGGAGTAAGTTTATAACATTTACTTAGGCATAAGCAACTGAAAAGCACATACAAGCCTTCAATTGCTAAACAATATTGATCTTGCTCTTCAAACATCTTCACAGTAGTTGTTCTTTACATGCAGTATTGCAACATTTTCCTTTTTGTTTATTTGAAATTCTCATCCTAAATCCAGAACACAGCACTATACCCACTACAAGGAAGAAAATTAACTCTATCCCAGGCAAAACCGGGACAGCAGGTAATGAGATTCTTGCTGAGGATGTAAAAGTACTTCTTCATTCACACTTGAGGCAATCTTTTGACTAGCTGGAGAGCACGAGAGTAACAGAGCCAAATGAAGTAACTTAGAAGCTGGCCAGTTGATCTCAAAGTGCTTTTGCACTTCAGAAAACCAGGACTAGGCATTCAGAATAAAAGACAAAAATTAAGAGGGCCAGTTAAGAAGGCAATTTTAAGTTCAAGTTTGCAGATGACAATGTTTCTGCATGACAATGTAAGTGTTCACAGGCATAAAACAAAGCCTTCATACAGGAAGTACCTGGAAAAGAAATCTTCAGAACACACAAACTTCTGATAGCATTCTCATGTTTTATTTTACACAGACATAGAAATAAATTACAGCAGTTTTTGTTAAGAAACTTCAGTTTCAACAAATGGCAAGGTTTCTGTTTTAACGTGATCTTTGAAGATGTGATGTTTTAGCCATTGCTTGTCTCAATTCCACTTTCAAGACAAAACATTACAGGTGACAAGTGGAGTCATCTAGTATGAATTCAGAAATCAGCCACTCATCAATTCATAAGCTGATGTTTAGTATCAGTTCAAATCCCTTGCACATGCTTGTTTCCTCCCTGTAAAAGAAGTTTTATTTGCAGTCAGTGTGGAGCTATATCAACATGCTACATGATACTAACCCTTAGGTCAGAGCCATTTCTCTATACAAATTTCTCCATTTGTACAGGACAGGATTTTCCCTTCCCATATCATTAGCCCATTTCAGAGGACCAGCCAGAGTAAATGGATCCAGTAACTATCATGCCTATAAACTTTCCTCAGATTTCTTCCAGTTTAGATTGGCTAAATCTATATAAAGTTCTAACAATTTCCATTAGTCCATACTGATTTTATTAGTGTTTTTTGCTTTGTTTTCAGGTAAGGAAAATCTTAAACATCTTTAGATATAGATCCATCCACTAACATCTGATAATCCTTTTTACACTACATACCTGGAGACCAAATGAATTTATAAGGAATTCTTTTTCACTCAAGACGTTTATCCCATAGGTTCATGAAGTATCAACACACCTGAAAAAATAAGATTTTCATGAAACTGATATTAATAGGCAACATCACAATCTGATGGCAGTTCAAAGCCTACCTACAAGCTATTTTGAATGCAGTAGAGTTGATCTGGTAACTTCCTGAACTTCAGTAATTTCATGAATATGTTCCTCTCAGCATGATCCAAAGATGAGTTTCAGCCTCACCTTTGGGTTTGAGAGAGAATTTTTATACCCCTCTGTCTTGGCCACTTAAGACACTGTCAGACTTAAGAGGGCAAAGCATTAGAGGGGAATAGGTTATAGCATCAATTTTCTCTTAACTACGATGATCTGAATTTAGCATTTACTCAAAAGAGATACCACAATTTAGCTGAAATTTGTAAGTTATCAAAAAGCAAGATTTAAAATGACCTGCAATTGTCATTACACTGGAGCACACTTACCTTCTAGTAGAAGGTATTATTCATTCCTAAGAAGTCCTGAGCATTGCTTTGAATTTAGGTGTGATCATCCATGTCTAGAATATTTCAAACATGGAGTTGCTGAGTGGGATCCCTAAACTGCACAAAAAAGACAAAGATTATTAATTATAATATAAATTATGTCTAATCACAGACCTTCTTAAAGCCATGTTTTATAAAGGTGCTATTATGTCGAATTAGACCTTCTTAAAGCCATATTCTACAAAGCTGCAGAAGTCATTGACATCAATTTTATTATCAAATCAGACCTAGAGCAAAAAGTAGTAAATGGTTCAATCCGTTGAAAAGATTCTTTTCTAAGCAGCCCATTTAAACTACATAGAGCATTTTTTAAAATGCACTACTAACAAAAACCAAGTTTATTAAACCTAAATTGCATATAGTGTTGACACTACCCTCAAGTAAACTGTAAATTTCTACATTTAACAGACTGATCTTTACCAGCCAACTCACTGGTACCTTGTGCTGACTTACATATACCTTGTAACAAATTATACACAGAGGTTAACTAAGAGCCATCAAAAGTCACTGTTACAGACATACTAGAAGACTGGGCCAAAGGCCTATGCAATCAGCAATTTTTGTTTGAAAAGTTAAGTCCGTTTGAACTGAAGTGACTACAGCATACAACACCCTAAACACTGCAGGTTATAACTGTAATTTTCTTGATGCAGCCTACAAAAAAGAAACCTCTGCACTGAATTGTATTTCAGGTCTGTGCAGCTCGGTATCTAAAACTTAGAAAATAACAGGAAGGTACAAATACTTATTTATTTTCCCACAGTGCTAGGGAAACATTTTAGATATTATTAGACTAAAGTTTAAGGAGGGAGATTTGGAAGATCACAGAGTTACCTGGCATAGGAATATTTTAAATTTAGAAAGAACAGGAAAGATCTAAAGATCTTAAAAATCTAGGCCCTGATGGGTGTCACAGTGATACCAGTACCCTCAGATATGTTTGGCTTAAAGTGGTACAAAATCTCAGGATTCAAAGCCCTCCGTTTCTGAAACCCAAAGCCTCACCTAACCAGCCTCAGGCTGTGAGGTACGTGGTGAGGTCACTGTGCCCCCTTACCCATAGGCGTTCAGAGGCACGACTCCAGATCCCCAACGCTTCCCACTGGCAAGGCCCAGCCTGCTTTGCCTTCTGCCCAGGCCGGGAGCAGCCGAGCGCGGCAGGCCAGCGGACAAACCCTTCCGGGCCATTTGAAGGCCTTGCCGGTGCCTGGGGACGCTTTCTGCCACCATCCTCCCCGCCGGGTGGCCGCCGTGGGGCTGCGTGCGGCCCACGCCGCGCTCTGCGGAGGGAGAGAGAAGTCAGCCCAGAGCGGGGGGCGGGAGAAGGGACGGGGACCGCATGTGCCTCACGACAGGATGCAGGGCGGAGAGGACGGCTCCGCACTGGGTTTCTGTGAGGGAAAGGTGCTCTATCCCCCTGTGTTGACTCCTCGGACCACCGCCAGGCTCCGAGAGGGCAAGATGTGAAGGGAACACCCGACTTAGGCCAGGCCTCGCCCCATCCCCCTCCTCCCCAATCCCACCCCCCGTCCATCCGGAGCCCGGGGCTCCTTGTGGGAGCGGCTGCTGCAGCCTTACCACCGCGACGAGCAACGGCGAAAGAGAGAAGGCGGTGCCTCCCGGGGCCTTAAATACCGCCCCGCCGCTCCCGCGAGACCCCGTGCCGTTGCCGTCTATTGGTCGAGCTGGCGCATGTGACCCCCCCCGAGGGGGGCGGGGTGGTTGGGGTGGGGTGCGCGTGCGGAGCCTGCGGCGGTTGGTTCGCGCACCGGAGCTCCGAGCGGGCGTTGGGGAAAGGCCGCTGTGCTGCGTCCCCGCAGACGGCGTGGGGCTGCCCCTGGAGCGGTGGGACGGTCGGGGGTGAGGAGGCGGCCCTCTGCCTCAGTGAGAAGCGCTCCGGCTGCTCGGTCGTGCTCTCTGCGGCAGTCAGTCAGGGGCGGACCCGCGCCCTGGGTCGTGACGGGGTTTTCGTCTTCGCTGGGACACAGGTGTCGGCCTCTGCCCCAGCCGAACTCTAGGGACCCGGAGGTCTTTAACTTAGAGAAACAAAAGTGTCTTCGGTGTGAAGTAGCAGCTGTGTAGCGGTTTTGAGGAACTAAATACTGCTGATCTCTGTCTAAACTCCCGTCTAAGCCCTACTTTAGGAGGCTTAGGATCTGCCTGTAAGGATAGTGAAGTAAGCCTCAAGCCTGTGCTAATACCCTTGCTGACATTACAGCACATGCAGCTTGCTCTAGAGCATGCCTGGGTGGCATGGTGGAGCCAGGCCTGTCGTCCTGTGAGTGCACAACGTGGATGGGAGACACAGCTCTTGTTCTACCTCAGCTGAGATGTGCTACCTGACTGGGGATACTGCTAAGAGGCTTGTAGGGTGAGTACAAGCAGATTAGCATAAACTGAGAATTAGTAATTTGTAGCACAGAGACTTTGAATGTTGTCCAGCGTAGGTAGGAAGCACATCTTGGCTCCCGTGGAGTAGTGAATTCAGCAAATTCCCTGCTTCACAAGGAGGTGGATGTATTGCTGATAATTCATAGCTTCCTGTCTCAGTGAGAAACACTATGTCTTGACTCATACTGGGTTACTACCAGCATAGCACCTGTAAGTGTGTGGAAGGAAAATAAGAAGTTGGCCTACTATCCCTGAGAGTTTTCTGAACCCTGCATTTAAATTCCTGTAGCAGGTCTAAACTGACCTGTTTCAGCCTGAAACAAACAGCCACATAGTTGTAAACAAGAGATAGCTCCAGAAATTGTGTCTTATACTTGCTAGTTACTTCATCTGTCTGATACTTGCTTAAAACATTGTTGCAGGTGTAATCCCTGTGCCAGTAAGTTTATTGTGAGTACATCAGGATTCAAAAGCTGTCTCAGGGCTCTAGGTAAGTCACTCTCTGTGTATGAATTAATGAGGTATGTAGCTCCAGGTTATTTCAGGTGGGGTTCTCTGCAATGACCATTTTCTACAGTTAGACACCTAAGTCTGATTAGTCCTTCCTTTTAACGTAGCCAAAGGGATGAAGTAGCATCCAACATTTACATTTTTACCTCTGGTGCCAGTAGGATGTATGCCAAGCTCAGTTTCTTCTTTTCCAGTACAGAATGTAAACTGGCACCTCTGTTAACACAGCAAACCAGTGATCAGGATCCATCCCGGACAAGTATTTAAATCATTCAGATAAAATCCTACTCTTTTTTCTTCCTCTGTATGAGCTTTCTTCTGCCTTGATCATACAAACTTTGCACTGTCTGCCTTCTCTCTAGCTCCATGAAACTTACTTTCATGTCTGATGGTGGCACAGCTTCAAGAGGAGGAATGCAGAGGCCACCTGCCCTGTCTATCCCTTCCCAAACCTTCATTATAGAATAAATTACTGTCCTAACAGGGTCAGATGTGGATTTGAGCCTCTTTACATGCAGGAAAGGCTCTCCTGTTTCCTGGGCAAGTGCTGTAACCATTGAGTTACTACCTGAAAGACTGCAGGCAGATCTGCCATTTCTACGTTTTGTTGGGGCGAAAAAGCTGCCTCCAACTTTTATCCGAACAAACTTCTGAGCTGGGCACTGAGTCTGCCTACAAGCCTGGGTATCTCGACGACTTGTGGGAAAGCTCACATTACTGGTGGACCTAAGAACAGCTTAATTTTGAGATGGATCCTGGATCATTAACCAGGAGAGATGCGGGTCTGGCCATGAGCAGAATTTGCAGGAACTTGAGTTATCATGGGAGCTTGACTAGTGAACATAAAAAGGTTTAGCGGGGAGGGTGTATGGACAGTTGTTACAAGAACTACACTTAGGAATCTGATATTTAATGTGCCTCCTTTGCTTCACGCTGGTCACCTCACGGTGAAGAAAAGCTTTTGCTTCTTTTTAGTGTGAGAGTTTAGGAGGTTCTACGCATGCCCAGGAAAAACTGTTGGGCACCTGGTCAGCTATGCCAGTAGATGTTGTTAGGTCTGTTTACATTAGGGCCCTTCCACTTTAGGTAGTCATGGAGCAGAATATCTGAAGGTCTGTCTTTTGAAGTTAGCTGAGTGGCAGCTGAGTGCCTTGGTTATTTTGTGGATTTAGTGTTGAGCTGTTTAAGGAGTCTGTGGTGATCTGAACTCAGTTATTCAAATCTTACAATGGAGCTCTAATCAGTGAAGTCTCTCTTTGTGGGATGCATGCATTTAATCTCAAAGTCACTGGTCTGATACATCTCTCAGCTGAAAGACTTTTGAAAAACATTTGTTTAAAAATGCCATGTTGTGTTCACCACAATGCACAATTGTCATTAATGTTTCATTTCAATGTCACTGTCTTTCTCCACACTGATATGAAGGAAAACAAAGCAAGTAAAATCTTGATGTAACCATCAGTTTCTGCAGATGGATGACAGTATTGACAGGTTTGGGACCATACAATGTAGCAGGTTGGGGTTTTTTTGGTTTTGGTTTGCTTGGTGTTTTTTTTTTTTTTAAGTATATTTTAAATTCACACTGGAAATAGACTAAATGCCACTTACAGCCTGTCTGCTGTCAAAATATCCTTTTTGTTTTGTTCTTAGAGTGTATGTTAGTTAAAATTAGAGCCTGTAGAATAGAACAAAAATAATAAATAAAATCTTTGGAGAAGAAGAGGAAGGCAAGACAGGATTGTTATTTCCTTTCCAGAGGCAGAAATAGCAATACATTTTTGTTAGAAACTTAAGTTTTCTATAGCTTTTGCTCAGTGAGTCTCTTCTTGTTTGATAAATTACTTCAATGGCTAAAAATTTTGGTTATCCCTTTCTAGGCGATATGTATGATTAGAAGTTAAATAGTATTTTTCCAACTGAAAGCACTTTTTGCATAGGTAAGAAAAATTCCAGTAAAGTTTGCTAGTGAACTTCCTTGCTGAATAAAATACCTGATAAAGAGGCCATTCTTCAAGCTTCTACCTTATGAAAATGTGGAAATATTCAGTTGAGTAGTGTCAGGGAAGATTAATATTATAAAAACTGATGAAACAATATGCAGTTCTCTTATTGTCACTGTTCAAACCTCCTAATACAAATTTTTTGAAACACAATTAATCAGAAGGAAAAAGGCAGGAGTAAGATATTGTGAGATAATCACACTTCCAGGCCATTATCAAGTGTCAAACTGGCTCTTCATATAATAGACTGTTTAATAGTTATCACTATAGAACTCTTAGGCCCTTTGACCTATTCAGTCAGCCTTTGGTGTATTTGACATCCATGTATTTGCATCTGTCTTATTCTGCTGTCTTTGGGCTTTTAAAAAAAAAAAAAATAGTCAGATGCTGTAAATATATTTTGTTTTCTTCTGTAAAATAGCAAATTCTGAGAAAAAGGAAGGATGGTATTCCATCTCTGCCAACTAGTATAATGTTTACGTCAACATAGATGGGTAAGATTCAGAGATGAATTTAATGCAAAGTTTTATTTTCTGTGCTTCATATTTGGTAGGTGACAGTATGATTCATTAGGATTCTAAAGGTAAAGTTTTATCATATTTTAAATAAAGATAAATAATTTCTCGGGTAATTTAAAAATGTTGGGTAAGCATTGCTTTGAAGCTGACAGTCTTAAAGAAGAATAGCGATTCCAAAGTTGGGTGGTTTGTTTGGGGGTTTTTTAGACCAAAGGGCCCCCAGGAGACTCCCCACATTTTCTGTGGATTGCCATGAGTTTTTCATGGACTACAACTCACTCTTACCATTAGAATTTCAGGTGTAAATAGAGTGGCTTCTGCAGACCTGCTATGAGCCACGCACTGCAGCCTCAGTCCATGGACTGCAAGTTGGCATTCAGCATTGTACGAAAGCGCCCAATCTGTTCTGCAGTGGGGGCCAAGCTTCCTGGAAAATTGTTAGTCCTCATGCTTGTGTCTACATATTTTCCATTCTGTTAAAGACATACTGATACTTTTTGTAGAACAAAATTTTATGCAAAATGCAAAGTATAAAAAAGCATTTGTAAAATTCTAAACATATATTGTCAGCACTGGAAGTATTTTAGATATCCGAATTCTTTTTTTAATTCTTATTATGTAGTCTCTCACCTTCCAGAAAATATAAATATTGCTTTAACTGCCTTTTCTGTTAAAATGCCCTTTTAATTGCCTGGAAACGTATCCTAAATTTGATTCTGTTCCAAACACTTGTTGAGCAAAACTGACTGATGATTACCCATTTCTGGACCAGAGTTTATTACAAGAAAAACATAAGTGAACTCTCTGTGGAATTTTCTAAGATTTCTGGAGAGGAAATGCAATATCCTCTTTATAGCACAGAGTGAGCAGATACTCAGATAGTCCCAGTTTTGCTACTGACTTTCCAGGGTAACTTCAGACAATTTGCTAAATTTCTGCTGCCTGTTTTCTTGCTTTGTAAAAGAAGCTAATATTAACTTGCCACCCAATAATTTGACAAGTCTGAGTGAATGTTTGCAAAGTACTCTGAGAGCTTCAGATGGAAAATGTTATGAAAGTCCAAGCCTCTGCTAGCCAAAGAGGATATTTACAATAGGTTCTTATTTTATGTAGTGAAATAAAAATGTTCAAGTATATAACCAGATGAGACCAAGACTGATCTAAAATTAAATGCAGGAGGCATTTTTTTGACCTTTCAACAGAAATTACATAAGCACTCTTAGGTTATAAATAGTCCTTTGTTTTCCTTCTCTTTGTCTAACACTCAGAAGAAACACAGGGTTAGTTGTTTGTTATAAAGAGATAGGGCAATGCTTTAGAGTGGAAACAATTGTTCACTGTTCTTTATTTATACAGTTCCTATAATGTTTGCAACTAGCACATTTTTATCTTCAAAAAGCTGTAGAAATAAACCTTCTAGTCCTGAAAATGACAGCACCAGAAGAAAATCAAAACAGTCACCAGCCCATTTCAAGTACAAGTTTCTTTCCTCTTACCCAGTTTGATATGTGACTGAAAAGCAAAAAAGCCAGTGCTAAACTATCATTAAACTGGCACATGAACACTTGTGTATTATTTCCCAGTTTTATTATGAATCCTTAGAAATAAGACATGAAATGTGTCCACCCTTAAAGGAAAGTATTTTTATTAGCGTTAAGGATAATGATACTGAATTCTTCACAGAATGATATGTATGTGTGTGCATATTTCCATATATGCTTATTTTCAACACTAGTAATTTCCTTGAACAGCCAATAAATGTTTAACTAATAGCAATTTAATTCTGTGTTTTAAAAAAAAAAAAAAAAGTTTAACAAACAGAAACCACCTGAAACCTTACCCTGAAGTAACAGGAATTGTCATCAGTGAGAAAGCAAAAGTATAAAAATACCTCTTAGCTTTTTCTCTACCTTTTTGTTTTCCTTGATATTTAAATATATGTGAGGTAAATGGCTTTATTAGTTACCACATTTTGTTTCATTTAAACTTTTAACCACCTTTCAAACCCATTCATTTGCTTCATGACTTTTCACTGAGAGCAAGTATGATTTTTACAGCAAATTGGACTATACTGGCTGCAGCAAAGAGTACACAACTAGGCTTCTGGAATAAAAGGGATCTGAGTTTAAAAAACAGCAATAGTGCAGTACTGGCAGTCTCTACAGGCTACTTAGAAATGCACTGGAGGCCATTCAGGCCTTGATTGCTTCAAAACTGAGGCTGGGGGTGTCCAGTCCTGAAATGACACCTTGGCTTAAGTCCCATTTCCCTTGGTTATGTCAAGAAAACCTGTGATATTATGTATAATCCAGTCCCTAGAGCTTAAGCAAATTAAACACTTAAGATCAAATTCACTCATAATGTAAGATCATAAACTTAATAGAATTATACGGAAGATTATTTTTTTCTCAGTGTTACATTATTTGGTGGCTCTTTTTCATAGTGATTTGCGGATCTATGAAGCAGTTTAGCAGGCCTGACAGCTTTACTCCATAATGTCCAAAAATCTTTCTCCATCCTGTACTTGAAATGTCTGCAGTAATTTAATATAACTAATCCAACTTATTGAGGAAAGTTCTGTCTCTGTGACAACTCCATTTTGAGTTTCTGTGCTGAAACTGTCAACAGGATGCCAACAAATGCCAAATTTGAATGCCATTTTTATAAAGTGGGCACTTGTCCACAGTGAGCTGGGTTGAGGCCACTTACCTAACAGAATTCTCAGGGTAGAAATTTATCTTTAGATGCTACTGCTGATGCCAGGTTTTTATTAATAATCATAGACCTTCTCTTGAAATAAAAAAATACTACTGACTTCAGAATGTTTCCTGTAAATAAAGCCTGTGGGGTCAGGCTCTATAGACTGAAATTATTATATTCTAGCATCATGAAGTCAAAAGCCTAGCTAAGCACAAGTGTGTCATACTTCCAGGTGCTGTTAGGAGCAGAGACCTGTAGAAATGTTAGCAGTTGTCTCTCTTCATTTGAATGATTTCCTCAGCCTAGCAGAGGAACAATAAATGGGCATTAAGCTTCTACTGAAAACAGCAACAACTGCTAAGGAAAAGGGGAATTCTAAGATGAGGCATTGCCCTAGCTGAACTCCATGCTTGCTTCTGTCAGATCTGCTGTGTGGCCCCAAGTTACGTATTTAACAACTTTGTGTCTATTATCACGTGTGTAAATTTAATACACTGCTCTACCTTGGAGAAAGGCATGGGCCTCAACTTGCGTTTGAAGAACAACTGAGATTATTGCATTAACAGCGTTGTATAAATGCCACGTGTTGTAAACTTGTGAGTGAGCACTTTGGCACTAAGGTGTGTGATGTGGACGTGGTCCCAAAACGGCATTTATGAAGATATAAGATTTGTTGTCTGCATGAGTAGCGATGCAAAGGCACCTACTGTGGCAGTAAATTACATTCCAGCCTACTGTTCTGGGGGTTTGCAAGTGCCTGGGCTCCTGTATACCTCAAATTAGGCGGAGAGACCATGTCCCAAAGTGCAGTGCTGCCGTCACTGCCACGCATCCATGTCGTCCTGCCTGGACTCTGCCTTCCTGTCCTTCACCCTGCTAGGCAGTATGATTCCCTATGCACCGACACCTGAGTCTTTGCAGCCCTGTGGCCACTCCAGGCCTGGTGATTAAGACACCTCCGCTCCCTGTGGAGCGCCCGTCCCACGCCGCTGCGTGCCGCCGGAGGGGCCGCGGGCCGGGAGGAGGCGGCAGGGGCAGCCCNTGCCGGTCACTGCCTCTGACCTTCCCTTCCCCGGCGCTGTCAGAGCGGATCAGCGGGCGCGGCGCTGCAATGGAGCGGCGAGCGGCAAGGGCAGCCGCCAGCAGAGGAGGAGGAGGAGG
>VXBL01003215.1:255637-299223 GCA_013400195.1 Aramus guarauna
GCCGCCGCCGCCCCCTCTCCCTTCCTGCGCTCTTCCCACCATGAGCGGGGCTGTTTTCACCTTATAAAGATGGCGGTGTGGGATCGCTGCAACCTTTAGACTAATGACTGTCAGAAACATCGCCTCCATCTGTAATATGGTGAGTGCTCGCGGGCAGGCGCGTCGGCGGGGGGCGGCACAGCAGCCCCTCCGGGGNACCTCATCCCTGCCCCCGGCGGTGGGGGAGCCAGGCAGGCTGCGCTGGGACGTGCCGGGGGTGGAGCTGGCCGCCGAAGAGTCGCGATGTCCCGAGGAGTTTTCCCGGAGCAGCCCGGGAGCGGGCCGGGGAGAGACGGAGATGCTGAGCTGGTGGGAGGCCCTCCGGAGCGGGGCTGGCCCCGGCCGATACGCGTTGCAGAAGGAGCCGCAGCCCACCCTCCCTCCTCCTGCCCTTCCTCCTGCCCTAATAATCCTGCGAAGCCCCAAAGTTGGGCTCTGTTTCCACATGAAGTCGGTGACCCCATTTAGCCCTCTCAGGCAGGTCCCCAGTGGTCTCATGGGGCCAGGAGCTCCCCAGGTTACACAGAAAACGAGGATGTTTAGGTGCCCGATAATACGCTTTCAGATGCCGATGCTAGGTAGTCTTGGCTTTAAAGCTGACATCAGGGTTTAACTTGCGTTGCATGCCACTCAGGACTGCTGCTTGTTAAGTACTCTTGAGTCACTTAGCTTTCTCTAAATCAGCCTAGGGAATTAGGAAGGAATAAGGAAACAGTATTTTTGTTTGTTATGTTCAGACTTTGCCACCTTCCTCCCCAGGAACAGTTGAAAGGACACTTTCTGCATTGTACTTGGGTCTAATTTTAATCCTAACAAACTTGGGGCATCTGATTGGGTTTAGATTTTTGAAACTTCTTGGAGGGGAAGAGAGAGCTCAAATTTTATCAAAGGTTTAATAATACTGTGAGGCAGTAATAAACTAGCCAAAGAAACGTGTGTGTGCTAAGCACCCCAATGCAAACAGAAGAGAAGCCTATTTCTGCACATTTTGTTGGTTTAGTCTGTATTTTTCCCCCTTATTTCCAGGTTCTTCAAGAGCAGCTACTCGCAGTTGCCAGCTTCCCTCCATGTGGTGCCCCAGCATGCCTTGTGCTGGTGATGCCACACATACCATTCACCTGCCCTGGAGAATGGAGCCTGCCTCTAGGGTAAGGCAACAGGCACAGCCCCAGAGGCCTGGCTGCTGCGGGGTCAGCAGCAGTGGTCTGTGGGAGGGAGTGCGGATTGCGAGCCTGCTCGCCTTCCGTGTGTCCACGCTTCCACTTAAGCGGGCTTGCTCTTTTATTTCCAACCAGATGTCCAGGGCATCCCATGCATAGTTCTGACCTAAGCCTCAGTCCTCCCTTTGAAACAACTGCTCTGAAATGCAGAGAGGGAGGGTTGGGTTTAGGGGTAAAAAGACTTGCTACAAAATCCAGACTTGGGGTAAAATAACCTGGGTGCTCACCTTTCTTCACCAACAGTAAATAGTTTTCTCAACTTTTCCTTGTCCTTAATGATTTCTAGTCCTGTGGGTTTAGGAAACACTACGGAACTAAGAAGAAAACCTGGGTGCACTTACCTTCCTTCTGAGGCAGGCTCCGGTTTTTATTGCTGATGAATGGTGGGTGTGATGCCCTGCAGACTACGTAAGAGAGCACCGCATGAAGGGTAGCTGGAGGCTCTTAGGTGGTTGTAAGACTTTAATGTTGTCATAAAGCAGTAGGAACTCCATGATTTCTTTCATGTGCTTCAGACAGATGCACTTGTATACAGTACGCTTCTCCCAAAAACTGAACAGATTCACAGCAAAACTGATGAGGTTGTTCTAATGGTGTGCTGCTCAGCTGTCGCTGCCACTATATCCTGCAAGAGTAGGAGAAATAGGGAGACTGAAGGGAAGAATTAGAGCCTCAGGCAGGAAAGGCATACAAGGGCTCATAGTTCAAGGCAATTCTAGCTCCTGGTACCCGTACTGTGACAGAAGGTGAAGCTGGTTTAATGATATTGATGTTTTAAAGCCACATATTCCTTGGGGTCTGTGTATGCAGCTTTTAGAGATGTTGTGTTGTGATGGTCACATTTAGTCTTTTCTGGATAACCCACAGGGACTGAAAGTTCTTTTAGGAAAAAAAGCGGATATTTTCAGAAAGCTACAGTAATTTGGGGCTGTAAGAGAAACATAAATTCTTGGAAGTATCAGCAACACTGCATTATGGCTCCTCCAAAAATGCATCCTCTTAGATGAGGCGGTGGACTTGAACTCAATGGTCTGTAGGAGGAGCTATGATAACCCTCCATAAGAATGGGAATTTGGAAGTTTAGAGGTGTTTGAGAAAGGCTTTTACCTGTATAAAACCTGAATATTTGCAGTGCTAGTTTGATTTAAGGCATCTGTAGAAATCTACCAGACAAAGATGTTAATTCCCAGACCTTGTTGCTGCACTACAACATAGTGCTTGAAGAACTGAACTACTTACAATTTGTGGACTAAGAAGTAGCTGCAGAATTCTTAGGTAATATACTATATTTAGGTATATCATGCTGCATAATAGTATGTTTCTAAGGTTTTTAACCTGGTTGAACACAGTAGTGAAAAAAAAAGTTCTGTTCTTATCTTTTTCCATTCCCGTTCCACTTCAGAGTGTTCACAGACATTTTTTTTCCTCAACTTTTGCAAAACAGTGGATGATGCCTGGTTGATTTTCTTGGGGACTGGGGTCAGGGCAGGGGAGAGAGACAGAGGGAGGAATTGGTCCTGAGATACTTGTCCTTTTCTGAATGCAACAAAGATTATGTTTTCAATGGTAGTCCTTTCTTGGCAAATTTTTTTGTGTTTGTTTGTTTAAGCACTTTGATTCCTGAAGGGAGAAAATAGATGAAATTTAGCTGAACGAATTTAGCTCAAGGGAGCCTGGCTAGTCAACATTCTAGGGTGTATGTTTGCTATTTCCTTGACTGCCTGAGGTTGAGTATCTCAGGTTGTAATTTTGTTCTTCTGAAGATGGTAGAGATTCAGTCTTTTCCGGGAAGGATCAAAACAAGTGTAGTGAAGCAAGGAAGTCAGGGACAGTATTTAACTTGCTTATAAAAGAGATCTAGTACTATATATTCACTGGATAAGCTCTCACATGCTGAGGCAGACACAGTTGGAGCTAACCAGTAAGAAAAAATGTTAGGTGCAAAGTTTCCACTTGACACATTTATTTGTAGTAAACATTTAAATGCACAACTTCTAGAATTAAACAAAATTCCTCTTGTCTTTTACCAGTTTTGACCCCCTAGTTATAATAACAATAGTACTAGTTTTCATTCACCGATGTGGTTAATGAGACCAAAGAGCTAAAACTTGTTCTGCTGAGGCAGACGGGATGAAGGCAACTGTGCCTGAAGTCATCGGTGGGACTCTTATGTGGGCACAGTGTCCAGCCTTACTGGAAAGGGAGGTCTAGTTGCCAGGATGTTCCTCGTACCTGGCTTTCAGACACTGGAAAGTTCATCCACTCTGTCTGCACCCCAGGTTCACCAGAGAAGGAAGTATACAATAAGCAATCATCAGCTTTTATGTAGGGCAAGTATGGTAGATGTGAAGAAGCATAAGATACACTGAAGAAATCCTGCATGAGGGAATACCAACACCTGGTGCCACGTAAGCCTTATAGACTGTAGACACAAACTAGGGATGTGGTTTTAGCCCCTAGGATGCTGTAATCCTCTTAGGTATTGTTTCTGTGAGATAACCCAATGACTGAAGTAGAAAATGCTGGTTCAAAGGTAGATAGGCATGCTGGCATTTCAAGATTGTTGCTTACTGAAATCCTCTGTAGTATGTTTCTCTGTTGATGAGCTTTTGGTATAGTCTTGAGTTCTGAGTTAAGCTCATGCTGCAGCTGTGGCCTAGGGATATTACTGTTATGTCCAGTGAAAGGCATCTAACCATTTCAGAATGTATTGACATATGTTTTTACAGAGATGACTAACAAGCTCTGTGGACCATATTTCTCCTAAATGCCTTTTAGGATTCTGCTGAGAACAGGTATTAATCCCTCCTTTTGTAATTTTGTAGTAGTATTTCAAGTAATCTGATCTGCATTTCAGAGTGCTCTGTCAATGTAATAAATGGGACCTTCTGAACACATTCAGATTGCTTCTGATGCAAGGTATTGTCTGAAATACCTCACAGTTGCTCCTAGTAGTTGTTGTATAGATATCCTTTGGGAAAAAAGTTGCAGTTCCTCAGATTAATTTTGTTTTTCATTAATTGGTCTTTCATGTTACCTGTTCTTATAGTCTCTATGACTTTCATAACAATTGGTGTTTTTCTTCAGGAAGACATTGACACAGTTCACCAGGAAGTATGTGAATACCTGTGAATTTCAGCTTTTATTTTTAAAAACAAAAAAAAACTTCTAAGCATCCTGGAAACTAGTTGTAGAGAAAAACATAAAAACCTGTGAGTCTCTACATTCAGGAAGCAAATAACTGTTGGATTTTTTGTTTGTTTGTTTTTAATGTCATGATTTCAGAGACTTATCACAGGATTTATTTGAATATACGGCATGGGCAGAATGAGGACTCAGACTGCAAACATACATTTGGAAAATGCCTGATATAAAAAAAAATAGTCAAATTCTACTTTGTACAGTAAGAGTGTTACTTGGTTACAGAGTTGATCACTATGACTTTCAACTGGATTTATTAATTTGGACAACCTGCAGTGTATATTTCTTCATTACTTTTAAAACTTCCCATAAACAGAGATTAAGGCAGAATAATACATGGCAAGACAGTAAAACAGCTATCTGAGGGCATATTTAGATTGATAAGGGCAAACAGAATTTTACAGCTGTAAAGATTAGTTGCAGGCAGTTCAAGCAATGTAATTTTAGAAGCATAGCCTCAAAAGTGCACAATTTCAGTATGATATACATCGAAAATATAGAAACAAAAATATGAAAAATACAGAGAATGTGAAGTCTAATTATCGTAATACCTTTCTGAAGTAATGAGAAACTTGAGAGTATGGCTGACAAATGGGTAGTGGACTGACAAACAGAAAGTGTATATTCCATCAAAAGATAAACCGAAGTCCACAAAAGATAATTTATATTGGATAGAGAAGGATATGCAAAGTGAGAAGCATCCTAATACATAATTTTCAAGGTATAACCTGGACTAATGGCTGAGACTTGTCTTGCATGAATACCTTTTTTATGGCTAAAGTGGTTATAATGCACTTACTAGTTGTTTAGAAGATAAGCCCAGTAGAACGATTCCTGAATACAGTGTGTGGTTTCCAGCGTGTTTCTTTTAGATGCATATAGTCTTTGGCTTCAAGTTGCTGAATTAAGAGCAAATCAGTGGTTATGTAAAATACCTTCATAAATGAACCTCTTACTCAGCCGTGCTGAGCTGTAATTGAGTCTGAATTGTGGAAGAGATGGGATTCAAAACAGACTCTGGACCCTGATCAACTGTGTGTGGTGAGCAAGTGCCACGCAGGAGGTGAGGTTCTGATGGGCTTGAAGAGCCACAGTCTGTGGAGCGTAAATCATGGCCAGCCAGAGAAGCAGTCAGCAAAGTCTCTATCCTCCTGTAGCCTTAAAAAACTCTCCTTGGCTGGCTGTTTGGTAGATGCACTTATATACGTTTACGTACATTATGTACTCTTAACACCACAGTGTATCAGTACTTCTGGGGAAGAAATGAGCTTGCATGTCCACTGTCAGGGTTCCATTATAGGCATGTTCTTAGGTACCCTCAGCCTTTGCAGAGAAGGCTGCTGTGCTGACAGTTTCAAGCCAGCCATTACTGGATATTTTGTGTTGTGGTTATCTAATTTGATTTCATAATTAATGGCCTAATAATAGTTGCATCTAAACTGTCCTAGGACAATAAAGTCTCCAACTGTCCACCGGAATTCCATTTGATAAACGTGTTTTATTTCTGATGTATGTCTGTCAAACTTGAAGATTTCCAGTGATTGCAACTACATCATCTCTCTAGGCAGTCTATCCCCATGCTTCAATGCCCTTATGACTAGAAAGTTTCCTAATGTCTTACCTGAATCTACATTACTGTAATTTGAGCATGGTACTTCTCATCCTGTCCAGTCTTGAGATTGAGAACAGACTAGTTCCCTTCTATAGCAAACTATGTACTTGAAAATAATGTCATGCCCTGCCTCAGCCTTTTCTGTCTTATGCAACACAACCCTGTTCAACCCTTTTTTACAGGTCATTTTTCTCTAGAGTTGAGTTTTTCATTTTGACTGCCTTCTTTCAGACTCTCGCCAGTTATCTTCATCTTTCTTGAAATCTAGCACCAAAACCTGGATATAAGGTCCAGTCTGAAGTCTTACCAGTGACAAGTTGAACAGGAAAGTTACTTCAAGAACTTTGTAGACTACTCTCTGTAAGAATTTCATTATGTTGTCAACATTTGTGGTTGTTGTTACGTTTCTTTTGAAATAGTACTGTATAGCTGAAACTTATTTATCTTATACGACACTATGGTCTCTAGACTCCCCTCCCCTCCCCTTCCCTTCCCTTTAGCACTACTACCTTAGTCAGCTGTTTCTTATTCTGTACATGTACAGGTGATTCTTTTCTTCATGTGCAGAATCTTGCACTTGTATCAGCTGAATTTTAACAGTTTTTAGAGTTTTTAAACTTTTACAGTTTACAGAAGCAGTAAAAGAAAAACATTGTCAAAAATTGACCGTCAAAAATAATTTTGAATTTTGAACCTGTCCTGTGACATAACTGCAGCCCTCATAACTCATGTTATATTGAGATTTAATGAAGACATTATTTCTTCTGTCTCCAGGTTATGAAAGTATACTCCAGCTGATGCAGCTGGGATGAAGTCTAGAAGGTGCCTTGCCTTTAGAATGCTCTGAGGCACCACGTATGCAGTCTGGGTGGCCCAGACAAAAATGTTATTGAAGAAATTGTAGTCTGTAAGCAGACTTCAGTCTCTTTTTCGCTTGTGAGGCCATCTTGAGGTTATGTGTTCTGAAGAAGGAAACAGGCCCAAAAAAAATGTTTTTGCTACTTGTTCCAGCAAAACTGGAGTGCCACTAATCCAAGGGCAATTAAGCTGGGAATGAAGACAGACTGAGAGAATACAGAGTTGCAGTTTGGTAAATGTTGTCCAATCATGGAAACTTTAAAGCTCGATATTTTAAAAAAAAAATAATTATGGATTTAGATACTGAATTTGTAACACTTCACTAAAACCTCACTTCCGGTCCTTGGTTGCTTTGTGCTTTGAGGAAACCGTGTTTTTTAAGTTATGTAAGACCGAGTACCTTAAACACTGTCTGAGATGCTAAGAGGTTCAGGATTTCAGGCCTCTCCATTTTTATCTGTTTCTTGGTAACCACACAATAAAGAGCTAAAGTTATTTATATTGTCCCAGTTTTTGGCTGGGATAGAGTTAATTTTCACAAAAGCTGGGATGTGACACAGCCAGGACAGCTGACCCAAACTAGCCAAAGGGACTATTCCATACCATGTGACGTCGTACTCCGTATATAAGGGGGATCATTGGCCAGGGAGGAGGGATCGCTGCTCAGGGACAGGTTGAACATCAGGTTCCTGGCAGTGAGCAAATTGCATTGTGCATCACTCGCTTTGTATATTCTTTTATTAGTAGTGGTGGTGTTGTTTTCCTCTTCCTTTGCTGTCCCAGTAAACTGTCCCTATCCCAACCCACGAGTTTTATCTTTTTCTTCCAATTCTCTTCCCCATCCCACCCAGGGTGGGGGGAAAAAGTGAGTGAGCGGCCGTGTGGTGCTTAGTTGTCAGCTGGGGCTAAACCACAACATATATATAATACTTAGATCTGTGATTAGAGATAGTTTAGTGCATCCAGCAAAATCAAGTTACACATCTCCTTTCAAGCTCTTGTAATTTGCCTTAATGATCAGAAAACTCTTTGGAAAAAATGTACAAAAATAATTTATTTAGATACGTTGTCTTAAATCACCTTTACCTTCAAAAATATGAGTACGCGGTGGTTTTTTGGTTAGTCAGTATCTTTTTACTGTTTACTGTGATCCCCTATGTTTTTCGTAGCACCTGCTCTTTCCTCTTTTATCTTGTGGCAACAATGACCCAAAATACCTTTGCTGGAGGAACAATACAACATTTCTTTGCAGAAAGGGAAAAAAGCTAATCTGATTAAATTCAACCATCTTGTGTGACTTACGCTTTAAAAATTACAGAAATATTGCAGGTTTGACATTTAATATCTATGACTTTGGAAGAAGGCTCGTTCAGCTATTCCAATTACTCACCATACCTCTCTGAAAGTTGAGGTTGTCCCTGAGGATAGTCAAAGTCCAACACCAAGGACAGGTGATATATCTACTGAAAGCAGTTGCATATACACTGCATGGCATGATACTGCTTGCCTTTTTCTTACTCTCATTTTCTTTGTGTTGCTTCTAAGTTTGGGTTTTATTTACAGTTGCTTTCTCTCTTTTGAGTTATCCATCACTGCCATTTGTTGGCCAGGAGGCCTTCCACATCTTTCTTAATCTTCTTTTTCCATTCCCTCCCATATGCTGTGCCTTCCAAAATCCTGAAACTCAGGCTGCCTGGCCCTGAAGCCATTTCTATTTTTATTCTAATTTCTCTTCTACCAGCCCAGACGTCACCCTTAGTTTGTCTTAAATCTTCAGTTTCTCCCTTCAGGAAACAACTCTGTTTCTAGCACATTGCTCTCACTTTCCCTGAATACTATGAAAAAAAATCTTGTTCACATCTGTATATGATCTGAACCCCTTTGTCATGGACCAGCCATCTTCCTTCATTGATCTCTTGTTCTTTATATATTTGTTAAATTTCTGTTTCCACATTTCAAATTTTGCATTTTTTCTTTATATTTTTTTAGATTTTCTTGTGAACAAGATATTTATTGTTATTTCTTACTTTGTATTTTGCTGTTTGATGGTTATTCATATTGTTTCTGTTTATTTGGCAATACCTATTTAATAGGTTTTCCATAGGTGACTTAGGTCCTAATTTCTTTACTACACTCATTTACTTTAAATTAAGCACATGCAAATTTCTAGAAAGTTAGTGCCAATTTTCTATAGTTCTATCACACTAGCAACGCTAGTTTGATTTGCTGTCTTCTATTTGCAGTATCTTTCATATTAGCTCTATTTCATTTCTCATCCTCCAAAGAATAATTGTAGTTAGGTTATTTTGCTACATGTGATTTACTGATGTAATCTGATGTCTTTTTTTTTTTTTCCCTGCATTGTCATTTTGTTTACATACTGAAGTGCAAAGGAACAGGAGACGTTTTTACTTAATCTGTTTCACGTGATGCAAAGCACAAATTAAACTCTTTGCAACATTATCACAAATTTCAGCTTAAAAGAAAACTGGCAGTCTTACCCACTGGAAAGCCTAGAGCAAAAATAACAAGAGAAAAAAAATATAGGTCATATGGACAGAATGTTTTTGGAGCAATGCTATGGTAGAAATCTTGGCTTAGCCTGAACTGACCCATGCTCAGCTATGTTTCCAACTGTATGCCATTTTGTAAGGGCTGAAAACTGATTATTGAATTAAGTGGTGAATACTGATTGCTGAATTAAGTGGTAAAACTTCAGAGAAATCAAGGTTCACCAGCACCGTAGAATACATAGTAGGAGTTTCCACGCTGACCTAGTTCTCATTCTCCTAAGGTCTGGCCACCACAGTCGCTTTGTTGCATTTCCTTCATTAGTGTATTCTTTTAAGGAGGAGCCAGTCTCCTTTATTGTCTCTATACCCTGACATGAAATTATTTCATAGTCCCAGATCCCAGTTCATTGACTTACGTGGTCTCTCCTCATTTCAGGCTCTGTGGCTGCACTGCCACTCTTGCTGTTTTTTTATGAAAGTACAGTAGATTCAGCTGTGATTTCTCCTAGCTGAAGCACAGGACTGTTTATAAAACCATAGATCATGGATTGCATTAAAAATGTTTGAGAAGGTTTTCACTGCAGAAGTGACCTAAATGATTTGCTGGGAGTGGGAACAAGCACAGCCATGCTTTCCACTATGTTAAATAGTCATGGTTGATTTTTGCTCAATAGGCTAACATGTTTTCTATATTTGATATGGTTGATTTAAACTGTGTTCTGAATCATCTTTAACACATCCCTAATAACATATTTTTTCCAGTTTAAACCTGGCTTGGGTGTACACTTTCTGGTATACTTTGGCTGGAAAAATTTCCAATCATTTCTTCTGCCATCATGTGAACTGCTTCTTGAGACTTCCTATGCAAAATATGTAATATATATGCAATGTGGCATTGTTTGAGTTTACTAAATAGTCTGTCTACATTTTTTTTCCCCATGTAAGAAAGACATCCTGCTTTGAAGTATTAGGTCTCTGTGTTTCTTACCTGTTTTCCTACTCTTCTTTTTCTACGAATTTAAAAGTATCTTTTTGGAGACCTTAAAATAGGCCAGACTGAAACTGCTCTTGATATAAGAAGGCACAACTCCTAATGAAATCCATGGGAGTTACGTCAGCTTACCCAAAGACTGAATTTAGCTTCCTGTTTCATTGGGAAATGAGTACACAGTGCTTCATGTTATATTTGCAACAGCCAAGGCCTGGTTTTGGAGAGGTAAAGCTCTGTGACAAGCTCCTACTAAGCATATGTTGTTTCAACAGCATGTACTTTGGAAATTTCTGAGCAATGTATAATTTTTAAATGAAGATCAGTTAGTGCACATCATGTATTTGTTTGGTTTTCAGTGATAATTTTGTTTGGTAAATCCTGATTCTTGCTTTTTCTCACAATATTTACAAGACAATTTAAATGCTAGAAAGAATTTGTCAAACCATCTGGCATCCTCTGAGAGAAGAAACCATGGCCCTGGAAAAAAGGCAAATGAGTAATGTAGGACCAACTAGTTAGCAGAGCATGTGCATTCTACTTGTCTAAGAGCATACGCTAACCTGTAGTGTATGAAAGAGTAGGAGGTTACTTTTTAGAGATATTTTTTTCCATGAATTCTAGAGGAAGAATTTTTTTCAGTGTGGAAAATACTTCCTGCAGTACTGGAAAAACACCCATTTCATTCTTGTGTTAGGGAACTTGATTTGAATGCTAGAAGTGTAATCGAAGAAAACCTTCGCTTTGATCTGAATGCTGTACAGTGAGTAGTAATATGAAGATGGTTTTCTTCAGAAGCTGCATTAATCTTCTGTGGTCATGTTTTTCTTTGTCAGACAAGGTTTTGAGGGTAGCAGTGGGTGCTTGCTTCACTGCTAATATCAGATAGGCAAATGTCTATCATTTTCCTCCCTCTCAGGAAGTCGGATGCTTTGCTGAATCTGTGCATCTTTGGCAAGGCTGACTTTCCAAGCAAAGAAATTAATCTTCATGTGGAACTTACATAATTATCACACTGTCATCTCCATTGAAAGGTAGCCAATGATTGCTTTGTATAGATCATTCCTTTTTCCAGTTTTCTCACTGAGGTTTAGCAGAGCTTGGTGAGGACATGTAACGTATCCCTTAAACTTTGCATGGAGCCTTGTGTGAGTAAAGTACTTCGGTCTCAAAGGGAATGTCTGGGAAATCACATACACTTGGTCTGAGCAATAAGCAACATGTATATGAGAGAAAGGGAGAGACTGGAAAGAGATTTGATAAGGGCATGTGAAAAACAAAATATCTGGAGCTTTTCTGGAAGCTGCCAACTTGAAGGGGCTGTTTACTTTCCAGGCTTGCAAATTCCCAAAGAGCACCTGTGCTGAGTTTCACACCACTGATTCTGTTGAATAAAATCATCTTCTTTTGATGAGTTGACATGAAATAATAATTAATACAGCAAGCAGTGGCGATGTAAGGAAACACAAATCAGGCTTTGGGGAGAAGATGGGGAAGGGACACCAGAATTATTGGATTTGTTTACCAGAAACTTTGAAAATTTTAGCTGATGAAGTCTCTGAGCAAATGATATATTGGACAAGCCTCAGGAACACAGGAAGTTTCAGCGATTTACAGATACTCTGAATTTCACGTGTTGGCGTGTTTGCAGGGGCATTTTACATGATTTTATGAAAGTCAACCAACTGTGCTGTTCTTGTGTGATGGAAATTCTAAAGCGTATTAATGCTTCACACTGCAGAGCATGCTCAGTGTCATTAAAGCAATTATCATGTAGGTTAAAAATTGGCTAACTGATTGGTTTTGAATAAAATGTGTGGAGGGAATACTTGTCCAAATACAGCATTTTTTGAGAGGTCTGACAGGGATCTATATGCTTACAGAGTGGATAGGAGTGATGACATTTGCTTTGGCAGCAATATATCTTACTTGCTCGGTAATCCAAACTTGTTTAAAACCAGGCATTTTAATATAGCAAAACTACAGGTAAAATACAAAATTAGTGGTTGTACTTCACATACAAAATTAGTTGTTGTACTTCCCAGACCAGACGTTGTGAAAGCTACTTTGCTGTTGGAGTGAAGATACAGCTCAACATAACTTGCCACACCAAGGCAGTGACTAAGAGATGTAACAGTGCTTGGGTTTATGCACCCCTTGGTGTTAGATAGGACAAAGTGGCAGATTACACTTGCTTTTAATGTTTGTGATGTTGTTACTAGAACTGGGTGCCAGTCTGGAGCCCAAGTATTGTCAAAGGCTGCTGATGAATTAGAAGGGATTCAGAGGAGTTTCAATAATGCTTAGACAACCTGCCTTACATCTAGGAACTGGTTTATCCAAGATAACTTTAAGGGGTTTGCTTAAGCTCAACAAGTGTCTTTATGAGGCAGGAGGGTAATGGGATCCAGCTGTTCACATACACAGTAAAAAATAAGGGGGAGGTGGGTGTGGGGAGAACAACTGTGGTTGTGACCTGTGTTCATCTCATCAGACAATGTTACAGTATCCCAGGTCAGGCCAGCTCCAATATCTAGAACTCCAAATATTTTTATTGGCTCATGTGACTGCCATGAAGACAGAGTTAGTTTGGCTGAAAGGAAAAAATGAGTTTCTATCTTGATGCTGTCCATAACTTTATTTTAGAATCTTAATATTCTAAATAATTTTTTCTCCCTTTTTTTATAGGGCACCAATGCCTCTGCTCTGGAAAAAGACATTGGCCCAGAGCAGTTTCCAATCAATGAACACTACTTTGGATTGGTCAATGTAAGTAATTGGTCAAATTCCTCGCAGCCCTGAGGAAAAGGACTTGGGGGTATTGGTGGATGAAAGGCTCAATATGAGCCAGCAGTGTGCACTTGCAGCCCAGAAAGCCAACTGTGTCCTGGGCTGTATCAAAAGAAGCAGGTTGACCAGCGGGTCGAGGGAGGTGATTCTGCCCCTCTACTCCGCTCTTGTGAGACCCCACCTGCAGTACTGCATCCAGCTCTGGNTCCCTGGAAGTGTTCAAGGCCAGGTTGGATGGGGCTTTGGGCAACCTGGTCTAGTGGAGGGTGTCCCTGCCCATGGCAGGGGGATTGGAACTAGATGATCTTTGAGGTCCTTTCCAACCCAAACCATTCTGAGTCTATGATTCAAGTACCACTTTCAGTAGGCAAACCATATACAGAACTATGGCTTTGATGTTACTTGAACTTTGGTTTCTTCTTTCCCCCCCCCTCCCCCAATCCTGTTCTAAGGTAGGATTGTCTTTTTAAAAAAAAAAAAAAGTGCTGCTCATGTTCTAGTTTTAGGCAAAGTGGGTTGCAAAACTGTATCGGATGTTTGAAGATAGCTTCATATGCCCCCAGAGAAAACAGTTTACTGTTCTATGAATGTTTCCAGGGATTAGAACTTACACTTCAATAAAGTTAAAATTTTAGCTATGAAACATGAAGGAGGAAGTGATGGAAGTACGCACAAGCTTAGGTACAGCAGTCTGCATTGAGGACTCTCTGAGGAGGAGCTTTTTTATCTAAGGAGAGAAGGAGTGAGAAGGCTGTTTAATCACTTGTTTATTCCCATATAAATAAAATAGATGTAGTAATTCTTTCCACTAAAAACATTAGTCATTCTGCTACTGAGCAGTAGGATAGAGCCCAGCAAGAGTATATTAATATATGGAAACAAGCTTCATGAGATCCACTATAATAAATATATCTCTTCCAAGTGGAAACTTTTACTTTGTATCCTAGTTAATTTAGAACACCATAGTTTTTTTTTCTGTGAGGTGTCAGAGGTGAGTGTGGAAATATATTCCTACAGCAGCTGCATGGCAAAATGGCTGGTATGTGACAGGGGCACAGAAGCCAAAAGTTGAATGAAGCAACTAGGTTTATTGTGATGCACAGGGATTAAGACTGTTTTTAATTTTACATGGCAGTTTGGGAACACCTGCTACTGTAACTCCGTGCTGCAGGCATTGTATTTTTGCCGGCCGTTTCGGGAAAATGTATTATCATACAAGGCCCAACAGAAAAAGAAGGAAAATCTCTTGACTTGCCTGGCAGATCTTTTCCACAGTATTGCTACTCAGAAGAAGAAAGTTGGAGTTATTCCACCAAAGAAGTTCATATCAAGGTTACGAAAAGAGAATGGTAAGTGTACAACTGGAATCTTCTTAGACATTCATACATTGATCAGGAAAGTATAAATAAATATTGGGCAATGTGGTCATATAAGCAGGTGTTCAGGTTAAATTTGTAAGTTGCTTGTAGTACTTTTTGGCATTTAGATATTAATATTTTAGTATCTGTGTACATGATATTATGTTTGAAATAACCATACCAGGTTTCATAAGTTCCCAGAGGTCATGAATTAGTGATGTTTTCACAGCGTGGTGGGACAGATCGCACTGTACCGTGAGCAAGGGCTGGCAGTATGATGACACTCTGCTGTAATTTTTTAATTATTTTTTGTGCAGTGTGGCAGAAAGAAACCTTGAGGGCAGTTGGCAGTATAGAAACTGTGTGACTAGGAGTGTTACAGGCACTACTAGTCCCAAACACCCTGGAAGACAGGTAACTGCATGTATATGGGGGTGTTCAGTTGACTACACGTCAACTGCTGCTCTTCTTAGAAGTGATGGGCACAGTCTTACTTTGTGAAGTGTCAGGCCCTTTTTGAGCATTAGGTTGGCAACAGCATATGCCTAACTTTGTAATAGTTCTGTCTAAGGGATATGAGGAACATCTTGAAATAAGGAAGCCTGCCACACAGCTCCATTTTGGCCTGGATTCATATCAGTGTGGGTGGTATGCTTAGAAACAGGGGAGCTTTGAATGAAGAGACAAAGTACGAGTCAAACACCTGGAAGAAATTGCTTCCTGGTGACAGCCTGTAAATGGGGAGACTGTTCATTCCAGAGCAGGCGTTTGAAAGTTGGATCTGAGTCATCTAGAGATAAATGCCCCCACACTGTTGGGGATCACTTTTAGGGAATGGATCTTATGTTTTCAGCTTTTTTAAATTAAGGCCAGACTCAGTGTGTATTAACCTGCTTATGTGTCCAGGCTTGACACTGCAAAGCCGAAGAATCTGTGCAATATTTTCTGAGGAAATCCACGTGAGCTTTTTCAGGAGCAAGGGGATAAAAATACACGTTTCTTGGGAACATAGATTCTTTTTTCTTCAACATGGTGGGCAAATTAAGCCCTCACTGGAGAAGTCTGTACTAAATCACCATTGAGATAGTCTCCTCTCCCCCTGCAAGCATTTCTTATTGAAGAGGACAAGTCTCTGCTCATCAGACTTGTGTGTGAAAAATGAGCTTTGTGAGATGGTGTTGTTATTACTGTTTGTGGTGGGTTAACCTTGGCTGGCTGTCAGGTGCCCACCAAGCCTGCCTCTCACTCCCCTCCTCAGCAGGACAGGGTGAGAAAATAAGATGAAAAAAGTTTGTGCATTGAGATAAAGGCAGTTTAATAAAAGAAAAAAAAAAAAAAAAAAAGCAAAGGCTGCATGCAGAAGCAAAGCAAAGCCAAAGGAGATTTATTCTCTACCTCCTATGAGCAGGCAATTTCCAGCCGCTCCCTGGGAAGCAGGGCCTTGGTATGCGTAGGAGTTGCTTCGGAAGACAAACGTCCTAATAATGAAGGCGCCCCCCGCTCCCCTTTCTCTTAGCTTTTATTGCTGAACACGTCAGCTGTCCCAGCTATGTCCCCTCCCAACCTCTTGCCCACCCCCAGCCTGCCAGCCTTTGGCAGGGGGTAGAGGGGGGTTGGAGAGACAGCCTTGATGCTCTGTGAGCCCTGCTCAGCAATAGCCAAAGCATTGGTGCGCTACCGACACAGTTTTAGCCACCCGTACAAAACACAGCACTATATGGGCTGCTGTGAGGAAAGGTAACTCCACTCCAGCTAGACACAGTACATATGTGTCGGCATCTGATGTCTTCAGTTTCCCAGCCGTGTGTCTTCCTGTCCAAACTCTGTGATGTTCCTAAGTGTCTGAGGGATTTGGAATATATGGGTGGGAGTCAGTGCTGCTCAAAGTTAGGTATCAAGTCTAAGGAATTAATTTAGGATGAGTCACCCTCTTGCTTTCTTCACTGACTGTAGTGGGAGCCTACACAACAAACTCCCGTAAGAGTGTAATTATGTAAGAGCGTAATCTTTCAGACAGCTAAAGTTAGGTGAGATGAAGCCTTCCCCCAAAGTAGCTTCACTGAAGCCAACATGACTGCAAAACTGCTCTTCTTTGGCATGATTCTAAATAGTTTGCTAAGCAAGTACCAGTACATGTATTTGGAAAGAAATAATTAGTTTGCTTTCTTGAAGGAAAGGATATACTCACCTTTAGAAATCTTGACTCTCTTCTTCACAGATCTCTTTGACAACTACATGCAGCAAGATGCACATGAGTTTTTAAATTACCTGCTCAACACCATCGCAGACATTTTGCAGGAGGAGAAGAAACAGGAAAAGCAAAATGGAAAACTGAAAAATGGCAACATGAATGAAGCTGAAGAGAACAATAAACAAGAACTCACCTGGGTGCATGAGATTTTTCAGGGAACACTGACTAATGAAACTAGATGTTTGAACTGTGAAACCGTAAGCATTGTGATAGACTTTTTTTTTTATTATTATTGTTGCCCATTAATAGATAGATACATTTTATATATGTAAATATATGAATCTTTTCAGACATCTGAGAATTGTGGATATTCCTGTAGACTTTACTTCTTGAAGTGAGTATATTCTTTTCTAAAAATTTATTTTTTAAGCATTACCTGGCTAACCTATGCCAAGTTTTGCTGTCCTAATACATATCTCTACAGATAAAATCCTTGCTAGTTAATCAATACCCTTCCTTATTACTGTGACTTTGAGACAAGATATTCACATCATTATCCCATGAATAAGTGAAGTGTTAAGATGAATTTGTGTTAATTCGATCCTAAGAATGTGACTGGCATACAGAAGGTTTGTTATTAACAAACCGTATGTTGTCTTTTATCTCCCTAATACTTTCTAGAGGATGCCATCAGTTTGAAGTCTCATGTTTGAAGTATGAGTAAAAATTAGTTTCAGTTAGGAAACCTGATTGCAAGTATCCTATTGATTTCTGTGGTTTTCAATCACATGCTCCTACTTAAAGGGAAGAGAAATAATAAAAAACCCCAGTTTCTCTCTGTGAGGTTGCTGTGTGAAAGAATAACACACAGACAGGAAAAAAAAAACAACCTGTTTTGGGGAGAACAGTGACTTTCCAAAAAGTTTGGAATTAACCTCACCTAACCTTTGCTTTGTAAAAGGTAGGTGTCAAAGATGAACTAGTTTTCTCAGCTCCTTCTGTAGATGATGGAGATTGCAAAGGAGCTCCTGCAGGAAGCTCTCTCCATCTGTCTCCAGGCTGTTTCATGAAACAGATAGTTTTTAGCATTTTTCTGCTCCATACAGCTTGTCCTGGCTCCATAGCGTTATTGAGCTGTTGCAATTTTTGGTGCAACAATGCTGTGAACTCGGCCAGCAAACTGATCTGCCCTGAGAATAATGTGTTTTTAACTAAGGCCAGTACTGCCACCAAGTACTTCCTCTAAAGAAAATGCAACTTTAGATTATCTGCATTAAGATGGGAGAAACTGCCCAGAGAAGGTATCTGCAGACAGCAAGCTGAGGTTAAATAGCTAACTTTAGACAGCTGAAGTTAGGTGAGATAAACCCTACCCATGTCCTATCAGACGTGTAAAAGAACATATTCTGATATTTCTAATCATAAAGAGTAGCTCTGTACTCCAAGAAAACATGACTTCTCCAGGGATTTGGGTCAGAGAGGGGTGGAAAAAGAGATACAGTGATAGTCAACATGAAAAAAAGGGGTTGGACTAAGTTTGGAGCAAGCTTATGTGAGTGAAAACATGAGAGAGAGATTGAAAACTAATTCTTTAATCTATTTCAATTATAAAAAGCCAAGTAATGCTGGCAAGTTAAGATAAGTGAAAGGGTAGATTTTTATTTTTTTTAACTGACAAGCTTCTTTAAATGGTTGTGGCCTAATTCTAAATTAATATCCAGTGTTTACTCAGACAAACTGTACTGACATCAGGTGAGTCCTTGGGTAACAGCAAAACTGCACATTACCCTATTTGTAATTCAAAGTGACCAAGCTCTATGGAAAAATCAGCGCTAGGTATTGCTGCTGTAGGAAGGCTTCTCTGTAGCTTCCTGTGAATGCAGAAATATGGTATACTACTCAGGATACTTTTCCAGTTTGTTTCTCTTGTATTATTGTATCTTGAAATCTTTGGGGAATAGTAGAATGGATTAAAAGATGTTCCTTTGCTAAAATATTCATATGCAGTACATGAAGAATCATTCAGATACCAGCAGTTCTTATTCCCACTTACAAAGAGTGCAATTTGGATCTGGTTTTCCAACTACTTTTAGTTTTGGTCTGTGTTATTCTAGCTCCAGCTAACTCATCTTCCCCTTTCAGTAAATATTTGATGTGCTGAAATCAATATCAAAATTCCTAGCTTCTTTGTGGGATTCAGATGAAACACTATACTTGCCAAAGACTTTTCCAAGTATTTAACCTCTTTCTTGATATGCAGTGTGTCTGACAGAACTCTAGTTCCAGCTGTAGAGACACAATGTTCTCTAAAACTTTGTTGCTCTATCTTTTGAATTCTAGCTGTATGTTTATACTGCCGTTGATTGCTGCCAGTTTTGTGGTTTCCTATCCCTTGTGGGCCAAATCATAGCTCAGGGAGGATTTTTGTTTGAAGAACTGCTTTTCATTTTAATTGGGTGCGCGTTTTGCCTCTGTACATCTTTGATAATGTCAAAACTCATCCTACTAAAGGTGCCTCTGGATTCAGGACTGATACGGGCTGCATTCACCATGTTTATAGGATCCCTGACATAACACAAAGATGAGCTGAAAGTAGTATATAACTTTTACAACCACAGAATTGAAGAAATCTCAGCATGAGGAACTTGTGTCAGAACAATGGATTCAACCCCTCACGGAAGTTCTTGATTTAAACTTCACTATCCTATCATATGATTTAGTTATTCTAAGGACATGCAGTCATAGGAGGCAAAATATGGAGTATTCATGCAGCATTTTATAAACAGAATTGGTTGTTATGAATATGACAAAACTTATGTGCAGTAAGTAATTCTGCAGTCTTTTTGACTCAATTGAGGTATTACAACAGTTATCCATTGGGTGATTTATTTATTTTTTTTTTTTACATTACTTCGTCTTCAAGATTAAACACTAAGTGAAAAATAATTTTCAAAGCAAAAATCAAGATCTGTCAGTCTGAAAATGTTTGAGGTTACTTTTTTAAAATAAAAACTCTTTGCATTTTTCTCCTCTTGTTCCATCTAAAAAACATTGGCAAAATCAAAATGATTTTGTAAAATATTATCACTGACATTTTTACCTTTAATCTTTTAACTTTTTAATCAAAATTATTGACCAGAAACAATACTCAGTGGGGAAATGCAGCTGTATCAACTAGAAATACAAAGCCAGCCTTTGGAATGCCCACTGGAGAGAAAACATAACATGGTTAAATATGACATTTCTTGACAGATGCTTATTTGGTGAATATCTTCATTGCATCCTTAACAGCGGAAATAATTACACAGGGCATAAACTGTGATTATATAGTGTACTATATTATACAAATGTAAATAAAATTCCAGTAAAATAAGAAACTAGGCTGTGTTACATAACAAGGGAACATATGTAATGCCCTAGTCACAGCTAATATAGGGGGTGATGGTCCCTCTAAAGAACAGTAGACTGCAGTCACTGGCCCATGGTTGGTGAGCTTGGATAAGTGGAACAGACAGAAGTTAAATTATGTGAAAGCTGGATTGGTAGAGTTACTAATAAATATAGTCATGCTGAACTAGAAAAAAAATTAAAAACATTGAAATGGGGGGGGTGTTGTGTAATTTATTCTCCAGAAATTGCTCTGTCTTTAGCATTTGCACATAGATACAGACAGCATTTAGATGTATGGTGTTTTACTAAGTCTCTGTTTCACATGTATATTTTTTGCAACAGGTTAGTAGCAAAGATGAAGATTTTCTTGACCTTTCTGTTGATGTGGAGCAGAACACATCAATTACACACTGTCTAAGGTAAATGAATGCACCTCTTCAGCAGATAGTTCTGTCTTTGCTCAATTTTCCAAGTCTAGTAGGTACAGAAAAGAGAAGTAGAATAACATTGGGTTTTGAGATTTTCCTAAGCAGAAGACAGTAAACTGGATGCTTCCTCTAATGACAAAATATACATTCATATATTTTGTTTTACTCACTTTCTCTTTCAATCTATGTGTTTGAAAGAGAAAAAAAATCATCTCTTGGGGAAAATAATTGATTGCCTCATCATCTGGAAGAATTGCTGCAGAATAATAATTGGCTTCAAAGGGATTTAGGTGTGCTTATCTTTAAGCTTCTACTCAAGTGCTTTGTTGATTAGGACTTATGTGCATATTAAAAGTTAAGTGTATGCTTTGCAGAATGAGTGCTAGAGTCCCCAGAGGGCAAAAGATTTCAAAAGTCTACTTTCTGCCATAAAAGTTTCTTATTCTGTGTTTCATCCTAAAGTTATGGGGAGAAGTATTTTATTCTAAGTTTCAGTTCTGCTCCTAGTACACTCTTAACTATTAAACAAATACTTTGGAGATCAAAATAATTTTGAGACTCACATGGAGGACTATTCTGAGAGATTTAAAATATCCAGAGTTTTGGCATTGATACAATAAACCGATACCTAGATTTAAGACAATATGTTGCTGCTCTAAGGTAACAATTATCAATTGGTCGAATTACTCTTTCAGGGTCCTAAATTGCTGCCAAGTTTGAAATTGCATTTAGTAGTTTTTCTGGAATGCCTAGGAAGTGTTGCCTGGCATCTCACCCCAAGCTGAGTTACAAAAAGAGAAAGCATATGAGGTACTAACCATTTCCTGAGTCAGAAAGCAGTGATTTCTCTGTGCATACCACAACTGTACTAAGTAACTTCTGTTGCACTTTAAAGTGCTGGATCCAGTAAGATTTTTCCTTCTCAACTTCTGTTCAGTCTTCTGTAGGATACTGTAGCAGTTCTTAGCCCTTGAGTAGTCCACACTGCAGTAAGTAACCTCATTTTAAAAGGTGAACAAACTGAAGAAAAGGCTTTGGAAAGGAGTACGTTATTTTCTCTTTTTTCCCCGTTGTCTCTTTGTCTGCTTATGGTCACCGATAATTGAATCGGTACTGGTACTACAGGCTTTTGTTTGCACACTTTTAAGTTCTTCACTGTAGCCACTACTTTGAACTTGGTTTTGTCAGCATTACTTTACTTTCCCTATGGTGTTCAAAGTCAATTTGAAATCACACTGACATGCAAGGATGCTGAACTGTGCGTCTTCTAAAATCCTTTCTAACCTGAGTTGTTATTCGGTTTTATGATATACAGTTACTGGAGACTGAGCACTGACTTCTTCTTACAGCTTAGTCTGGTGAACTTGTTCGAAACTGCTGCTGTACATAAGTTGCCGTCTGTCCTTCAGCTTTCTCCAATTTCTTATTTAATTTCTTAGTTGTTAAACTTCCTGGAAATGTTTCGTTTGGAAAGATTGTTTTATGCAAAAGCACTGAGTACTTCAGTAAAATTACCAATAGCATTTCTACTATTGAACAGCCAGTGGCTGTAGCTTACGAAGAACTGCATCTTCACTATTGCAACCAACAGGTGAATGGTGGGGATGAGAGGGACCCCAAGAGGTTAGCCCCTGTCTCCACCTCAGACAGAATGCTTGTCCAACCGGTTCCAAAAGATCTTCTAGCAGTAGTAGCTCGATTGCCTATCCCAGTCCTTCCTGTTCTTACTACTAACAAGTTTTTCCCACTGTGTAACATGGATCTTCCTTGTTTCAGTTCAAGCCCATTTCTACTTGCCCTGTGTATTGTGGACATAAACCAGGGGTTGCTCCCCTTCCTCTTAGCAGCGGTCTTTTATATACAGGAAGAATGCCATCACTTTCTAAGATAAACAGCCTAGGGTCATTCAACCTTTCCTCCACAGGCTATCTTCTGTAGATCTCTGCTCATGTTTGTTACTCTTCAGCCTTCTCTCCAATTGAACCTCTCTTGAACTTTATCTTTCTTGAAGTGCAGTTACCTAAAACTAGGCACAATATTCCAGCAGAGTTCTACACGATCCAGAGAAGAATGGATGTCCTAAAAGTTTGTTTATACATCCCAGTATATAGTATGTGCCTTTACTCTAACAGCATGACATGCATTTCGAAGGCCACTAATTGTTCCTTTTGGAAATGAAGGGAAGCAAAATCCCAGTTTTTTCTTTTCCTGGGGTGGGAGGTGCAGGTTGCTATTTACACATTAAACAGGAAAAGAGTCATCACCTATCATCTATTTTGATCATCTTTTACACTAGGAGCATGTCTACCTCTGTTTAGAAAACATATTCAGTTAGAATATGGATTTCCTCTCCTTGCTCCATGGTATTATGTATTATTAAATGAAGTACAAGTGCTTTTGTGGTTTCTGTTAATAGGAATGGCCAAGTTATTACTCTTTAAACAACTGCTTTGCTGTGTCTTTACAGCTTTTAGTGCTACTGCATTGAAAAGGTAAATTAAAGAAAAACTATGCAAGATAACATTTAAGTAGAATGAATTTTTTGCCACTACAGATGAATGTTCATTTTAGTTATTTCTGTAGCTTTTCAGATTCAAAAGGTCCTTGTTCACATAAGAGGTCCAAAGAATAGAAGCCGCTGGCATAGTCTAATTCCACAGGGTAGACAATAGGGCCTGAAGCAATAGAAGTCTAATAACAAATATAGTACTTATCCATTATTTTTATTTCCACTAGGAGTTGCAGTTTACCAGTGCATTTGATCCTGCCTTTTAACGTGTCTACCTGTGCACTAAGAATTCTCTCATTTCTTAAAACAGAAAATCTGTATTATTTGTGCATATAAGCAATAGAAAGCATCTTTCACACTAGCATAGAGGCTGTAGAGAGATGGACTGTGGAAGCACAGGAGGTAAATGATAAATTAGTATATCTTGAGCAGGCGTATTTAAAAATTGCTTTCTCCTGTTAAAATACCATATAAACAGAATGCAGATCAACCTGCTAATGGGATAGGAGAGTTAGAAATATCTTGAAACAAGCTCTGTAGGTATAGAGAAAAGTTCCTCAAGCCTATAGACCTATAGTCTGCCTACATGCAGACTTTGCATGAATTCCAGTCAATGATCTGTTGTTTTTAACTGTTCAACATCTATTAGAAGTACCACACTGAAAATTCTCAATTGATGAAACAGCTACTGAAGTTGCAGTTGTAAGGGGCAGCAAAAGCATCTAATTCTCACCTGCATACCTCTTTTCCCCCAGGAAAAGTGTTATTGCTTATAAATATGCCACTAGTTTTGTTCCTGGTACGGAAAAAGGAACAAATATGTGCTGAATAAGTGAATTAGTAGTGCCTCATCTGCTTTGGTAGAACAGGGTACCAGCCTGTCAGGTGGAAGTCGAAGACAAAGAAACAAAAGAACAAATGCTAAGTGACGTGTAAGGGAATGTCCATCAGCTTATCAAGTATTTGCATATTTCTCTGGATTTCATAGATGTAATTCCCATAGTAGTCAACTTATCATTTAAAATGTTAGATATTACTGGTTTCAGAATAATTAATACATTTTAAAAGGAATTCAGAAAGTCTTTGAGTTTAGTTCATTTTTATGGGAGGCTTGGCATAGAAAAAAACAGTATCTATCAAATTTCTAGCACCTCTACATGTTTCTTTATGTTAGAAAAATATTATTGCCATTGCTTCACTTTGAGGTGGGAAGGAAATGCATAAATTCCACAAGTTTTTTGTTTGTTGTTGTTGTTTAAATTGAGACTTTAGGCTTTAAAAATAAACATCAGACTCTTTCCTGAACAGAAGACCTAAAACTTACACAAGCGCATTTTACTGAATCTTGCAGCATTATGTTTCCCACACATATAATCCATCTCTAATCTTTTCTAAAATTTTCATTTCTTCACTTATGATTCCCTGAAAGGTTACCATGTTTTTCAGAGGAATGGGCTGAATTCAGTTAATTTTGTCTTTAAATTCAAGTGTGAAATCAGATATTCGAGATCAATGTTTACCACTGAAGCAAATCCTTTCCAGTGATCATACTTTATTTTTCTTTTAGATAACAGAATTTTATTTATGATCAAAGTTTTGTTGCAATTTATCTTTCAAGAGCTGTATTTTGTCCTAAATTTCAGCACTTTTCTGATCAAATTGTTTAAGACCATATAAAGAAAAAAGCCTAGTAAAAGCATTCTCAGTTAAAATCAGTATTATTCAGTCATATGAAGTGCCTCTCTGTCATGCTTTGTCAATCTTAAAGAACTTAAAGCTTGAAAATGGAAAGTCCTCCCCTTTTATGAAGTTAATGTAAATAACTTCTAATATCTACGCCTTGGCAATCTCTATAGTCTTCAGTTCTCCTATCTACCGCTGTGGTGATGATGCCAGGAAGAAATAATCATCCAGAATCCTTCCTTTGCCTTTGTAAGATTATTCTGGTGCTCCTGCTGTGAGAGCAGGCTGAACTTGCAGCCAGTGCGGCTTCAGCCTCTGTGCATGTGAACTGCAATGGTAGAATGGAGTTTATTGGGTCTGAATTTGTCTGGAGTTCAGAAGCCTGTTGGGTACAATGTAGGTGCAAACAACAGGACACTTTTGTACTTCAGATATATCTATTTAAGGCCTAAAGTCACAAGAAAACCTGTGTGCTTAAAATGGGAGATAGGTGCTTATGTCTGCATTTACAGTTCTTGAAACACCTGCTCAGCTGCAGTGTAACACTAAAGGTGACAAAAAATTACTGTGATTTTTTTTTACAAGTAAGTGGTTTTTTTAGGTACCTAAAATTCTGCTCCAAAGTATCTCAGCTCTGTGACTTCTGACAAATCTTTTCTGTGAACTGAGAGACACTATAAAACCAGCCTTCCTCTGCCTCTCTCACTTCAAAAGCTCAATCCAGAAACATTTCCAAGCATATTTACTTGATCAGGATTTACAAAATCTTCTATACTATCTGACATTTTCCTTTTTTAGACAACAAGAAGGTATAATCAAATAACTTCTGGGTGACAGTTCAAGAGGTTAGAGGAAGCAGAAAACTGAGTTCAATTTATTTCTCCTGTGAAAGAGGATTCAAGCTTATCTTACAGAAGAAAACCATAAAATGTGAGCTATTTGGGGATGACAGAAGTGCACTTGAAGTTGTTCCGTTCTGCAAATAATTTAAAAAGGGACTGGATGGATTGAGCGACTACACTCAAGTCTCAGCAGCCCCTTGACATGTAAGAGACCAGGATATAAGTCCCATTTTGAGATACCTGACCTGTGGCACCTGGAGGGCCTCAGCTCCTAATACAGGGCTATTATAGCAGCCAGAAACCTTTGCAAACCCCAGTACAGTTGCTTTAGATGTTTTAGAAAACTGGACTCAGTGGAAAGAGGATTTCATTCTGTGTGTCTTTTTAGGGTTCCAGTTCATCAGCCTAAGTGGGGCAAAAGTGTTAAGATCATTTAAGAACTGATAATTGTATTTATTTACAGAGACTTCAGTAACACAGAGACATTATGTAGTGAACAGAAATACTACTGTGAAACTTGCTGCAGTAAACAAGAGGCACAGAAAAGGTAAGTGAAGAGCACGCTATTTCACCATGTCCGTCATGGGATTTGACAAACCTTCTCCTTGATATTCATTGTGTTTAGATAACTAGAAGCCTTACACCCCACCTGCATTCTCTGTGTGGGCCAGAGAACTTAGACGTATTCAAAGCTATTACATGTGTCTTAGTCCAGAAGCTACTGCTAGTTGACTACTGTTACTTACAAAGTGCTTTTATAATGCAAATGTTAACTCATTAAGGAAAGACAGATGACTTCAAACTGGTCAGGTCTTTATCATATGCACTTTAATGGTTTCACAGGATGAGAGTGAAAAAACTGCCAATGATTCTTGCCTTACACCTCAAGAGATTCAAGTATATGGAGCAATTGCACAGGTATACTAAGCTATCTTACCGTGTAGTGTTTCCTCTGGAGTTACGTCTCTTCAACACATCTGGCGATGCTGTCAACTTAGATCGGATGTATGACTTGGTAGCTGTTGTTGTTCACTGTGGAAGGTAAGATACTTTCATGTATTTGCCAAGGGCAGAGGCATGCCTGACAAAATGTGGGGAGAGTGGGAGGGAGGACATAAACTCTGCTGCTGCACCAACTTGCCTGAACTTGCCTGTGTCTTGGCCTGAACCTCTTAGCCACCCTCCTTCTTAGTAAATTGGTCCTTGTTTAAAAAAATAATTTCTCAGGCCTCCAAATGTCACAAGGTTGGCTTAATTTAATGGAGCTGTTTCCTTCCTCATCAGCCCATTTAGAGAATTTGGGAGCCAGGACTCTGTGAGGGCCAGATGCTGCTAGCACGTAGGCCCTGCAACAGATCAACTTGATCACCTGTCAAGGCAGTGAAAATGCTAGCTTTAATAAAACTTCTCACATATGGCATATTGTCAAATATGAAACAAACAGAAAAGTTCTTGGGGCTCTAGGAATACAACTTGTTCTCTCTCTTCTCAGAGACTGTATGTAACTAAGTATTCACAATTGATACCAAACAATTTTCCCCCTTAAATTTAGTTCATAATGTTTTTTAAATATTTTCAGTAGTTGATGCCTGCCATGAGCAATTTGTTAAGTGTTCTATAGATTAATTTGCAAATGGCCATGGCACAGATGAAAACAACACAGTTAGCTTTCAGTTGATGAAGTCTTTGCACCAAATGAGTAAAAAAGGTGAAAGGAATAAACGTCTACTGTACCACCAGGGATGGGTTTACTATGTTCTTCATAAGACTTATAATTCAGTCTGCTTGCATGTAGAAATGTGACTTACCAAATGAACTCAATAGTAGCTTCTAATATTTTGGGGGCTGTGGTTTTGTTTTGCTTTCTAGTGGACCGAATCGGGGGCATTATATTACTATTGTGAAAAGTCATGGATTTTGGCTCTTGTTTGATGACGACATTGTAGAGGTCAGTATGCGGAGGGTCATGAGCATAACTTTTGTGTTTATGTTCTCTTCTGTATTTGGGGTTTAAATTCTGATCCAGATCTGGGTATAGATTACTAGTCTGCAAAGCCACAGTTTGGTTGTAATGTGACGTTTAGCTCAACTCTGTTAGGAAGTAAGATTGCAAACAAAATTATTAATCCTGTAGTTCTTACTCTGTCAATGTTGGAGGAGGTTGTTTTATTTCAGAGCAACATAAACGTTTTTAATATCAGACTTCAAGGGTTTAATTTGGAATGTTTTCTATATCTAATAAAATCAATTTAATTCATTAAAACGTAAAGTATCCAGGAACTATGTTGCAATCCTTGGCGATATCACTGGCAAAATTGGATTGAGTAAAGCTAACATTGCTGTAGAATTTTTATTTTTGAACAATTGGGAAGTTACAAGAAAGTCTGGATTCTGTAGTCAATCTGGGTTTGTCTGAATGTAAATTAGAGCAGGATCTGACCCATAGCTGTTACAGAATTCTGTCCAGCCACTCTGCAATTCATTCCTAAGCAAACCCTTCATGTCACTGCGGCACCTTGGCAAAGCTGAGGTCTTGAGTTGGATTTCCTGGGAGTAAATCCAATGGAGGAAAGTAAGCACTGGGACATTGGACAGGGCATGTCTTGAAGAGGATTTCTGGAAACCTCAGAAGCTGGGGTCACATGGTCACATTTATGTGTTTTAAGTGTTCACTACTGCATTCCAAAGAGTCTCTCTGTTACTGGAAAAAGCTGAATTCAGTTAGGTTCACTGTGACAAACATTCCTATTGACTTCCATGAGTGAGACCAGTAGGGCTTATAGTCCCTGAACATTACCCTTTCCCTGCTTAAATTGCAAACAGAATTTGCTAATTGCTACCCTGAAAAGAATAGCTGAATTTGTCTTTTGCATTTATATTGTCATTTCATGCATGTTTGGTATTTCTTTTACCTAACAGCACATTAAAATTTTTTATTTACTTTGCAGAAAATAGATGCTCAAGCTATTGAAGAATTCTATGGTCTGACGTCTGATATATCAAAAAATTCAGAGTCTGGCTATATTTTATTCTATCAGTCAAGAGAGTGACTTGGCAAACTGTGATAATTGCACACAACGATGCTGCGCACAAAAGAAGGTGATGGCCCCCCTTAACTGACTTTTACACAGACCACATCTTGTATGGTTGAACAACGATACACTCTGTCTCCTGTTAAATGGTCCATGTGATATTGACTATAACTGTCCATTTTTGACATGCAGAACTTTGTTTTAGGGAGGGGGGGGTTGTTTGTAGTTTTTAAGTCTGATTGAAGAGTTAATTGCAGTCAGATTTTAGTGGAATTTATATGGACTAACATTTACAGATAATAAGATTTGGATGTCAACTGTTAAACCCAATCCAGCTAGAGTAGTATTTTATATGGAAGTGTTCATTGCATTTAGGAAAAAATTGTTTAAAACTTTCTAAATAGCTTTGGGGTATGTTGATTTACAAAGCATTCCTTTGAAAACATCCTGACCTATACTTACCCATTTTAAGTGTAGGGAAAAAAAATATCTGTTTCGTGATGATTAGAATTGTGGTTGTATAGGGGATTTTTTTTATATGTTACTCTCTGCTGCAAAAAAAGATATTCTTCCAAAATCATTTAAGCTTTGGGTTGTTAAAAATCTTTCAGTGCATAACCTCAGGCCTAAAATTCACATAGAGAGATTTAAATTACAGTGGAACTGAGTAATTCTGTATGTCCAGTTATTTTGTTTATCATGAGACAGTACAGATGAGGTGAGATTTCAGAACTTGTAGAGCACTGGAATAAAGGGAGTGAGATGACACATATGACACTGAGATGTATTACATTTATAAAGACTGAGCTTATCTTTCTGTTAAAATGATATCATAAGTTGTTTACTTAATTGAGTTTGCAGAGATTGCAACACTGCTCACGTATAACATATCCATCAGGACTGAAATTACACAGTCCATTGAAATAAGTGTTGTTTGTACAATACATAAGACACAGCTTGATCTTGCAATTTTCTGAATATCTGTAGGTCCCATTTTCATTTCTCAAGACAAAGTCCATTTCTTAGCAACATAACATAATACATAACAACCATTAGTTTACACACACTGTCATGTATATATCTTCTCTAACATTTTGGCCATGTTTGATAGCATTTGGATGATCACAGAAACAGATAGGGCTCTGGAGTGTCTTATTTTTAAAACATCAAAAAGCTTAGTTTGTGATTTTACTGGGTGAATTTGGCTGGCACTAGTCATGCCCTGGCTAATAAAATTACTGAACTCACATACTGGAATTTGGCAAAGAATGAATGTAGAAGAAAGTATCAATAGTGTATGAGAAAGGATGGATGGCAGGTTGAGGCAGTGGTAACACTGGGTAACTACCATGATTGGGTTGACACTTTCACTCCATTATACAATTCTTGACCTTCAGCAGCCAAATTCCTATTCCAATGGAGTCAACAGCAAAAACAGTCATCTTGTCTTCAGGGAGACTGACAGTTGGTTCTAGTATTTATAAGGATATACTCATCTCACAAAACTTATTTCTACCTGTTATATTTCATTCACTCTTGTTAAGTATTTATTAGATAATGTTGCTTTTGATCATTCTTTTAAGAAGCCTGCCTGCCACTTTATGGTCAACACTCTATCTCAAGAAACGGCTTTGAAAGTGCAGCTAAATCTGATATTTTAGTCTTCTGTAGGAAGGAGGATAACTTTTTTTCATTGTGATCTACTGTGAATGTGAAATATCTTTTGTTGCATCATGGTGAAAATGAAGTACTAGCTTCTACTGTCACATCAATTGAAGTTCGGTTGGATTTATCAATGGCCATTTTGTAAACTAAGGAAATGTTGCACTTTACACAGCGTGAGAAACGGAAGCGGACTTTTCATCTAACATTATTTGTGTTTTATCATGATATTATACTGATACAAGAAAACAGACGTAGAATGTAACCTTAGAGTACTTATTTAGATGAATAATAGGAGTGGTCCAGAGAGATCACTCACATGAATGAAGGCTGGTATGCAGTCTCAAGATAAGCATAATTGGGATGCAGCTCTAGTTCTTGTATTGATGTTAGAATGAAATGTTCTGTCTCTAACACAGAAGACAGACATCTTACAGGAGACTTCAACTCTCACTGAGGCCCAGGAGCTTTTCCACTGAAACCTGCAAATCCCTCCTTAATGGATTTGTTTATAAGCATTCAGAATTTCTATATAAAAATGTAATAATCCCTTGCCTTTTAAAATGGGTAGGGTTTCCTCATTGTAAATGAAGGTACTTTCTAGATCAGCATTAACCAGTGCTGATCCAAAGGTCTATACTGCACAATTTACTGCTGAACGTTACTAGGGCATTCTTCCATTTTAAAACAAGCAACAAAAAAGATATTCTTCAGGTATCATTTGAATGTTTATCATTCATTTTTATATGAAAAGTAATTTTTCATTAAAATATTTTTTAAATCAATTCAATTTTAGGAAATGTATTCCATATTTCAATTGACTTCTCTGAAAATTGATTTTTTAAATGTTAATAATATGAATTAATATTTAAGTGCTAAAGTACAGGATAATAATCTTCAGTTTTCTCCAACTACAAGAGAGCTCTAGGGTGTAAAACATACTGATAATTGCAGTACGTTATTGAGAGCAAAATTACGAGAATACGCCTTTTCATAAAGTATGAAAAAACATTTTAAATTCATGCTAGCCCATGAAAAGATCACAGCACTGGTATCACACCAGTCCAACATCACTGGTCTGACATAAACTCTGAGGAGTTGTGGGATACTCACTTTATGCTAGCACCAGCTAAACTAGGGAAAATTTTTTTTTGATTAACAAAAAAATAAATTGCAGTCACAATTCTGTAAATTATATCCAGTCTACAGTGTGCTGAATGTCTTGACTTCAGTCCAGCAAAAGCTGTCCATCGGGGCTGTAGGAATGGTGCCAGTCTAGGCAGCAGAACTTCTGTGTCACATTAAGCGCATTTGCACGGGTTTTGCAGGATTGGGGATCCTCACAGGAACAATCGTATGATGTAAAGTATTTTAGTTGATTAAATAAAACATAATCCTTTTTCTCTTATGCTTATGTATAGATTTCCAGTCCCTTATGAAAGAATGGAAAAATATCTAGGACAATAAAAGCTTTTCAGCCAGCAGCTAGAAAACAAAATTGTAGCACAGATGTCTAATAGTATTCTGTGCTTCCCTAAAGTGACTATTTTTATGGTGTCGGGTTCTGAGTATATTAGGTCTAAAGTTTTTGAGTTGTTTCACACACTGTTGCTGAGATGTGTTGTCCATTTATAAATCTTATTACTATGTTCTTACTTAGAAAAAAGAACATTTTTGTCCTGTGCTGTTTTTCCACTGAACCCAATGAAGCACTGCAGTGCTGATGAATCAGTTATTTTAGAGGATGAGCTCAGACCTCAACTTTTATGTTTCATAGAACAGGCTGTCAGGATTTTATGTAATTTCTATTTTTGGGCCATAGCAGAGGGAGGCAGAAGGGGGGAGTGGTGGAGAAACCATGCCAGTGAAGCAGAACACCTTGTTGAAATTAAGTCCCAAAATTACTCCTGTCAATTTTATTTTAATGATTTACAGTTACCTCAGAGCAGTAGATTACATCTTAAAAGTCTTGTTCCTTCAGCAGTTGGAGTAAAGAAAATAAAGCCGTAGGTGTTTCCTTTGCATTAGATTTAATAAAGATATTAAAGAGCTAACTAAGCTGAAACTGAAATTCACGTTATGTGGTGGGTCCTAAAGCGCTGCCACAACCTGTCTTTTATCTTCAGACATTACATTTCATTCACCCATCTGTTACAGCATCATGTACTTGGGAGCTGAGCCGACAACTTGCAGCTGCCAGAGATTTGATGCCTCTCAGCAGCAGAGCCTTCTTGTTTCATCTCTTTTTTGCTGCTTGTGGCTGACAAGTGTGAGCAGTATCTTACAGCTGAACGTGTACTAGAAATTTGAAGAAGTTTTGGCTGTGTACCTGTTCTTTGCTAGTACCTTTTATCAGTGTTTGTTTTAATTTATTTTGCTTTTGTTGGTCTGATACTGTATTTGTATAATAACTTATGTACTTAATAATATTAGTTTTCTGGTTTGATTTTTATGTACTTAGATTTTTTAAAATGTAATCAACCCAAGCACTTTAAGCAACAATGTCAATCTTGTGAAATTCCAACCAGCTTAACATTTTGCCTTTGTCTTTTTGCTTTTGCAGCTGTTTGCTTGTGATCCAACGTCTCTAGTTACAACCCAATTTCCATTTTTAGGCTTGTAGTTCTAGCTGGGTTGTAAATTTGGGAAGCCCAAATCTGTTCATACATATTTGTTCATACATAACAAGGATGCAGTATTTACTATGTGTCTGCTACACATAGCAGTATGTACCTGACGAGTTACTCTCACTGTGCATATTTCAAAGCCTTTTTTGCACTCTATCTGCTAACCCATCTGAGAATGACTGTAATACTCTAATCAGTTATCAATGACTGTAACTTAGAAAAGCTCCATTTCCCACTGGAGAATTCTCTTTTACCAAACACAGAGCTAGCTGTCAATCAGCTGATGATACAGGTATTACACTCTCTGCCATTTTATCTGTGCTCTGTACAGTCTCAAGTATAAATAATCTTAAGAGCTCCATTTATTCCTGGCCCTTGTGTGAGTGATAGCAAGGAGAGCAATCTTTTTGCATCTTCCTTCTCTCCACTTGGGATCATATAAAGGGAAGAGATAATGAAGCAGGATAAGTGCTGGTGTAAAAAAACCCACACCATCTATCAAAGACACTGGCTGTATCTTAGAGGCCAACACTTGTGGTATCTGTATCAGAAAGTCAGTGACTTTCTGTGGTTTTAACACAAAGGTTATTCTTAGTTTTTTAGACATCATATTCTCTTTGATCAATGAAAAAAACAGGGCTTTTTCCTCTTGCATCAGTTCCGTTGCTGAGGTGTTTCTTTTCAATTTAACATGGCACTTAATATTTAAATAGCCCTTGGGAAGCCTCGATAGACACCTTTTTAATGTCTTTCCAGTTAACATGCATGACTTCAAAGAGATTGCTTGAACCTGTCCACAAGACTTACTCAGATTACCACAGTCCTTTTGCATACAAAGTCAAATAACACCTATCAGGAGGTATGTGCCCACCTGATGGGACACGATCTGAGCCAAGCCCACACCTTTTTACATGCTAATGATTCTTTACCCCCTAGGAGGTTTGCTTGCTGGCTTTGCCTGAATGATTTAATATGAAACTGCACATAACTCCCCTTATTCATGATCTCAGAGTTGCTATAATTCTTTAATAATTCTGCTTTATTTGGTTATTAATACTGGGACTATTGCACAATGTAAAATAAATTAACTTGTGTATGCCATTCACAGTGGTCAATTTAACAGCCTAATGCTTCTGATGAAGGCTGTTGCAGGTGACAGCTTCACTATGTGTAAGAATATTGAAGAGTAAGTGACTTTTCTGTGATAGCACGGCAGGTCTCTGTCCTGGTTTCGGTTGAGATAGAGTTAATTTTCTTTCTTGTAGCTGGTACAGTGCTGTGCCCTTCTGTAGGAGGAGCTGGACTGGCATGCAGCTATCTAACCCTCAGCTTGTACCCAGCTGAAGTTGGTGCTCCATCCTGTAGATAAATCTAACCCTTCTCCTAGGGGCTCCAAAGCAGCAGGAGCAAACCCTTTGTGAAGACACCTTGCCGTTCACAAAACCATCTTGTTCACTGCAGTAGATAATTAATGAATATTTGCAACCCATCTCTCCCCACTCCCCAAACCCTCATTAATAGGAATGCATTCCTTAAAGAGGCTGAGCTTACACATCAGCTTTGTACTTGCAGTGGTGTTCATATTTGCGATGTCCCAAGACAGATTGTTTTCACGTACTGAATTGTTTCCTAGTCCTCTCTCAACTCTCATTCTAACGGCAACATTGGGACAGCCATGTTACAAGTTCAGGTGCTTTTCCTGGAGACAATTTTCTAGCTTCAGTAGCTTTTGTTAAAGAAGACCTAACACAAGCTCCATAACTTATCCATGACTCTTCAGGAGTAAAGTCAACATATACTTTATGAATATGAGTGTAGGGTAGGGGGAAGAAGAAAGAGAAGAGGAAGAAATATGGAAAGGGCTGTTTTTTTGGAGGCTTTGAATATGTATATCTGTTTGTAAATATACAGTCCCTCTTTACCTTGTCAAAATGATGCAATCATAGTAAAACTACTTAAATATTTTGTGCTAGTTTTTTAAATGGAGTAAGAGGTAGTAGAATCATTAGGCACACAACTGGGGACACACAAAAATACCGAATTTCTAGTAAAGCGTACAATACACAGCGTATGTGTGTTGACTATCTGCTCTTTTTAATCGTGTACATGTAATTAAACCCTGCACTACCTGCAGAATTGTAAGATAAATCTCATGTTGGTTATTAAGGTTGTAACATAAGAAAACAGTATTTTCTCCTGTTAACATGTTTATATTTTACATGAAATAAACTCCCTAGCTGATCTTGCTTCCATTCAGCTTGCTTTGAATTCAGCTGGAGCCAGACTAAGGCTGAACATTGATGTTGGCTGGTACATGACATGCTTCTGTATGTCAGGTGTCTGCGTTCTTACAGATGGCAAGACTGCCAATGCTCGCTTTTTTATTTCACTTAATGAAGTCATTGCATTTTAAGTGACTTCAGAGAATATTTTGCCATCTGGGCAAAATGTCTCTGAAGTGTCTTAAGGGAAAAAATTTTGCATGCAGTTCATGAGTCGTCCTGGTGGAATATACATACAATTGTGTGACTGTGCCTAGTTGAAGCACATCATTGACCTTGCCAATGTTACTGAGAACAGCTAAAACTGAACAGAAAAAAAGCAGCCAGAATTGAACTGCCTTTTGCATCAGGCAACAACAAGAATCCCAAGCCCTTTAGCCTGGGATTTTACCTGGGACTACCAGAGTGGCAAAGGGTTTTGCTAATGAGATCTAAAATTCTGTCAGAGAATTGAAAGGTTCCTGTAGTCTGCTCATTTGCCTGAAGTTATTCATTAGCAAACACAATTTACTTTCTTGAAAGTGAGGTAAATAAAAGGCTGGAGTTTTTTGCTCTTGTCTAAATGGATTCTTGTTATTCCTTCAGAATCGTTTAGAGAACCAAAATCAAACATAGCTGTCAAACTGCATGTTAAATTTATAGCTAACATGCTATAAGATTATGGCACATCAGACTATCAAAGGACTAGGTTGAAAAATGCTTCACATCTTACAGTACAGATTTCCTCTCAAAGTAAAAACCTTGAAGCACCTTCAAGTTTATTCCTAGGTTACTAGAACATAAGCTTTTAAGTGGAGGATGGAGACAGAAATTTAAAACACAAGGGATGACTGAAATAAATAACTCACAAATAAATACTTTAAAGTATTTTAAAGACGTAAAAATTATGGTGAACATACTAAGAAGCCAAGAAAAGGTTTCCAAGAGCAGGGTTCACAGTCACTGTATGTGGGCTCCACCAGAATTGCTGTCACTTCAGAAATGTGTTTTCTCAGAAGCTGTATGATTTTTTACTAATGTCTCTGTTCCTTATTTTTTTATATGAGTTAGATTAATCATTTTAGGTTAGATTGGGTTGTGTTCTGTGAACTAGATAAACAAAGAAATGCTAAAAATATAATTTAATCTTGATTGAGAACTCAGGTATGGTGGGAGAAAATTATAAGATTCCTCATTTAAATACACTCACCAGACTTGAAACAACATTTTTTTAGACAAGTCTAAATATATGACATGGAAGACCATGTTTCTGGACATGTTAGTTTCCTTGAATCTTGTGTGCAATTTTAAAAAATCAAGTAAAAATTTTTAAAGACAAAAAATAAGACAACCATTTTCAAGACATATAAATATATATATATATGGTAACAGAACATTTCAATTATCTGTGCTGAAAAATGTTCATCCTCACTAATTGTATAGCAAATAGTAAAAGATTACTCCATCACCTTGTTAAAGTTCACTCACTCTCAGTGCATGACTCGTTTGGCTGCTCTCCTGTGACCTAAGAGCTTCAAGCTTTCCTCAGTCTAAAGAGATGGTAGCCACGTGTCCTTGCTGCCTCTGGGAGACTTGTGGCACTTGTGAGCCAGCAATTCCCTGAAGACCTGGGTCTTCCTGGAGCCTTCCTCCCAGGGTACTCCAGACCAGTGATGGCTCTCTCCACTCCACACCTAAGCAGCTTCAACACACATTTTGCCCAAGCTCATCTTTCCAGGAACACATGGTGCGTGAGTCTTGTATTATTTCCAGTTCAGAATCACTTTGCTTTACATAGAAAGATACATTAGCAGGTCTAGAAAAAAGAGAAACAACTGTATGTACTCTCCTGCTTCAGTTTGCTCATGTGGTCTGAACCTAAGAAGATCCCTTTAATGAATCAATCCAAGATCTTTTTGAACCATAACAGCTTTTCCCTTTTTTTTCCTTATGATTCCCTTCCCCATATTCTTATATGGGGCAGGGGGGGAAGGCACTCTCAGTCCATTTTGTCACAGCAGGTGTCTAGTGCTCTGAGCACAATGTTAGGGTTCGGATGTGAAGGTTGGGCTTGCTGTGAAGAAAGCCATTGGTGATATCTGCCACTGATCATTATCAAAGTGAACATACTCTTTGCCTACATCAGTCATCTCACTTGATGCTAACAGTGCATTTGATCTCACCACCAATACAGAAACAGCAGAGGAGGCAACAACCTGGAGTTTGCAGGTTGCCTCAGGATGCACAAAGAGACCTACCAGGTCAAGCAGAATTCCAGAGGTAGAGACTGATAGACATTTTCTGCCAAATCACCCAAAGGGTAAAGTTAAGAGGTCAATACTAGAATGAAATTTGGAATAAGCCAGAGTGAAACATTATCCTTTGGATTTCATTTCACTCATATATGAGGAAAAATATTCAATCCATGTTCCAGAACAACAAAGATGTTAAAACAGAAGATACAAGTTTCCCCCAACATTGCAAACCAGACATGACAAATGCTTAGGCATCAACCAAGAGCCTACCTGACAGAGACCAAATCCTACTGTCAATTACTTTGGTATAGCTGCAAAGAAGCTCCAGACAGGTTTGCAGTTTTACAGTGGGATAAGTAGTAACAGAAACTGAAATAAAGTTTCTTACAACATCCTCATAAAACTTTGGGCATGCAGAGCTGTGTTTTGTGTGCAGCTGTAAGACATGGTTATGTGTGGAACACTGTAAGCACTGGAGAACTACAGGTGGGATTATCTCTGCTCTCTGAAAACATGGTTTAGGAGCACAAACAAAATCTTACACTTTATTTAGTCACTAATCATATAATTCTTACTGTCATTTATGAAGCATTTTTCATCCTCAAAATAGTTTTTACCAGATAATAACTTTCCAACTCTTAATTTGGTGAAAAGAGTGGAAATTGGGTAATATGTACCAAAATCCCTACGTATTTTAGATAACTACAACTTGAGCCGAATCTGGCCACCCCTCAGCTAGATCAATTTAACTGGTAGGAACATTTTCACCAGCTCCTTGGCAGCTGCCTTGATGACCTATTCACTTTTGGGTGCAGTTCAAAGTGCAGATCTTGTAGCACATCTCTCCAGTATAACCTGATCCCGTGCTATCTCTGAAACAGCTTCTCTTGCCTGGAATGCACTGGGGCAGCTGAGGTTACTCGAGAAATTTGTCACAACAGCACTTTATGTTTCAGGGAATGGATTAGCTTTCTTTTGCCCCCTAGTAATTGTTAATTATTGTAGACTAGCAGGAAATAATAGGTAAAGCAAGGATGATGTAATTTATTTGGCTTATTTATCTTCATTCTGGATATTTCTAGTTACCTTTCAGATGAACAAAAGTATTCTGAGGTAAGGTCATTGAAGTTTTGACTGTTTTAATTCTGCAAGATGAGTAGTTCAGGCAAAGACTAGTGTTGGCTAAGACACCAGAATGATACTCAGTTGCCCCTCAGAAGCAGGCCTTGAGGACAAAAAAACCCCAAAAGGTAAGCAGAATTCTCCCCCCCTAACCTTTACAACTATGATATTTTTAAATGCTCAAGCACAGGTTGGTAATTCTACTGTTGACGTATATGGGGATATTTCTGGGCATACTGCATCACTATGCTGTGACATGGTTTCAACCAACATTGAATCAACCACACTTTTGCAATAACATGCTTCAGAGTAGTGTTCAATATTTATATTAAACTGTATTTTTACTACGGCTTAGAGAAGGTGGTGCATGAAATCTAAAAGCTTTACTTTATGGCCATGGTACGCATTCATACTCATTTATTGTTCCCAAATGCAGGTGCAGAGGATGAAAAAAGACAGTTTATCATAAAGTAAGCAGTGCTGCAGAATACAGACCATGCACAGCCAGTGTTCAGTGTAGTAACAGCAGTGTAAAAGTGCTTGCTGTTTAGTAGATTCGTTTAGTTCTCATGGCACTTGTAGAAGAAATTTACCGAGAGAATGTGTTTCCTTAATATGCTGAATCTCTTGCTCTCACTCTTGTGCAGACAATCCCAGCCTCTAGACAGTGATCTGAAAACAAACCACTCCATTCACCATGCTCTATATACAATTGAACTTGATTCATCCAAAGGTATTTTACTCAAAATCCCTGTAATATGAAAATGAGCTGTATCTCCCAGGCAAAACTTTTTTTTATCTTGAAACTGTTAAACCTGAATTCATGCAACCATTTCCTAATGGAAAAAAAAACCAAGATGCAGGTTCCCTGGCATAATATCAAGTGATATTCTGCCCCCTTGTTATTGGTTTGTTGTTTGGGGTTTTTTTCCCCATAAACCGTGATGTATGGGCTTCTTTATTTTTCCTGTTACTCCTGTAATTTTGGACAGTATCTTCTACCATTGTAGCTCTCATTGAATGGAAGAGCACTTAGCTTCTCTCTCTCTGAGGTACTGCAATACCAGTCCACCAGCTTCAGTGAATTTTGAAAAAATTTAATGTCCAGTATTAAAGGACACATCCACAAGACTCATCCTTCAGGAGAGGATGTTCAGGAAAGCAGCAAGGTCTATAGACTTGAACATGAGAGTCTATGATTTCCAATCTCACTCCCATCAAGAACTCATTGTATTACATGGGGTAAATAACACAACCTCTCTCCTCCTCTATTTCCCACCTAGAAAATGGGCATGCCAATATTTATCTGTCTCAGAGAACTATGGAGCTTGGCTTGGAGGAGTACAGGCTGCAACCTCAATTACTCTCATATGCACAATAATTAGGTTATAATGGTATATTTTTTATTTTTCAGGCAGTCATCTTTTAATACCTGCAGCACTCCTTTCAAGGGAGGAGATCTGCAGACAGTAAGACTAGCTGACCATTTTTGACAGGAAAAGTTCTTCACAGAGATCAAATAACTGTCCAGAGGTAGCAGGAATTAATTCAGTGATACAAATATACTCCAAGTTTGTCTTGAAAGGTCAGTATTATTGAATTTTATTTACAAGTAACATACCCCATCATAACCCAAATCAAAGTCAGTGTGCAAAGATCAGGTCCAGAGTGAGGAAGAGGTGATCTAACAAGGGAGTTGCTGCGTGTTTCGTTCAGCTTGCTGTCTCTCACAATGACGGTATCTAGAGAGTTCAAAGGAAAGGGGGAAAACCATATTGCAGACAGCTATGAAATAAATGACCCATTGAAGAAGATAGTTTCCTTACAAAGCAAAGAAAGGAAAGTTTGCAAGGGAAAGAAACTTTCTCTCCAAACTTAGTCAGTTAATTGTTCCTTTTTTTGCAGATAGGAATGAGGCTAATGGGTTATGCACTGTGTACTGCCTGGTTCTTTACAGATTTGCTTAGCTCATTTCCCCCCTAGAAAATATTTTGTCATCCATAATAGTTTTCCATTTATGCCTTAGATAATAAGATGCTATCATGTTATTTACAGTATTACTTATTGTATCTTGGGCCTTGGGAGGATTTTAGGACTACAAGATCATCAACAAAACTGACCTAACAATGATAAGATAATAAAAGAAACGCTAATCCATCAATTGTTTTATGAAGTTAAATATCAAAAAGGCAAACAACATTTTTTTTCCAGAACTCTGTCCTTAAATTATTTCTCTCTTGGGTATGTACTCTTCATTTTAACCTTACTTTTCACATCTGCAAAGCGAGAAGTCAGCTATATCATTGCAATGTTCTGAGAAGGAAAACGGTTAACATTCATGAAGGGGAGTAAGAAATGTTTTGTTCCTTTTCTAAAGGGCAATTCCTCGCCCACATGAGTGTTTGGAGCTCCTAAGGATCAGTTTTCCAAAAAAACCCATTTTTGAGACTGGAACAAACACAAGCAAACATGCAGCATTGAGCCATCCCCAGCTGTTACGGTGGTGGCCCGGTGGTTTGAAGAGCTGCCGTTCATTTTCAAAGTCTGTTCTTATCAGACCGTTTCTACTGGGCACCGAGCAAAGGAAAGGCAGCTATTCTCTTCCAAATGCTGATAAGATCTTTTGTAGAAGAAAATTTGCATTTGGCTGAATGTTAATTTTATAATTCTGTGCAACTACAGTGGAATAATCTGCTTTTGTTTGCTCCCCACACCCAACATGCACACAGCCAGAAAGGGACTCTACCTAACCTTTTCAACTCCTTTGACCAAATTAAGCAAACCTGTATGACTGGGTAGCTTTTCTGCTTAACAGAGAGATACTTCACAGAACAAATAAGAAAAGACATTACACCAGAAGAGTCACTGTGTCTTGGTTTTGGGCCATATCAGCTATGAGAGACAAAATTGTTTTGTGCTTCTTAGTGCTTTTCTTTGTGAATATTTACCAAGCGTTGTCTTTAGTCTTTGACTTCACAGTCTTACAATAATCATCTCAGCATTCACAGACTTTGGGAAAGGTCATATCCAGACCTAAAACCAGTTCCAACTTTTATGAGTTTGATATAAAAACATTAGTAATACTTGTTTTTAGAAGCAGCACATGGGACCCAACTAAACTCACATTAGGACTGCTAAGGGGTTGACAAGCCATATGGTTCAAATCCGTTTACAAGTGGCGAAGGTTGGATAGCTTGTGCCTAATCTCCTGATGGGTGATACAATGGATTAGATAACAAACACGGGAACTTGTAAGTGACAAGGATCTTTTTCTAAACAGTTAAATCATCATCCGCTTTTTCTTGCTTCTCAGTTAATACACAGTTTCACCCACAAAGAATATTCTGTCTCTCAGGTTTGAGGTCTACTTGAGAAAGTGATGGCAGAAGTGATGGATGACTGCCTCAGGCATGACCCTCAAGGCATGGGCATCCTTGTGCTCCAGAGTGTCCTGCAATGCTAATGAGAGCATCAAGTGTCATCCTAACTGTGATGTTATTTCTCTAATGCAGTGTATTTCCTTGGCAGCAGATGCCTTTTGACACTGATCTCATTCACATTGGAACTGTATTTTCCTACTTCTGTGAAAAAGCACTGCTTTTCTTCCTCCCAAATCCTATCTGCCATCCTTCCATAACAGGTATTTAATAAAAAGTCAAACAAAGCAACACCCTCAAGCCTCAAAAAATCTTAACTGCCAGTGGGTGAAACGGACCAAAGCACTGATGGTGTGATGAAAGATGAGCTCAAAACAGAACACCACATCCAAATAACTCCCAACTGGCAGGAATTACCATCATCTACATTCATGCAATATTGGATACACATGAACAGATGGGAAAGAAATCCTGCCTTTTGCATGCTACAATTAAATGTGCTTTGGGGCATTCACTGAAATCAATGTGAGCAGTTTTTTTCCTGTTGTGTTGGAAAATTGGCTAGGACAGCTGGTAACTAGGTGTCTGCTAATTGAAAATACATATATAATATTCGTAACTAAGTGCATGTTACTATACTTGAAAATGTAGAGTAGATATGTTGGACTTTGGCAGTCCGTGATGAATTTCCTGAAGTTATAAGCACTCTGACAGTTTTGCCTGTGCTTTCCAGGACAATTTCCAGACAACCTGAGCCTGAAAAGACAAAAAAGAGCCAGGTTTCTGGAGGAAATATCAGCTCCAGGAGCATGGCTCATCATGAAACAGTGGGCTTTGGAGGTCAGTAATTTTTTTCTCCTCCCTTTTAGTACCTGGCTGCAATCAGAGGACTTGTACAAGAACAACTTGTAGACAAGAAGCTTGAATAAAAACAATTTCTAAGCTGTTTGATGAAGGGCCTGTTTGACAGAAGGCTCTCTTTGGTGTTGGGAGCAGAAGGAATTTAGAACAAGCATGTGCTAAAGCTTAAAAAAATACTCAAAAATGTTCTCATGCTGCCTTTCTTTTGATAAAAGGTTCCACACCCCAATAACTCTTTTCTGCCTGTCTCTCATCAGTATGTATTTTGATTCTGCAGCAGTAAATTTCCAGTCTCCACTACCACAGCAAACAGAAGCTAACAGTTAAATTTAATGTTATGTCTATTCTTTAATTATTATATGATTCCTTTCACATAAATCACTTGCATTTAAACTGCCTAAAATCTCTCCTACAAAGATCTTTTGTATGCTTCTCTATAGCAACACAGAAAGGAGCAAAAGTTTTTGTTTTACTGTGTACATAAAATATAAACCCACATTTTACAGATTCTGGCATTATATGTAGTCACTATTTCCTTAGTTAGCTTTTTTCTTCTTCTTTTTTTAAAAAAACCCTGGTATGCTCTTTGGAACAAGGGGGTAAGAGAGGGCAAGTTCCTTTGGAAAGAGGGGGCAAGTCCTAGTCTCCCTTTCAGGACTATTTAAAGGGCAGGAATCCTGTGCTTGTCAAAAGCACTGTGAGGAAATCATAGAATCACAGAATGGTTTGTGTTGGAAGGCACCTCAAAGATCATCTAGTTCCAACCC